>OZ059907.1:26097747-26140247 GCA_964057215.1 Oscheius myriophilus | reverse complement strand
TCTCTCTCTCTCTCTCTCTCTCTCTCTCTCGTGGCTTTTGTTTTTCAACCCCCAAAATTTGACAGACCTTGGCGGGGGTTGAAGGGGCGGCAGCCCCCTTCCGCCAAAATAAAAAAATTTAAAAGAAATTCTCTCTCTCTCTCTCTCTCTCTCTCTCTCTCTCGTGGTTTTTGGTTTTTATCCCCCAAAATTTGATAGACCTCGGCGGGGGTTGAAGGGGGCGGCAGCCCCCTTCCGCCAAAACAAAAAATTAAAAAGAAAATCTTTCTCTCTTTCTCTCTCTCTCTCTCTCTCTCTCTCTCTCTCTCGTGGCTTTTGTTTTTCAACCCCCAAAATTTGACAGACCTTGGCGGGGGTTGAAGGGGCGGCAGCCCCCTTCCGCCAAAATAAAAAAAATTAAAAAGAAAATCTCTCTCTCTCTCTCCTCTCTCTCTCGTGGTTTTTGTTTTTCAACCCCCAAAATTTGACAGACCTTGGCGGGGGTTGAAGGGGCGGCAGCCCCCTTCCGCCAAAATAAAAAAATTAAAATGAAAATCTTTCTCTCTCTCTCTCTCTCTCTCGTGGTTTTTGGTTTTCAACCCCGAAAATTTGATAGACCTTGGCGGGGGTTGAAGGGGGCGGCAGCCCCCTTCCGCCAAAACAAAAAATTAAAAAGAAAATCTCTCTCTCTCTCTCCTCTCTCTCTCTCTCGTGGTTTTTGTTTTTCAACCCCCAAAATTTGACAGACCTTGGCGGGGGTTGAAGGGGCGGCAGCCCCCTTCCGCCAAAACAAAAAATTAAAAAGAAAATCTCTCTCTCCTCTCTCTCTCTTTCGTGGTTTTTGGTTTTCAACCCCCAAAATTTGATAGACCTTGGCGGGGGTTGAAGGGGGCGGCAGCCCCCTTCCTCCAAAACAAAAAAAAGAAAAAAGAAAATCTCTTTCTTTCTCTCTCTCTCTCTCTCTCTCTCTCTCTATCTCTCTCGTGATTTTTTGGTTTTCAACCCCCAACATTTCCCAACAACACAACTACCGTACTTTCATTCGACTTCAGCGTGATGGTTACGCCCACATCGACGATCACAAGATCTCATACAAGCAGGAACTTCCAGATGGAATCCGATCGTTGAACCTGCTTCTTCTAGAACGTCAAGGCGTCCAAGATAACGGCGTCGGAAGTGATATGGAAGTGGAGGAATAGAACATTGTATACCATCTTTAAAAAATTAATTTTTTTTCACCACAAGCAAGGTTTTTACAAATACATGATATTTTTCGTCACACATTAAATGTTTCACACAGTAATGTTCAAAATACAATCTTCGATTATCAGCAAAAGTAGAAAAATCTGTGAAAAGTTGGGTCTACCGATCACAAAAGGTGATTTGGTTTCCCTTGTTTTTGTGTAAGAAGTCTGCAAAAGTTGAAAAATCTGATTTGAAAAGTGAAATACAAGAACACTGCAAAAGTAGAAAAATTAGATTATGCAGAAATATGCAAAAGTAGAAAAATTTGATTTTAAACTTTAAATTTTGAATTGAAAACCGTAACTTTAAAAATTCAAAAACTTGCTTGATCCTACCTTTGTGCAAAACTTGCCTGCAAAAGGGGAAACCAAATAGGCCCGCTTTTCGCAAATTCTATATATCAAAATTAACTTGAAAACCAAATAAACTTTGAACCTGCGACCATTTCGAAAATACTTTATTTACAAGAGGTAAAAATTGTTACAAAAATACAAAAATATTTTTAAACAAATTTACAAAAAGACAATAAAATATTTTGGATTATAGAAAAAAAGAAAAACTTCCTAAGTACACTGCCGTATCAAGCGATACAAGTGAAAAAAAGATGGCATGATAGAATAGTACACTTTAATAATTCCTAAAAATTTTTAAAAAAAAAACCTTAAATTGAAAGGAATAATTTGCAACCACGCACGGAAAAGAGATGCAAACTCGCAAAACAGCCAAGTAAAGAAGCGCTTTGCGCTCCTTTAAAACTCACACAAAGAACGTAAGCGGGCCTATTTGGTTTCCCCTTTTGCAGGCAACTTTTGCACAACGGTAGGATCAAGCAAGTTTTTGAATTTTTAAAGTTACGGTTTTCAATTCAAAATTTAAAGTTTAAAATCAAATTTTTCTACTTTTGCATATTTCTGCATAATCTAATTTTTCTACTTTTGCAGTGTTCTTGTATTTCACTTTTCAAATCAGATTTTTCAACTTTTGCAGACTTCTTACACAAAATAAGGGAAACCAAATCACCTTTTGTGATCGGTAGACCCAACTTTTCACAGATAATTAAACCGACGTTCTAGGTCTGTGTCGCCTTATATCCCCGGCCTTGAGTTGACCTCGCACGGACGAGGCAGCGATGTCTCTCATTGAGAGAGCGCAGGCACCGATTTTTCCTCCTGCAAAGGAGCCATGACGTCATTAAATTTAGCGCCAATTTGTTTTGATTTGAAACCGCAAAAATCAATCGGTGTTTTATTGGATATCGATTTACAAAGTGACCTTTTTCGTTTTTTAAGACCTAAAGAATGTAAGAGAGCACGCAGACACAAACTTTATTTTTATTGTTTATTTCATCACACTTCAAACGATTTCAGATTCTTTAACGAACTTTAAATAATCTATTGAGAATACAAATTTATATGATTTCGATTGGATCAAATTATAAACGGAACATGTTTTTGCGCAATTGTTGTTTATGTTTGACGAAAATGAATGTTTCCCCGCACAACATAAGTTTTTTTGTCAATTTCAATGTTTGAGTTTTTTCGATTCAGAAAGAGATGGAAACTAAATTGTAACAAAAACTAAGTTCATTGCCTATCAGAGGATTGAATATAAAGCTGTAAAGTAATCGGAACGCTTCAAAAACAGCCTGAATGCAGCAATCTCGCAATGCACAGGCGAAGAAAGTGCGAAACTATCGCAAACGCAGAGAAAAAGCGCCTTTTTGCCAAATATGCTCGTGACAGCTTCAAGCTATGGTTCATCACTAGAAATAGCAGGTAAAGCTGTATGTTTATTTCATAAGAAAACACTACACGAAAGCAAACTTGAGCAAATTATCAGTGGGACAATGCCGATCAATTACCGGTGTAGCTGTATCGGGTCCTCAGCACCAATGAAGCTCTATCAATCGTCGCTTTTCCCGGCATGCCCAAGACCGTTCAGCGCTTCGTCGACCACCTTCTCATCATTCTTCTTCTTCTCAGAGGAAGTTTTCTGAAGCAGCTAGGTTTTAACGCCACACCGTGAAAGAAACCTTCGTCCTAACAACGTTGTAGCGTGTTGTAGGCAGTTCAATATATCTCTCCACTTGCTCGATCTGAACTACTTCCATCTTTCTTTTTGGCTTCTTTGGGATGTGCTGCTCTCCAACAAGAGCCTTCTAAAATGCGGTTTTGTGAAAATCTTTACAAGTCATACCTCGGAATCAGTGTCGCCGCCCGCCTCGATGTTCTTGTTATCGGCAAGCTGAGCCGTACTCTTCATGAAACCGCTATTGGCTGATTCAGGCGGACTGTCAGCTTGTCCCACTACGAGATTCGAAGCAACCTATTACGTCTACATCACTGGGAAATGAAAAAATACAACCTCAAGCTTCTGGAGCTGAAGCTTCTCTTCGAGAATCTTGGTCTCAGCAACCATGGAAGCGAGAGTCACCTCTACAGGGTTCATGATTCCTGAACAATGTTGTTTTTATCTTGAACATAAGAAATATGCGAGAATTACAATAGTTGGCTTAGTGGTTAGTAGGGGAAGGTATATGACACCCTATTACACTTAGGGTCCAACGTTTTATTCCGCATCTGATCGAAAAACCTTCTCGAGGTGATGGTTCAAAGGGTAACAGAAAATTCCATAAATGTGCATGACATTTAAAAACGGTTCGCGCGCTCATACAGGACATGACCTTTGCACGGTTGGTGCCCTAGGAAAAGATAAACAAAGGAGGGCAAAATCGAAAAGAGACGAGTTGTCGAGACATTTCCAAGTGAATATTTCGGTATGTATACAGCTCTTGATGGTGGCTGCCAGAGAAGCAGAGCGACAATGAGCAGGCCAAAGTGGGAGATAGGAGATGTGTAACAATGTCAAATATCAACAAACGGTAGACTGGGCGGATTTCGATGAATCACCCCCCTCGCCAATATATACATCCGGGCATATGAACGTAGAGATTGTATCTACGATAGGTTCTCATAACAAAAATTTTTCGCAGTTTTTTTCTCTGATCGCCTGCTGTTCCGAGCCGCTTTGGTACCCCCCCCCCCTCCCAATCTTTGGAAATGAAGGGTGGCGTGCTAACCAATAGAAGGAGAGAGAACTCCCACTTCTTCATTGTATCTATTGCCCCCTTCGTTTTTGTTGGTCATCTTTGGTCAACACTGTTTGTTTTCAAGAAGTGCACCGCAATAGTTCTTTTAGGCTAAATGGCTTGTGGGTCTCCCAATTCTGTTAGCCCCGTCCCCCCTCTTAGAAAAGCTGTCTAAAACACCCCAATGATAATGGTCGTGCTCGGTGCAGTGATTTACAGAAATCAACCTACCTTTAGACCTTATAGGTGCAACTCCTGCCTATTCTTCGTGTGTTGTCGTTGATGTGAGCCACCCTGAAGAGCGCCGCCACCTCCAGGCCGAAAACACGACGTCACCTATTGATCCGATCGTACGCTGAACTCGCACTATCCGCGGGGCCGACCTCGCGCTGCTTATTCAGAAGAGTTCCAAACTCCTGCATCCCAAACTTTCCGTCGTTGAAGAACCATGATGTGATTCCCCTGAACTTCTGAGTATGAGTCTTCGGCCTGTCATGAGGAACCACTCTATGAAGATCGAAAAGATCACATTGCTTATTTCTTCAGATGAGAAACAGGGACCATATATATATATATATGGCACCAAATTCCAAAAATCACCCGCAGCGACAGACTGTGGGAAATTTTTTTCGATATGGGAAATAATTTTTCGCACTTTTTCTCCGGCCACCTGCGCTTCCCGGGCGCCCCTTGGTACCGTTCTTTGGAAATGAAGGGTAGGATGCGAACCAACAGAAGATACAATGTTTCACGGAAATAACCCTAAGTTTAAGCCTTATTGGATACTATAGGTGCAATTCCTACCTATTCGCCTTGCAGTGGCCGTTGGTTATAGCCACCCTCAAAAACCCCGCCACCTCACGCTGCTTGTTCAGAAGAACTCGAAACTCCAGCATCCCAAAAGTTACGTGGTTAAAAAACCATTATGTGATTGCCCTGCTCTTGCTGCATTTATTTCGCCAACATTCATTCACCAATTCAACAGGAACCTGTAAGGGCAACCATAACTCCGGCTTCTGTTATACTCCATTTCCAACGAATGGGCAAGGATTTTCACAAATTTTAAAGGACTAGGTACCTTTGGTCCCGCAACGATCCTAAATAACTGTCTGCGCACTCCTCTTTCACAGTGCTCTTTCGCTAAATATATCTCTGATCTGTTCAATGTTTCAAAACATTTTTGGTTAAAAACGTGTCATTTTTCAAGTTTGCCCGAAAGTCGAAGACCATCCCTTGGAAACAGACTATAGCGAATATTATCTCATTCCTGTTCACGAAATTTTAGACTGACAATATCAAGGGTCAAACACAGCATATTTTTTGGGTTATGAAAAATTTCCTTAACACCCATGTGGCATGCCTCCCGAAACCCTCGGTAGACCAACTTACTGTTCAAATGTGGTGTTTTGTAAAGTTGGTAGGATTGAATATTTCAAACGATCTCAAATCCAAGAAGTTTCTACTTGTATAGTATCTTTCCTAGCCCTGTTTAGGTTTGTGTAACAAGTCCTTGTGAGTTTCCCGTAGATAAATCCCGTCATTCCCTCACCAGCCAAATTCTCTCTAAGATTTTCCCTATGATTTTCTTGATTTTCCCAAAGTTTCAAGTGTCTGAACAATGCTAGCCAGCATAATGCACAATTTTATTTGCCAAATTCGGAGCATTACACGATATATAACCTCTGCCCAAACATTTATTTTCCTTTATTTGTTCACTTGTTCTCCGTGAACCATTTTAAGCCTATAGTCTACCCAAGGAACTTACTAAAATCTATGCCGCACCTGTTTAAAAGCCGATTTTAACCTTTTTGCATTTTATGGTTCTTATTTTATTTCAAATTTTTACATTATACCAAATATTTCTCGAAAAAAAAAGTGTTCAGTTTCAGATTGCAATTTTCTCCCCAGCTCTGTCCTCAAAAAGCTTTCCCTCGCTTGTCGGCGATTAAAGGCGCCTGACCGCGACGCGTACGCAACGCGTGTCTCACCTCAGATGAATATTTATTTATTTAGACGCCATATTATTTTTCTACACCTGTTTATCACTAGAATAATGTTCAATAATTCAGTGCACACTTATATTTTAAAAAATGAACACTTCAAATTATCACATTGATTTATGGGAACCGTTTTATTACTGGAGCGTGTTTACTTTTTGCCATTTAGCCTGTGTTTGTGGTTTTCAAATTGGGGGTTTCTTTTCCTATACGTTTCTTGTGAAAACGCCTTATGTTTGACAGACAATGTTTGCTCTACAGTACCATGTGTCATGCTATTTGACCACCCAGCGCGAGGCTTTCGGGTTTTCCGGTGAGGCCCGCCCATTCTGAAGGTTAAGCGTAAACCGCAAACATCCCAATTGTTCATTATTAAAACCCACAAGGACAAAAAACCAAATGACGCGTTTTTTTTAAAAACCAACAACATTTTCAGTTTGTGAGTATTATTTGACATCCGCGATTTTGGATTTCTATAAAAGCATTATAAAAGCGTAAATGTTAGTATCTTTTGCAATGTTCGGCTCAGTACATCGTTTTTTCATCCAAAAATGGGTTTCGGTGCAGGGGCAGCTTTTTAACACAGATTGCATAATAAAGCTAAATTTTAAGTTGTATATTGTATGCGTCAGTTATTGGCAAAGTTTGCTGGCAAAACTGCTCAAAAACTTTAATTTTGCTCGAAACAAGGGTCTTTATGAAAAGTGAGCTTGTTAAGCCACTGTTTAAACTACAGTACCACGCGTCACTCTGTTTGGCCACCCTCTATATTTACTCTACCGTTTCCGGTTTAGCCCGCCCACGTGCGAGAACACCACCGAATGCTATAGTTTCACTCCTACCCTATCAAATGAACCCCATACCCTTTCTGATCCTTTGCGGTGAACTCACATTATGCCCCAGCTCGGCTCTAATTAGCCATCCCTGGCCGCAACGCATACGCAACGCAAGTGCATATAATAAGAAATGTTTAAAAAACTAGACTTAACGAATTTTTTATATTATTTCTCTACGTTCAAGTTGGTGAACAAATGACTGGCAATCATTGATCAACATATGAACTTTTGAAAAAAACGATGGAACGTTTTAGAAGACAGTTTTTACTATTTAGAAGTGGAGCGCGTTTTCGCACTGACCTCAGGTGAATAAAACAGACTTTTTTTATCTTATCTCAGCATTTGAAGGTCAGCACCCAGCTTTTTTTGTTGTCCATGAGAAAAAGCGATACCTAAAAAAGCGAAATTACTTTTTATATGAATTCCGTTAAATGTTGGGTGCGTAATTGTGTTTACCCATAGAGTACTGTTACAGTATTGTTTACCTACCATACGCAAACATTCCGCGATTTGCCATGAAGTGAGTATATGTAAATACAAAATTTTGTCTCTGTTTTGAGGGTTTTTTGTCTAATTTCCAGCGAACTCGCTCATATTACAAGTTTTAATGGCCGAATTTCCATAAAACCAAATCCACATGTTTCCCCTTTGGTTTTCTGTCCCGATTAGCCAAGAAAGATAATTTTGTGCATAGCTAACTCAGTGGGAAGAATTTATTTCATCGGTCGCCAAGATAAAGACGCAATCGGCTGCCCATTTTCATTCCGACGCGAGGAACGGTCGATTTTCGCTTTCCGCATCAACGCGTCTTGAGACACCCGATTTCTTTAGGGAAAAAACCTACTTTTATTGATTTTTTTTGTTTTCTTTTTCATAAATTACTTGAAAAATAGCGTTATTGTAGATTTTTCAGAATGAAGCGAATTTTCATCGGTCTTTCGGCGGGTTCAATGATGTCGACACAGGAGACATTGAAATGTTAGTTTTTTCTTTCTTTTTTTTCCCGTTTTTGGTTTTATTTCTTCTTTCTGTCGACATCATGTTTTTCTTTCTGAAAAAAATCGGGATTGTGAACTCACCCATTTTTTTCTAACAATTTTTTATGACGTCACAAAATTGCTTTCAGATTTACACTCAACTTAAAACTGCTTGCCGCCGTGAACCCCTGTCCTTCACCTTCAGTCGACGTCTTTTCTGCATATAAAAGTACGTTTTCTTTATTATTTTTTTTTTGATTTTTTACTTTTTGTGGCATTTCAGAAGTGGCGAGTTCGAATGAAGACACAAGCAAAACCGTCGACCACAGAGAAACTGACCACCGAGAAACTGAACCTCACCTACAGCAGGAAAGTAAGTTTTATGTTATATTTCTTTTTTTCTTTCGGGAGTTCTGCTAAGGTAGTAGGGCAGGAGGTCTTACGCCGCCTCAGAACCAATAGAAGCGCATGAAGTTTTGTAGAACCTCATTTTAGTAAATAACTCCCTAGATTAAGGTTATCTAATAATGAAATCAGTTATTTTGGAAATTCTGCTCCAAAAAAGGATAGATAGCCGCTGATCAACTTTGTCGTTAACACTACAAGCGGAAAGTCCGCATTTCTTAACCAAAAAACCGAATTTCGTAAATTCCGTTTGATGATTTGATTTAAAACTTACGCAAAAATTTTTGAATCGCATTAAAATTCAACTCTTCTTGGAGTGATAATATTCGAAATTCACGATTATCGATTTTTCAAGTGCGGACAAAGGAAATTCAACTTAAATGCAGATTATCAGCTTTAAGCTTTACTTGTTTGAAACACAAATCCCAAATCTAGTTCCAATGAGAAGCGAATTTGAGTCAACGGAGTTCTTTTTTTGGTGCTATCGTAGGTATCCCAATTTTTAGCATCTACGGGATACGTCAAATTTGAATAAAGTAATTAAAATTACATTAATGAAATGTGCAGGCTAAAACTATTTGATGGATATGTAAGGTATGTAGATAAGTACTTAGGTAGGTGAAGTAGTTCACGTAGTTAACGTTTGGCAGTTAGGTAGATAAAAAGGTAATAAAGTAGTTAAGGTAAGAGATAAACAAGTTTGTCGGTAGTTTTGGATAAATGAATTCTAATTATTCTAATTACCCATATTCTAAACAAACTCCCCCCAAAACTACGATAGCACTCTTTTTTTTGAAAGAAGACTTTTACTACCCTTTTTTTATAAATCCATTCTAATCAGAAGGACTGCCTAATGCAAAAACATTTACACTGAAAATGTGTTTCGAGGTACACACCTGAGAAAACAACGTACAGAAACTGGGTTTTTTTGACTTTTCTTCCTTGTTTGATCGAGTACCTTTTGATCGAGGCCATGTTGAATCCCGTTGATTTTCTAGCTTACTCGAAAATCTATATTGCGCAATAAATTTGAGGCGTACTTTTCAAAGGCAACTGCAAAATCATTGCCCACCTTGAAACTTTCAAACTAGCTGAAACAAATTAGCGTTATTAGCCCAATTTTAAATACCAGCTGAATTGTTTTGGTTTCGATTGGAAGTCAAACCAAACGAACATTCTGTTAAATTATTTCAAAAACAATATTTCAGGATTTCGGAACGAACACCCAAAGAAAGGACTTCTCCAACCGCAGAATATGATTGGGTAAGACAAAAGTAAGTTTCAATGCTCGGCACCTTTTTAACACAAAGCCGTATGGGTAAAATGGTACTAACTTTTCCCAATACATTGATTGCTCGTACACTTGCTAATAAACCTGTTTGCCTTAACTTTGAATATGTTCCACTAATGGTTTGAATCCATTATGTTCCTGATACTTTGCTATGTTTTATTTATGTTATGCCCCACCATTTCCCCAGCTTTCCCCCGTTGCATGCGGGCTTAATCGACCTGCCCGAGGAGTAATTGAGATTCTCGCCCAGGCAGAAATCGTATCTCCATTCGCGTGCGCAATTTCCACCACGTCGCCATGACAGCTGCGGCAAATTACCTGGCGGCATTGATCAATTTGAAAGCTTAGCGGGATTATTGCGACGATAGCATCTCAGATCTTCCGGCGGATTAGTAACCGTGCGGCTCCAAATTGGCGCCTGCTCGATCTGGAGCAATTATAACTAGATACCTGCGAATTGGTCGGAACGGTAACTAATTTCTTTATTCCCTCATTTATATTTTTTACCCTTTTTACGCAGACACAGACACACAAACACACAAACACACAGAAACACAGACACACAGACACACATACACACATACACACAGACGCACAGACACACAGACACACAGACACACAGACACACAGACACACAGGCACACAGACACACAGACACACAGACACACAGACACACAGACACACAAACACACAGACACACACACACACAGACACACAGACACACATACACACATACACACAGACGCACAGACACACAGACACACAGACACACAGACACACAGACACACAGACACACAGGCACACAGACACACAGACACACAGACACACAGACACACAGACACACAAACACACAGACACACAGACACACACACACACAGACACACAGACACACATACACACATACACACAGACGCACAGACACACAGACACACAGACACACAGACACACAGACACACAGACACACAGGCACACAGACACACAGACACACAGACACACAGACACACAGACACACAGACACACAGACACACAGACACACAGACACACACACACACAGACACAGACACACACACACACACACACACGCACACAAATGTTCGCGAGTGTGTACCTTGTTTCGGTTTCTTTGTCTGTTACGCTGTCTTCACCGCAACGCTTGGAGTAAACACCCATCCTTGTTTTGGTCAATGTGGGCGGGTACATTTGAACAGCGAAGGGCGCGAAGATTTTACAACGATCGGTTGTTTGTTTCACACAATTCGTCCGCGGTTGGTCATTGTGTGGACGGAAATTCCAGATCACCTCGCATAATTTATTCAAATTAGACATCATTTTCTTTAACCCACTTTTTCATCCCTTATTTCTCCCTTTTGCTCCCCCCTCCCTACGATAGCTTATATTTTTTAGTTGTTTGCGTTTGCCTGAACAGTTTCCGATTGTGAAGTATTTACCACATCCCTACCTCATTAAATCCCAGTATGTATCTTCCGTTACTTTAGAATCCACTTGATTGTCATATGTTCCCGTTTCGCGGCACGCACCCATTTGCGTGATCAAAGTATCACACGCAAGCTGATATAAGCTGTGATTGCTGCTATCGATCCGTGTGCGTCAGTACACAAATTAGCCTCCAGGGGAATGATTAGCGACCCGTCGTCCTAGAGATAATCCGCGCACCCCGGTAATCACGGCCCACCTGCCGAAGCTTATTCTCACCTGTGCTTGCCTGCTAGGCGGTCTGCCCTCCCTGCTTACTCTTTCTCGAAACTATCTTAACAATTCTCTTCCTGAGACGACTTTTTCAGAGCCATGCCTAAGAGACAAGCCAAGAGCCGCGCTGAGCCCGCCAAGGAGAAGAAGTAAGTTAAACATCCTGTTTTTAACGTTTCTTGTATTTGTCAGGGCCGCCGCTTCTGCTGCTGCCAAGGGACAAGCGAAGAAGCGCAAGGTTGCTTCGAAAGCTGAGGAGGCCAAGCCTGAAGTGACCAATGGCGACAAGACCACTAACGGACAGGAGACCAAGGAGAAGGTGGAGGAGAAGGAGGTGAAGGTAGAAGAGAAGAAGAAGAGGGAGGACAAAGAAGAGGAGAAGGAGGAGTCGGGTAAGCGCGTATGAGTGAGTGAGTGAGTGAGTGAGTGAGTGAGTGAGTGAGTGAGTGAGTGAGTGAGTGAGTGAGTGAGTGAGTGAGTGAGTGAGTGAGTGAGTGAGTGAGTGAGTGAGTGAGTGAGTGAGTGAGTGAGTGAGTGAGTGAGTGAGTGAGTGAGTGAGTGAGTGAGTGAGTGAGTGAGCCAGTGTGTTTATCCTTTTTTCTTTCAACGTTTGATTTTCAGAGTCTTCCCCCAGCCCTGCTCCCGAGGACGACGATGATGATGAGCCTGGACCGTCCACTTCGGCCACCCGCCGTTCGCCTCCCAAGGCTTCTTCCGGTTCGGCCGTCTACTCTGGAGTTCTCCGCCGCCGTGCGGCCGTCCGTGCTGACGCCAAGATCGGCAACATGCTGACCGAAGGAAAGGCCTCTAAGGTAATCTTAAATTGTATTTTCGTTTAATTGCTGTCTCTTTCAGAAGTGAGTGGCACCCCATATCACCATCCCATATCAATTATAGGTTTTCTGATCTTTCGTGGCCCCCATCTCCAAAGTGGTCTCTCTCCTGCATTCTGGATTTCGCTATCCCACCTGTTAATCTGTCCTTTTTGATAATCTTTCCTTATGCAACCTGTTTCATTAAACTCTTTAAAAAAAACTTTTCTTCGTGTATTTCACCGATGTTGAAAAAGTGACTATTTGGTAGGACAGCAAAGTCAAAGGGTCAAGTTTGCACTTCTTTCCAATACCAACTTCAGATTTTAAATAGTTATTTCAATTTTTCTGGTTGGGTTTATTACTTGAAGGACAGCAAAATATATTCTTTGCGAAGTTGTGCTTTTCTAGACGTTCTTTTTTTATTTTTGAGAGTGGAAAAATAGAAATCTCTGGGATAACGAAACTTTTCGAAACCTCCCCTCCTCACTTATTCAAAGATTCATTCTTACATTAGTGTGTAATATGAGCATCAACGCTTCTGTTAAAAATTTTGATCTGTAAACATCTTTAAACTGAAATTCCTTTATATTTTCAAACATATCCACCAACCATACGGTTTCAGCAGAAATTTAAAATGAATTTTTACTTATTACAAAACAACTAGACAACGATATCAACTGCATAGAAGAAGAATTGAACAGTTCAGAGCTTGACCCTCAACTTGGTTTTCATGGCTGAAAAAAGTAATTTAAAACTATTTTGAAATTGGTTTTTTTGAAGTTATATTAGGATTTTAGTCTCACAGTGGCCAAAAACAATCCACAACTGCTAGGGGCAGTAACAAAATATGAAAACCGGTTTATGAAATTTGTAAAACAATGCTTACCACTCTTTGCCAATCCATTTCTTCTCCTGTAAGTCTGAGTGTGGACCCGCGCCTTTTCCACTTTTTGGCATTCTTTGCAAACACAGTCTTCGTTAGGACAATCTCTATGCCCTAAAGGAAGAAGAATGTTCAAACGCAAACAAACGGAAACACACCTTTAAATAATACAATATTATCGTGATTTGCACATTTTCTGCAACCAGGCCTCTTCTGAAAATCATGCTGTAATTTATAAGGCCATTTTTACATCATGGGTTTAAAAAAAATACACTACCATACTCCTACCTTTTAACCTTTGACACCTTTTGTTTCCTTGGGTCTTGCATTTTTCTTCAGCATTGCTGAAACTTTCAATGTTTCCTTTATTCAATGAAGTAAACTTACCAGAACAAGATTGTTGATTTTGTTTTGTATTCTTTTCAACAATTCTGAGAGATCGACGCTGAAATACATAGTTAAAGGCTTGACTGAACTTATAGTTTTGAAAGTACGAAAATCCCTGAATATAGAACTCTGCTTGAAAAGGAAAGCAAATAGATTTCAAAACAAAAATAAAGAATCAGTCAGGAAATTGTTGTTTGAAAAAATGAATCTAACCCCAACGGGGTCGAAGTTGTCCCTCTCTTCATCATCAAATTCGCCGATTACGATAACATTGAGAGGTTCTGCTTCCACCAGGTTAATTGTTGAAGTCCCTCCCTGCAAACAATTTGAGCTTTAGAATGGCAACGCTGTTAAAAAACAGTTGTGCTTTGCTTTTTAAATACAAATATTTTTTAAATGTGATTATTTGAGGGTTGTCCATATGTTAGTTTACTGCGCAACGCAATATTCTGATAGGTACATCGCTTCGTTTCCCCATACTTGACCATAGGGATCATTGGTGAACCTTGTTGTGATTAAACGGCCGTAGACCGTCTACTCGATCGAATGATGGCTGAGTGCCTCTGCTGTGGCTGTGGTCGACTACCTAAGGGCCTTCGGCCGCGATCAGCGTTTCAGGCAGAAGACGGCCGCCGAACCTAGAAGGCAAAGAAACGCGAAGCGGGAATTTGGCTTCTTTTGGCGTACGGTGTGATAACAAAAGCCTAGTTCAGCTGACAAAACCAACCTCGTCTAATGTTACAATGTCGAAGACGTTCACACGTTCATGATCTACATCATCATCGATGCAACAAACAGAGTTGTGACTACTTGCACTCTTGGGAGAAGCCGTCGGCTAAAACAAAACAGTGCAGAATTTTATAGTAAAAACCTCTATTGTTTGAGTAATTTCTTTCCTACTTTCATCTTGAGAAATTTCATTCACTTCCTCAGCAGATGTGATGTTGGTTGTGTTGCTTGTAGAAGGAGCCTAAAGCTGTTTTTGATTTCAGTACTTTAACTTGATAAGAAAAAAGAGTTTAAATAGTAGCATGGTTTGAAACTAACCTCCTCAGTGCTTTCATCATCCAAGACCAACCACGATTTCAGTGGATTTTCTCGGAAAGCTGCAAAACATTTTAACATGTACTTTTTGATCAACTCACGGTTGCCTTCCCTGTTATGATTGACCTTCCGTCTTTCAATCACCGTTTTGGCGTGATCAGTTTTGATGTACTGAATGAAACGTTTTTTGTTCAAAAATATAAAATGATACCTCTGGGTCAACATTGTACTGGAACACGACATCGGATATGGGCTTACATGCCCTGTCTCCCAAAAAGAAGACCTGAAAATTGAACATTTGAACATGATGCGGTTTCAAGGAATTCAATTTTTTTACAAGCAAAGTTTTAAAAGATCATTATTAAAAGATTTAAAAGATCAGTAGAAATTTCCACACTTCCGCAAATTACAAGTGAGGACTTGGCATAAATTTGTGTGAACAACAGTTTCATGGTTTCCTGTATGTAAACTTCCATTCTTTGGCTGTGTTGCGTATCCTATTTTCATTCACACGACGTCTCTTTGAAAAAAACACAATTCTTTACAAAAGGCAAAACTACAGAATAGTGTTTCATTGCGAAAACCGTAAAAAGGTGATTCAATTTCAAACACAAGCCGTATGACTAAAACTGAGGTACGCAAACGCAAGGGACACAAAAGTTGGCAAATACTATAAATAAGGAAAAAACTGGTAAATTGAGGAAAGTGAAACAGAAATCCCCAAAAAAGGTTGGTTTTTAGCTTAAAAAAAAACTCCGTCAAAAATGTGTTTAACCCACCCGCCGCTTAATTGGAAATTTGCTGTGTTGAACCTCATGTAAGTAAAATCGCATTCCGTCACCCTTATTTCCAATTTCATGTGTCCATCCGTTATCTGAAGTACATTTGAATAAAATTTCAGTTCACAATACTCACGTCCTATTTTTGTTGTCCATGGCGAAAACACATCGTAGTAGAAGAAATGGGAGTACAGTAAACGGTCGACAATGAAAATTTGATTTCCGCATAAGTGAGCTAGCCGACCGGGACTTGACGTTTTGATCTTCCCGGAAAGATATGTACTGAAAAACGTATTCGCATTGAAAAATTTTTTTTTAAAAATTCAAGAATTCAAAAATTAGCCTGTGGTAAAATCAAACCCACGATAAAGCTTTTAAAACTTCCATTGACAGAAACCCTTCATGAAACAGACCGTAAACCTCATGCTGCATAAATTCCAAAGGAAATTGTAGATTATCTTAATCAGAGTTATGTTGGGCGAATTCTGGGTTCACTTACATAATTTGTTAAACTTTTTTCGTAGTTCATGATACACGGATATTCGATCTTCTTCAAACGACATCTAAAACAATGATGATTGTGTCAATTGGAATAAGTAGTTTCACTAGATAAAACAAGACTAAACATTTCAAAATACTTTATTATATATCTCAATTTCCTAACAGACAAAAAAACAGCTCAGATTGGGATGACATTAGATCAGAAAAAGCCTTGACGCCTGAATGGTTGTGTTCGACCACAACTGTAAGAAGAAACTAGGCAAAACAACTGCATCAGAAGGTACGTAGGTTTTAGAAAAACCTTTTTAGGTTTTTTTACTCTATCAATTCGTGTTTACTTTGATTTTATGTTATGTTCACCCTAATATTGCTTCACCCTAATACGGCATGTTCTTATAAGGTCCATATGTTTTTGTTCACAATCGAATTCAAAAAGTTTTCAAAAATTGATACAAAAAAGTCAAACGAACTTTGTTTTAGTGAAGTAGCAAAAAGAGTTCGAAAGATTTGGTTTCCTCATGTTTGAAAATCATCTTCAAAACTAGCAGAAAAAATACGGCCGTAAAAAGTTCAAGCGGAAAATATTTAAAATTACGTTTTTCAACGCACATTTCTATGTTAAAAACGTAAGCAATTCTTGGCTAGAAAACGAAGAACAGATTTATAAGAAACGAATTGTAAAGTTTTAGAAATCAAATCGCAAAATGTTTCACATTTGCAACAGGGCCGGCGGCCCTCAGTTTTGCCAACTACATTTCTAGGTGTCAGGAGATGGAAAAATGACAGTGGCATTGTAAAGCGCAAAATACTTGTCCAGATCGATAAAATGTTTAGAATCGGAGACGGCTCGAAAATCACGCGATCGTTTGAATCAGCGCACAGCAGTGCGAACACAAAAGCTTTAAAAAAAAACGTAGAAAAAGGAAATATGAACAAGCAAAGCGCGAATATGCTTAAAATGGTCCAGAAACTTCCTCTATTATATTTTCATCTAAAGCAAAGATTGTGTGACTTTTGAATTCTTTCGTTTTCAGATCGAAATTGTTTCTTGTTGTCTTAATATTTGGGAAAGCTAACACATGAAACCAAACTTTTTCGTGATTTAAAAAAAAGAAAACACAGGTTAGCAGTTTCCAAAATTGGAAGAGAAATATGTAAAGAGAAGCTTGTTCATATTGGGTCGAAATAGGCATATCAGGAATCTTTAGTCGCCATTTTAGAGGCGAAAAGAACAATTTGTCTGCTCGTGTTGCGGCAATCCTGCAAAACAGCTGCCAAGCTGTCTATTTAAAAAAGTTTGCGCCAAGCATGACAGATAAACAATTGTATCGGAAAGAAATTTCTTCAAGAAGTTTCGGTTTCTGTGATAATCGTGTGTATTTCTATCGAAAAGCGTACTTTTTACCAGTTCGAAAGAATGGTGAAATATGAAACCAAGTATAAATAATATACAAAACCATGCAGGAACCATGAAAAACACATACGAAATGAAGAAGAAACAGCAACAATGACGAATTTATCGAATTGTGGGTGAAAGATGTGGTTCAAGATATCTTATCACTTGGTAAAATCTGGTACACTTTGGAGAAACCGGTCTTTGTTGGATGATAGCTGTGGAAGTAAACGTCACATTTGACAGGCGATAAGATCGGAAAAAGAAAGATTGCATGCAGTGCTACAATATGTTGCTAGAACATTCTAAAAGGCGCAAATAGCTTCCAAAGTTACCTACTGCCCAAAACTAGACACAATATCCAAGCCTGTTCTTATTCGAAGTTTCTTTGAAAAAAAAGCATGGCAGTGGGGAAATTCAGTTAAACCCCGCAGCCAATTCAGTTGCGCCCCACAAAACAGCCGGGGCATAACTGAATTCGTTATGTTAACTGTTAAACACCACACCTACGGAAGTTCATAAATTTGCATTGATAGGGGGGCTAAACCGAGCGTGGGGGGCTTAACTGAATCTTTCCCTCCCGGTAGCCAAAAACGTAGCCAAAACCCTATTACGTAGCCAAAAAGGTAGCCGAAAACGTCTTGTAGAGATACGCTTAAGGTGAAGATTTCCGTCATTAGACCGTCATGAAGGCAGAACGCGAGCTTAAAACTAAGGACTACAAACTAAACCATCATAATATTTATGATATAACGGAAGGTTAATCCATGCCATACCTTTACAGGTTCTCCGCCTTCAGTTTCTGGCAGTAAAAACATTCAAGGCCTCTGCATTTTTTTGGCATTTGCAAGTCCCATTGAAGATTCTTATTGATCAGTGTCTGTCTGAACGAGGTGTTCCAGTGATCCCCAGTACTCGATTGCCAATTTCTATTCAACACTGTTAAAGAAAATGTTCTCATTGCGAGAGTTCAATGAACTCTCCGTAACCTTTACCCACATGATGTCCACCCGGAGTTTGCTGAGACACGAGATCGAGAAGGACTACAACAGTCAGGGAGTGGAAAAGGGATTTCTCAAAAGTACGAGGATACCTCCCGGAGTATTTTTTCTTCCATTCCAAGGAGTCTTCTTTCACACGGATCCCTCCTTGAGATACCTTATAGAAAAGACTTCCAACAATTCTTAATTATCCTGTCATTCTACAATGCATACTTTCGCCCATCGACATTAAAAGGAGTTTTAATGAAATTAAAAGGAGTTTTAATGCGTATTTCAAAAATGCGAAATGTCCAAGGAAACCCCTCCCACTTTAGTTATCCAGAATGACTGAAATTCAAGAATTTTATATTTTCGTAACGAATTCGAGCACGTAAAAGGGGCAAAAAAATTTTTGTTACTTTTTTTTGCCCCATTCACGTTTTTCTCACGACTCAGACAGTGTTTAACCGTTAGGGGCCAGTTTTCCAAAAACGTTCAGTTGTCTGTTGTGGAATTTGAACCTTAAACATTGTCGTTTATGTTTATCCCTGGCCTAAAAGGAAAAACAGCTGGTCAAGTGGCCGGACCAAGCTGTTTTTTTATATTATGACACCGGTTTCATGACACTTTTCCATATGACAACAGCACATGACACGAAATGCCCCCGTCGGTGATGACACGGGTCCCCCGAAGGGGACGAATGAACGCAGTTTCGCGGGCTTATATGACCCCTACCCTCGAAGAAACCGAATGGATGTGGAGAGGAAACGCTGTGCTCTCGCCCGGAGGGTATCCACAAAATGAGCTGAGAAAAAGCACTGGGGGAGGAGAGAGAACAGACAACACGCGTGGATCGAAACGCTACAGCGGAGGGAATTTAACACAGCTGTTTTCAGCAGAGTGGTTCGCATTCAGCAGGGAGTGGGCAACACAGTTAGCTTTTGCCTTCTTCAGCTTGCAATTATAACTGCCATCAAACTGGAATCTTGCAAAAACGGCCATATTGCAGCATCCGTGCGCAACTCAGTGTGAATACGCGAAGACATGAAAAAATCACTTTTTTGTAGATTGATTCCTGTTGATTTATTTTTGGCGACCGCTATAATTTAAAGGTTTTGGAAAAAGATGTTCAAGCAAACTTTGATTTCGCACAGAATAAATATCTTTTTTTTTGGTTTTTTGAACATACAGATACAAAAATTGTAATTACTTACCTTGTATGCCTTCCATTAGAAGAATCTAAAAAGGAAATCGGGCTGACAGAAAAGTGCCCGTAGGATTATGTAAGGATCTGAAAAATATATCAGTAAGAGAGGAGATTGCACAAGAAAGGTGAAAAAGAACAAAATAAACTAACAAGATCACCGACATTTTAAAGAAAAGTTTGCAAAGAACGCGTCAGTTGCATATCGAAACATGTTAAATCAATCTTACAATTTTAAAAGCAATCAAATTGTTCCAGCAAAAAAAATTGTTTTTGTAAAAACAAAGAAAAAACATAGAAGATCTTTGATGCTCGATTTGATATATTGTCGAATGAAAACAGCTTTTATTCTAGAAGATTCATAAAAACAATCTTGCAATTCTTGTTCTATCAAATATTTTTCTCACAAATGACGCAGCATTTATCAAATGGAAATATGCAGAACAAAGTACAGTCAATGGTAATGAACGAATGGAGAGCGTAATATCTTTTCCGTCAACTGAAGCAAACATTCTCGTTCGTGCAAATTTTATAGGTTTGAAATTGAAATGATTCAGCAGCCGAGTCAAATAATAACAAAAAGGAATCTAGTAATGGAGGTATCTTGCAACTAATAACATTTTTCTAAGGCTTATGTTGATGCCCTTTCCCAGAATATACAAGTGCATGTCTTCAAAGCTGCCGATCGCTGACTCAAAACCTTGGACATATCAGAATGCGTCGAACACAATGGCGTGGCGGCGATGTATAGAACCGATGTCTTACAAACAATTGTTGTTTCTGATTGTTCAATCTGAACATGGCACACATGCCCTTTCGGCGGTCTGCTGTCAACTATTAACGCACGTTGTATCGCAATTAGCAGCTAGCTCCATTCATGATCTACTACTTTGGCGGTAACTTATCCTCATATGACGTCAATGTTCGCAATGCAACAAAACAGAGTGATAAAGGGGGTTGCATTGAACTTCAAACAAATTTAGTTCACTTGAGTTCATTATAAACCAATAAAAGCTGATTAAAAATAATCAAAATACAAATGTACATAACATTTTTACGTCTACGACACAAACATAAAAAAGAGAAAAAACAGTTTTTCAAGTAACTATATTTTAACAGAATGAAACCTCATGACTTTTTCAAAATAGTACTGGTGAGAAGTCGTCTTTGGCCATCATTGTCCAGATTGGTGTACTGTTCAAGAAATTCTTCATCAACTTTTGATAAGCGCAGTGCATCCATTAAAGCAATAGCCACTTTCTTTGGCGATTTGTCAACAAGGACCACTAAAACTTCCTAAAACCGGTTATTTTTTGAATTTTATTCGAATTTGTTTTTACTTACATATGAGAACAAAGGGTAGGTGTTTTCAATTACAAGAGCAAACTTGTTGGCCAATTCGAATTTCCTCACACAAATTGGTAAACCAAATCGGAACATTAGATCCGATCTTTCTTTCTCTGGTAAGCTTTCCGAACTCCAAAGAACAGTAAAGTTCAAGATGTTGTTGAAGTTTATTGGATTTTCAATGTTGCCAACGTAGTCTGTAATGTCACAGCTAACTCGCTTCAAGTTTCCCGAATGCCTGGCTTGATACATTTCCTAAATAAGACAGTTTAACTTTTGTTATCATTCGAAGCGTAGTCTACCGAAAGCTTTAAAAAGATATGGTCCTATACATGACACCAAAGGTTGTTTTTTTTTAAAGTTAATGAAAGAATATTGTTTTTGCGAAAAAAACGTTTGAATTACATTTTTCCAGTGCCAATAGGACACAAGTTTCGATTTTTTCTCATTTCGTTTTTTTCTGTGCTTCCGTAAATCTAGCCATAGTACTTCAGTTAATATAAAAGTGATTATCCTTACTAAAAACCAAAACAAATATACATAATTTAGTGCTTGAGAATCCAAATTAAATGCTTTTTTGCTTCTAAAGTGTTTAAATTTACAAAAGGTTTCTAAAATAATATTTAAGGAACACAAACGGTTTGTTTTCCTAAGAAAAATGTAAAAATAGAACTCAATTAGCAGAGTAAAAGGTATTTTTGGACTTAATGTTACGGTACGAAAAGCCGCTAATACATTATTTACCCTAAATTTATATTTTACTTGAAGTCTACAAACTTTGCTAAATTCCGCTAGCTAATTGGTCAGTTTTGTCGCTCTAATTTTCGCTTTTTCATGAAGGTTTACTAAGTTTTAAAATGCCGTATTCATTGTTTCCAAAAGAGTCTACTTACATATAGAAACGTTTTGAAAACATCCGCGTTTGAGACAATAAATCCGAATTGGCAAAAGTTTTTAACTTTAGCAAACAGTCCTTTAACATAAACGTCGCTAATGATTGTGTCTTCTATTTTTATTTGTTGATTAATCGGCATCTGAAAAAAATAATTAACCAAAATATCGATAAAAATATCAACCTTGTTGAGCTCCACTATACACTCGTCAAACAATTGATTATCACTGCGATGATCTTGTGGAACAATAACGGCTGTGTCTCGAATAGTGAAAAACTCCAGCATTTTACGTGTAAGGTTATTTTTAAAGTGACGGATTGCGATGGTTTCACAAATCGGTTGTATTTGTTTCACAATCTGAAAAATCTTCCAACTGGTCGTGTAATCTTTCCGTTCGTAGACTTCCTAAAATGTGGGATGATTGATTGAAAAACTTGGAACCCACAATGTAAAAGTGTTTGATTGGAATACCTGATAGTTGTCTATCAAAATCAAACAAATCCATTTCGACACGGGTTTTTCCATTTTCGTGGCAAATTTCTACATAAGCTGTGTCCTGAAATAGAAAATATAAATTTTGAGAATCAGAATGCAAACGATAAAAACAATATTCATAGTCATAGCTTTCATATTACTAAAACGTGTTTTTAATCTCAGAAACAACCAAACCTCTCTCTTTGTTATATAAATATTCACTCCATGCTTCGTATGCAAAGAAAGTCGTTTTCGGTTCCCTCCCACAAATATATCAAGTGAAGATCTAGTTTGCCTCATGCGGCAAAGAGAAACGGTGCTCATCTGAAAAATATATTTTAATATATTTTATTAAATGTTTTACTTTTTTTAAAACTTCGTATCGGATGTGTTGGTCGAGACATTTTATGGTAATTTTATCCATTTTGCTTGAAGTGTACTCTGCTAATTTCTTTCGCCAAAGGGTAACTTTGGAAATACAAGCGAGAAACACAAAAAGCGGTGCGTAAAAAAGCGAATTTGAAATTACAAAGGGCAGGCCAATGAAATGGTTTTTATTGTTGATGTAAGTCAGTGTGTTTCTGTTCTTTCTTTATTTTTTTAAGCCAAAAAGTAAATACATTATGGATAATTTTCAATTGTCTCTGTAAATGCTACTAACTCTGTAAACTCCTGGGAAAATTTTCTCTCAAAGCCATGTGTTGGTCTTTTGGCTGCAAAACACATGCCACCTGTTCAAAGTTCGCGACTATCTGATAGGTTTTCGGTCCGTTTTAAGCAAAAATATATGTGAAAACAGCCCATGTTTTGTATGCCCATTTGTGTGCCCATATGTAGACCCTGCGTGGGAAGTTTTTTGAATTTACACAATTTTCAAAGTTTCTTCTGGTAATATGGAATGCTAGGAATCAGGAATGGCTGAGGGGCGGCCCGGACCGACCTGCTCCCCTAATTTTTGGCTCTCGGCCATGGGCCAAAAATTCTAAAAGTTCGAGAAAAAAAAGAATGTTTTACACTACCTATGTACAGGAAATGTGTTTCTAGTATAACAATTACATGAAGCAAGCAAGACAAAAAAGCTTTGTAGACGAGGGATTAAACTGGGGCATATTCGGATTACCAGTCCGGTCTGTTCGGCCATGAAAATTATACAAACATTATGTAGGGCAGTTCGAATCCTCTTTAACAGAGTATGTTTTGCAAAATTAGAACAATGTTTTGCAACAAAAATAACTTTAAAATTTTGATTTTTAAAAGATTTTATTATACCTGGGGCCGGCTCGCTTCCAAATTTTCTCGAAGTGGCCCCACATTTTACCATTGCTGCTCGGATTTCAATACACCCAGTGTTTCAACCATTTGTTTTGCAGCTTTGTGTCCTTAAGCGTAATACTTTGTAAAACCAAACTGAATGCTACTCAAGAGTAGGTTTCAATTTAAAAGAAGTTTTTACTTGAAAACCAAAAACTTAGTTTGTCTTACCCAACCTTGGACACCACCTTGTAGTTACATAGTCGATTAATCGAAATTTATTGAATAAACATAGTAGAGTTACTTGTAATTAAAAATGTGGAAATCATCAATTTGATCAAGGCGGCGGACTTCCAACTGATCGGCATCAGCCAGGTGATTAAAAAAGTCAGACAGAAGTTGAATCCTATCTTCGGCGTCGGCTTTTTCATAATCCTCCTCGAAGCGATCCTTCTATTCTGATGATTCGTTTCCGATCCACACGTCGCTGTAGATGTCCCACAAAATACTCATATCTCCGTTGTCGGTAACAAAGATCTTGTAGATCTAAATAGACAAGATTTCCCTAAGAGTTGATATTTTATTACCCAATTATTCTCTTGAACATGTTCGACAACGATGAAAGCCACATCACCGTGATCCAACTTGTAGACTCTTCGTGGAAGGTTGTAGTTAGGATCACCCACTACCTCCTGGGGCAAATTGAAACCATGGCCGTCATACTTCCAGAGAATTTCAAATGGACCGGTGAAGAGCGAAGCTTGTTCCTCGAAAATGCTCTTCGCGGGAAAAGCAGAATTGGTAAATTGGCATTGCATGCTGTGGAAATGGTCAGGAACCGTTGCGGTGAACAAGCTCTGTAAAATAAATTTGATTTTTTTGGTTTTGTTTTTCAAGTTACAATTTTTGTAAGTTTGTAAGCTAGGGGGTGTTTGGCCTAGCGGCCTAAGGCACGGCTACCACTCGAAGGGGCACAACTTCAATCTCGCACAGGGTCAACCCGGCCTACTACACTCCGTCGATGGTGCAATTGGTAGTAGAAATGGGGCTAGCCTCAGTTAAAAAAAAAATTTTTTTTAAATTTTTTTTTTTAAAAAAAAATTTTTTTTTTAAATTTTTTTACTCTTTTCAAAGTCATTATTTGTAAGTTCTTGTTGCTGCAAAAAAAAGTTCTACTTGTGCAAAACATCTTATGTTAAGGAGCATTAAGGATTAAAACCCTATTTAAATATGCATGTATTGAATGGCCGAGCGGCTAAGAAATCAGTCATACAGACAATTTGAAGGTGCCCCAATTCGAACCCTCGCTGACAAAACTTTTTTGCCTCACTTAGTTTATACATAAGGTACGACAGAGACACATTTTCTGCCCCTAGTTCGTGAAATCATTCCCCCCCCCCCCTAAATGTCAGAAATTTTCACCTCGGGCCGGAGGCCAGCCCGAAATTTTTTTCTGGGCTGGCCTCCGGCCCGAAAAAGTGGGCCCGTAAGCACCTCTGCCTAAGAATATCTAACGAAATTCCGAGTAAACGTTTTCGACCGCCGAATTTGCTCCACAACATTGATTTTAGCACAACCGAAGATAAATTTTCTGACTGGGACCGGAGTGCGCTTGAGTTTTCTGTTTGCAGCGTTCTTGCTTTTCTTTTTTTATGTTTAAAAATGAAAACACTCACTGAAATGATCTGTCCAAGTTCAATTTTACTGTGCAAATGGAAATTGAACGTCGGAAAGTGCATTCCACGGTTCAACAAAGTAGACAAAGGATTCCTCGGCACCGGGAGACTACCCTCGAGATAAAATTTCGAATGATTGGTATGCTGAAAAAAAAATCTGTTTCATTTAAGGTGTGAAAACTTTTTCCTTTTGCAACGTTGTGATAAACGCCTTGCAGGAACGACATTGACAATCGTTTCTGCAATTGGAGGTGGGGACAATTGTGAAAGTCTTCTGGGCATTTATACAGTTTACAAGCTTGAGGGTGTTTCTCTTGCCCAATCCACGAATTCCCGCGAAAATACAATCAATCTGACAATTCTCAATTCGAATCATTAGAAGTTTTTCCAGATCGTTAGGATCATCTTCTCGGATGCTCTAGAAAAATGCGAAAATTACAAAAAAAATATTTGTGGAAAACTCACGATAACGATCTCCCGAATCGGCACGCCAGACAGTTGAAGGTGAAAGTCAAAGTTCTCTAGATGGACTATTTTTGTCCTCGAAACCAGAATTCCCGTGACTGGCAAGATCCTGTTGGTGATACTGTATTTCTTCTGAAAATAGTTCTATTATATTTTCAATCTGCTCCGTCAGTTAGTTTTAAATTTTCAACTGCAAAATTACCGCCCTACACTTCTTTTCTGCGCAAACAGACGCCACTAGTTTTGCGACTTAAAAGGCTATATTTTTTACTTTTGTTGTACATATGACCTAAGGATAATTATGAAACGTTTGGGCTATTGTCATTGTTGACTTCCGGGTTGCGGTAGCCTGGCCCATGGTAGAAATATCAAACTGAAGCAAAACGAACTTTTATGGTCTTGTGAAAAATGCTTTTAAAAATTTTATTTCTAAACCAATACACGAATTTCTTACGGGAAAAAAGAAAAATCGCGAAAATAAGTCATTTTCGGCGCTTTTTGACATGTTTAACAAAACCGAAGAGAAAATCTATTCGCGAAGTTTAAATATGTTGTGTGTCTTACTGATTTCGGAATTTTGCCATATGTACACTTTCAAATCGGACCTAACAATCATGCTCAAAAATCGATTGTTCAATTGACAAAGCGTATAAAACAGACTAAAAGTAAAACACTCAAAATATATAACCTATGCAAACAGCCCTTTTCTTCGTTTTCGAAAAACTTTTCCAAATGCGCCGAAAATTTTGTTGTTAAAACTTTTTTCACATAAACAATCGAAAAATCAATCGAGAAACATTTCTACCGTATGCCAGGGGTGGTATCTTAGATGTACTGCCATGAAATTGGAAAAACCTTACCAAATCGAAGTCTTAAGGGGAATTGCCAGGTAAAACAAAAACCATTTTAGAAAAATATTAGGCGCTTTGAAAAAAAAATGTTTTCAAAAAATTCGCTGTGGTGCCTTTTTTCTCCACAATTGTTCTTCTACCACCAAAGAAGGTGTGCACTACATTTTTGCGTAAGTGAACCAAAAGCTACCTTTCACTGCCAGCTACCTTTCACTGTGAACCAAAAGCTACCTTTCACTGTTTTGTGAAAAAAACTTATCAAAAGAAATTTTTTAAATAAAATGTAGGACGGGTTAAGGCAATGAAGAAAGTTAAACCAACATGCAGGTGCAAGTCCCCGATAAAGAGACTAAGGCCGGTTCTTCCAGTTTCAAAATTCTTTCGATTTTCTTCGACAAATGAATCAATTGCAGAACACGTTGCCCTCATGCGGCACAGAGCAGAAATCGACATCTGAATATAGAAATTTGGAAAATGTAATAAAATCACTACCTTTATCAGGCATTTTTCGAACATATCCACGCGCAGTTTCTTGAATGAAAAGACTCCTTTGTTCATTCTCAAAAAACACGTTAGATACGTCAAAGGAAAGGAGAAAGATAACATATCGGTATCAATAAAAATTGCATTTCAACAAAATGAACTGCAAAAAAAACGAGCTGAAAATGAACAAAAAATTTTAAACAAAAATTCATATTCAGTTTAAAGAATTGAACATTTTATTCATGTTTTGAGACGTGCTAAGAACTCTGCCAATGAACGAAACCCCCATTGAACGAAAAACTGGAAATAACTATTACATTATTCTTTTTAATTAGCATTAAGACGGGATGTCTGAGAATATCGAGACTTTCGAGCCTATTTGGGACATTCCAGAAAAGTGTCTTCGATTTGACTGAAAATGACAAAAATGGGATAGTAGGGCCCAAATACCTGATTGATGCATAATTTGGGTGAACTCGGTCACCTCGCCCTAAGCCTTGCTTGTAACTAAGGAAGAGTGGGTAGAAAAGAAGGAAAAAGCGTCTACACACTGACAAAATGGCATTTTCCCGCAAACAGGCGATTTTCAAACTAAGTTGTTTTTAATATTGTATGGAATACTTTTAAAAAGTGATAAGAAAAAACTTTTAAAATAGAAAACGCGGCCCAAAACGGTTTTCGTATTTCGCACAATTTGCACAAATATTTCACACTCATTTCCGCATTTACGTGAGTAAAAGTTCGTAAACAAGAATTTTCAAGAAGTCAGTTCGAATTCGATGACGTCATCTGGGTTCAAAAACACGAGAATTCTAATCTTAAAATCCAATTTTCATAGATATTGAACCTACTTTCTCAAAATTTCCCTTAACGTATCTATCATTCGGAAAAAAATGAAACCAGGACATGAAAATCAAATATGCGCACTTAAAAATTGCGCGAGTAATGAAGGTTTGCTAATCGGCCGAACCAGCCGTTGCGCAAGAAATGAGCGATCGATAGGGCTCGACCGTTCGAATATACGAAAAGAGCCTTCAGCGTAACTGAGTCAGGGAAGAAAATCCTTTTGACAGAGGGTTTGTCGTCGGGATCGCGCCTCGCCGCATGAAAAATCGATGAAATACCAGAAAAAGGTGATTCCGAGCATTTTTTATCGGACCGAAATACGCACCTCAATATAAATTTAAATCTGAAAATTGCAATCCATTGTAAATGTATTTGTCGAAATGTTTTGTAACAACGGAAAACACGAATCGTCAAACTAAAATGGTGAAAAGCTTTAAAAAATTTAATGAAAAGTTGTTTTCCAACAAAAGACGCTAAAATGGAAAAAAAATCTTTTCCAGAATTTTTTTTTTGACAGGGTTTGGAAATTTTGTCTATTCTAATTTTCCCTATTGCTTGCATTCTAATTTTCCCTATTGCTTGCGATTTTTCCGTATACAATCTTTTATTGTGGTGGTACTTAAACCAGTGGCCTTTAAGGGGTAATCAAAGAAATTACCCCTTACAGGTTAAACTAACGCAATTTCATAATCAGTGAAAATTAGTTCGTTAAGACCCAAAGAGCCACCAAACCGGTTGGTTCCTTTTCCTAAGGTCCTTAAAGGATCGTTCAGGTCTTTTTTCTCATGTTTCGCTTCAAACTACACTAATTGATTTACAAAAAGGAATCTACAGGCATATTTACACTCTTATGGAATGAAGGCATTTTTACACACCTACGTTGAAAAACCCCCTACAAACGTGAAAACACGACATGCCGGAACTTTCTTTATTGAAGAATTCTAAAATTTACAAAATTTTCTCAGAAGAACTAGAACAAAACACCGAAAAAAATCGAAGTACTTGTAGACAAAGGAAAATTAGCATTATCGTTGGAGGTTAACATAAAAACAACAAGTCTAAACTAGGTAAAGCTGTTAAACGAATTGTTCCAAAATTTCGGGGAGTTCGACGTCTTCCGCGGTTTTGTCGTAGAAGAAGAACGATAATAGGAAGCCTTCGTGTGCGAAAAGGCAGTCCTTTTTTGCAACTTCACTCAGAATAGCAACAATTGTGTCTTCTCGCAGCATTAGGTACTGTTTTGCCTCCATTGTCAAAAGACCCTCGAAAAAGAGGGGCCTGGTGGCGGGTAGTTCGCCTGCGTAGTCGAATTCAAAGTAGGGCCCCTTGTCAAACAACTCCGGAATGTTAAATGGATAGCCGATGTTCTTCAGTTGCCAAGAATTGAGGTTGCTATCCGTCATCCATCTCTGAAAACTTTTGATATTCTAATTGCAAACAGTAATAATTACCCTCAGAATGCCCTTCAATAGGTCTGTTGACCAGTAGGTTGTCGTTTGAAGCACAAAGTCGGAAATTTTGGAGTTTTTCACATGTTCTTCAATGAAGTCTCCGGTGGCCATCATGCATTCGAGCTAAATTTGAAAGTTAGAATATTCTGCCTATGGGCATATGAACTAAAAAAAATTTAGTTTCACACTTTTTAAGTTGACTGGTTGTTTTTTTGTATCAATATCGACCTGTCTATAAATAAATTTTGTAAAGTGGTGCAAAAACGGGCAAAAAGGGTCTTTTCGGCCCGATTTGAAAACTTCAAATTTAAATTTCTTTAAATCGTTATTTTAGAGGACATCAAAATTTTAAAACTTTACACACAGTTGTATCATACTTCTATTACATAGTGACATTAATTCTAAGTTGGAAAAAATAAAGTGTCTCGACCGGGATCGAACCTTGGTCGCGTGGGTGACATTTTGACTAGGTGGTCTGATGACACGGGTTGGTCCGGACCGGCCCGTGAGAACTATGGTAACTACACTTTAGAACGAGATGTATCTTTTTTCAAAATTGGTCAAAAAAGGAAATTTGACCTAAAAATATTATTTTGAAGCGTTTGTGTCTGCAGGTTCAAAAGCTTCAGTAAGGAATAACTATAGTCTATTTCCAATCATGAGTTTCTTAAATAACAGTTAAAGTTTGGGTTACAGTAAGGTCAATGAACATGCGCACCCCGGGAGTCGATCCCCGCACTTCCTGCATAAAAAGCTACCAATTAGGCACTGCGCCATGAAAGCATCATAGCCGCGGCGGCGTCGCTTGCTGATGAACAACCAATCTCGGTAAGATTGAAAAAAAGAGGAAACACTCCAAAAAATACCATTCCAACCCATCAAAACCGACTTTTAAATGTTACCACTTCCTCAAAGCATTGAATGTAACACAACCAAAGAAAATGGAAGCTTACTGTGCCTCAGTTGTCTTGCTTCCACAGCGAAACTCGATTTCAAACATAAACCAACTTTTATTCACAAAATGTACACACAAAACCACGTTTTATTTACAAAATGTACACATAAAATCACAAACATTGCCAAATAATACAATGTAACGTAACATCAGATCACAGGGGGTTGGGGAATAACGAAGGGTAAACGCCAAATGATGAGAAAACGTAAAATTAATTTAAATTGGTTTCCTTAGTTTACTTTTTTAAACCATTACGTGATTGATTATGTACATATAAATAAAAGGAACAAAAAGCACTTTTTACGTTCGGCAACCCACCTTATGGGATCATAGGGTTGCAACGCATGGCGTTTACCCTAGAACATTTTTAATGACACAAATAAAAAAATATACAAGGGAAAAGATTAAAAAGAGATAAACCTGGGAGGAAACAGCTGCATACAGCTACAGGCGGGATCCGGTGGTCTCCCTGGGGCTCCTTCCACTGTCGTTTAAGGGTTATAATTCTGAAAACTCATAATACAATAAATTAAGAAGAATAAAAAAGAAAAAATAAAGAAAAAAGCAATTTACACCGTAAAAAACTCCGAAAACGCCAATTTTACAGGTTAGAATCATATTATTTTGATAATTTTACCTAGCAAATAATTTAAAAATAATTCTTACATTAAAAAACAACAAAATTAATCATGGAACATAAAAAACCAAAGAAAACAGTAGAAAACAAATGGAAATTTAAAAAATACGGCCGGCTGGCAGATCCTGGCAATTTGCCAGCCAGGCAGCTGTCACCAAGAAGCCGCGGCGGGACCCAACACCCGTAGACCTTTAAGATGTGGTCCTTCATTTCCGGAAACGCACTATAGTCGTTTTTGCAGCGATATTCGTGCAAAATTGTCAAAACCTCAAAAATTTTCAAAAAATTGGAATCAAAGTTCCAGGGTAATTTCAAAATTGGTTTTTTTTCGAAAAGTGTTTTAAGCAATTTATACTAACCTAGACAAATCGAATGAGCTCTATTGGCACCTATCCTATCATTTAGAGTTAGGTTGACCTACCCGAACCCGTTCCAAAAAATCGATAATGACATAAAGCATTCAAAACCGTATTTTTATTCCAACCATAGTAACCCGTAAGAGTGTGAAAAAATGTAAAAATTGTTACAATGATTAGTTTTTAGAATTATCTTATTTCGTTCGGCATTTGTTTGAACAAAACTTACCGATGGGGAAGACTTGAAGATTTTCGCTGAAGCTTCTTTCGGGATATCAATGCCCCCATTTTGGTTACGGAGATCGCCCTGCAGCAAAATACTCTCAACGTTGTACTTCTAAAAAGTGTATAAAAGTCAATCAGTTGCAATGCTGTTGAGTTACCTCCAGAAAGGCCGGGATGCGACCCCAGCACTCCTGCTCACACTTTATTCGCAAAAAGTCTACATGGAATGCCATGCACTGGACCAGTGTCTTTTCGATCTCTTGAAATTGAGCGCCATTGAACTAAAGTTACTTTTTTACAACATAACACAATATATAAAAGTACCGTTGCTTCAAAAGAAAGCATGCTGATATATGTCTTCACCGGTAAAGACTTTAAGCTCGCCCTCTGCTCCTTCGTGGGAAAATCGCTGCTGTAGATGAGGCCGTCATGGCAGAGCGAAACTCTGACTCTTAACTCCATTGTGCGCCGAACAGCCAGGCGTCGAGGCTTGAGACACAGTGCATTGTAGTAGGAACAAGATCTCTTCAAAGATATGAAGTCCCTCAGAAGGAGCTGAAAGAAGCATGTGATAAGTAAGCAAAAGATGAAGCTAAAATTATTACTTAAACAAATATAGTTGTCACCAAATTGGAATGTCGCCAAAACGGGCTTAGTGCAGCATGCGTGCGCTACGAATTGTGAGGGCGTAAAATCATTCAACACGCAGAGAGCATAACGTTTTTTTCGGCGAACTCTCGTTGATTTTGTTTTGGCGAAAGCTGTACGTAGCCAAAAAAAAGCAAAAATTTAGAAAAGGCCTTCCTGTGTCAGACGGCCGGTCTAATGAAGCTCAAGGAGTCGTTCTCATCTCTGATTGCCGAACAACTACGTCGCCAGGAAAACTCGCGAAAGGTGGTACAACGCGGATTCCGGAAGGCACCACCATTGATCTGAGCGTCAGCTCTTTTCATCGATTTAGCATTCTCCCGGTGCAGTCAGCCCCTGTTCTTACAATGAAAACCGTCATTATACAGGTCGTTGTCCTCAGTATTTTGGTAAAACTTCACCGAAATCAGCCTTAAAACCATTTGTGATACTACTAGGTTAATTACTGACGATTTCTTTTAAACGCAATGCGATTCCAAACGCCCGAAAGAACGCCTTAAAGCATAGCTCCGCCGCCAGAAACTTCGCCACATTCTGGAGCCGTCGTCAGATAACGACCTCCCGATTGATCGAACGCGCTGTCAGCGATTGCTCTCCAAAAATTCAATGTATTTTGCTTTTAAGCAAAATACATTGAATTTAAAAATGGCAGACGGCGATAAAAGGCTGGCGCTTTAGATTTTTGCGATTCGCTCCCAAAAAGTAAACGCAGGTTATTGGTGCAGTGTCATATGCAGAGTAATATTTTATATAATGTTCTCCAAAGGAGAGGTTTGCCAGTTATCGCACTGTGCTACAGTTGACTAAACCATCAAACAAGTTGTTCCAAAATCGGTATATTTTGAAAGTTTAGGCACAAACAAACAACTCCCACCTTATCGATTACAGCATCTTGGAGATGTGCAGGAATGCTTTGAAGAATCAAGCCCCGGGCACCAGTTTTGTTCTTGCCAGTGTTGGTTCCTTTGAACTTCTTACACTTCTGAAAAGAGTTTGGTCTTTATTAGTCGAGGTACGGCTTGAAGACAAACGAAGCAGGTGAAAAACATACCGGTTCTCCGTGAATTCCACAATTGTCATCGTCAAGGGTTGCACACTTTCTAGGCGCTTTGGAGAAATCTGGAAAATTTTTTTTGTCAAGTAACTCGCACGCCAGGATAAACTTACTTGTCTCAGTAGATTCCAGTTTCTCTTCATCCGCGATACGAGGGGACGATTTCTGAAGCAAGATGTTTAGAACGAAAAGATGAGAAATGCTTATTCCTAAAATTTATTTATTACAGAAAAATCAAATAGAATCAATATACTTGGTGGGCATTCTAATAGCACATGCTCCCACGTTTCATCAATCTATGTAGGTAACAGATTAGGCATTTCTGCATAAATTAGTGAAAACTGTTTTCACTTTGGCGTGGCATAGCTTTTGATTTTGATTTCGATTTAGGTCGTGAAGCGCATACTCTGTCGCGTCTTTCATTCGCCCCATGTGTTATATACGAACTTTGTTGTGTTATTCGCAAACATGAAAATTTTGCAGCTTCCAAACGACCGATCGTACACAAAAATAACAATGACTCACCTCATCAGTGTTCTCGTCTTCCAACCCGAGCAGATTTGAAATCTTAATGGCCATCTTCTCGTGTTCAAGCCTGAAAACCAACTATTCACAACATAAATATAAGACTATATAAAAACATAAAAATAAAGAGCAGGCGTCGTGAATTCTGAGAAAAAATACACCGAAAGACTCTACAAATTTCAGATAGTTTTTGCATCGTAAATTGCAACGCAAAGTAGACACTGAGATAAAAAAATAAAGTCCGGAGAACGATTAAATCGAATAATTTGAAAAGGACAGGTTTAAATGGGTAACAGCTAGTCATTTGTATTTGAATTGCCAAAAAAAGCTGTTTAGCTTTACCTCGGTTTCGGCTTTTTTTCAATTAATGGAGTTAATCATTAAATATAAAAAAGCGACATGAGGGGTCAGGATTGCAGAGAGGTTATTCAAGGAACGTGAGATGTTAATGCGGATAAGAATATTCGCGACGCAAAAATGGTGCTGTAATGTACAAGCAAGCTACCGTGCGAAAACCACATTCTAAGCAAGAAAGTTTCAAACAAAAGTTTTAAAAAGTCATGTGAGTCTAAAAAAAATGCTGAGCATAAGTCTTGATTTACGCTATAAACATTTTATAACAAAGAAGGATCTGCAGCCTGCAAAACGATGTCCCGATAAAAACTTATCTGAATTTTGTATTTAGACAAATGGAAACATTTTAATTTGTGTACACTTAAAAATAACACATAATTACCTAAGTTATACGGTGTGAAATGAATTCCGAATCTATTTGAATACAAACATTTTGGTGTGCCAATTGTGTAATAGGAAATTAAATCAGTCGTCACTTCAACACAAACTTGATTAAAGTTATAGAGAGTTTTGTGAGCTTGATAAAAATAAGTCAACCGCCAAGTACCGACGGGTATAAATTCAAATTGGCGTCTGGGCGAAAGGGGGAAAAACGACTGGCGTGGAATCAGTGCGTTTTTCCTCTCGTGATCATGATGAGCTGCTCGCCCGTTGTGGCCAAAGTTCAACTACACATTCTCACTTCATACTAAGGAAGTGTTTGAATTTTGCATGTTCCTGATACAAAATACATTTAAAAAGCAGTTTGAAGGAATAACTACCAAACCATGAATGATTGGAAAAATTAGTAGACACGGAAAGGAGAAAGAATTTTGGAAATGAAAACGGTATGCCAATATGAATGGACAAACATTGCATTAAACTTTTGGGGAATAAAAATATCATTTTTAACTGCAAAGTTTGACACAACAATACAACCAAGGCTGATTCTTGCGTTAAAAAACTTATAGAAGCGTGAACACCATAAACACTTATTAAAACATTCGAAGTTTCAGAATTTTAAAAATTCAGTCACACAGGTCTTTTTCAAAAACATTTAATCCAAATAATGTTCAATGTTGAAATCGGCAAAACTCTACTCGATCTTGAAAGAAACAATCTGATAAAAATCACAACCCTGTATTTTTTCTATTATGATAACAGTTTGTGTTTTTTATTCAAATAAACAAACAAAGGTGAATTGGAACTTCTAACACTTTGCTTTTAACCTTTTAACACCACGTTTGGACTACGTAAACATCCGTTTTTATATCAGTTGTAAACACAATATGAAACATAGAGTGAAAAAGTTGATGCAAAAAACGGTCCCCAATGTTGTAAAAAGATGTTTGTTGACAAAACAAGATAACAACTACCAATGGGAAAACCTAGTAACGGTCGGGACAAAACAAAGATCTACTTAAAACAATGAAATAGCATTATCGTCAAGTGGTTTGACAAAAGGCTTCAAGGCGCGGTGAAGCTCCACATTCTCTTCGCTGTAACGAGAGGTATAGAAGAAAAACGAGTACCTGAATCCATCTCTAAGGGGGTTGGTGTTGTTTTCGGTGACTTCCCCTTCGATCACGACAATCTGATTGTCTTCTCGCAGCATGAAGTACTGCTCCCTGCCGGGCTTCCTCTTGCCCTCAAAGAAGAGGGGCCGGGTGTCTGGTAGCTCATCTTGAGCCTCGTACTCATAGCCGGTGTCTTCATCGAATAGCACTAGAATGTCCTCTGGTTCCTCGTCGCATTGGAATTCCCAAACTCCCAAAATTTCGGTGCTGCCGGTCATCCATCTCTAAAAAATTCTAGGGTTCTAACTATTTTGACTAACTATTACCTTGAGAATTCCTTTCAGGAATCGTTCCGACCATTTGGTTGTTTTTTGAAGATACATCTCGCTGATTGTCGAGTTCATCACAACGTCTTCAATGAAGTCCACGGTAGCAATCATAGACTTGAGCTAAATTTGAAACGTTAATTTGGCAGAAAAATGGCAGAAAAATCTGAAAACTTTGAGTCTTTAGTTGACAAACTGTGTCTTTTCAACATCACCATATTCCCAAACGAACGTTTTTTTTGTCTAAATCAAAGCTTCACGGAAAAAGATGGGTCTTAGTTCATTTAACGTTAAATGGTTGACGCCAACACGTATTTCAAAACACACCGGCAAGAAGCCAACTGTAACTATTGTACGAATTAATTATTGTCAACGTCCGTCGACCTTGGTAGGAGTTGTAATAAACCTGAGAGACACTTTTATGAGAGCAATGGTATGATAAGCTCGATTTCTCATGGCGAAAAACTTGTATGTTTGTCGAAAAAATGTTTTGTTGTCATGTAACAAATGGGGCAATGAACTTCCGGTTGAGGGTAGATCAAAAATAAGAAGTTGCGTTAGCATTGTGGGCCATAAAAGAATATAAATTGGAAAGAAACGATTATGGCTACCCTTTACGGCTTTGAACACTAACCCGTCAAATTCTCCGTCTTTCGTTTTCGTTTCTGATATTAATTTCATTAGCAAACTTTCAACTCAAGGGATATTTATGATTTTAAAATGTGTGCAGTGTTCACGACTTTGTGTCTTGAAAACTCTAGTAGGTTACAGTCTTGGAAACAGTTTATAGTCTCCGAAATGACAAAAAATTAAAATCTTTTGGGACCCATGTAGGACATCTTGAAAAGTTAAAGTCATTATTGATTTTGGGTGATACCGTATGGTACAGTAATTTTATTTTTTTGTTTTTTACAAAATTAGGGAACAGTAATTTTTACAAAAAAAAAACACCAAACAGGAGATGTTTTTTTGTGACATGGATAGACTGAAAATAAAACTCAAATAACGAGACCGTGATGTACTTTCGCAAAGGAGTCCTCCGAAAACCTCGAAAATGTGAAATTTTGTGTATGAAAATGCATTTTTCGTTTTTTTCGACTTATGATATATATATAGGCATTGCAAGACGCCTCTGATACAAAAAGACCCACCAAAGTTTTAGGCATTTCAAAAATTGAAGGTAAAAATTTCGTGACCATCGAAAATGGTTTGAAACTGAATTTATCGATCGATCTCATCGGGAAACTTTTGGATATTCAAAACAATTTATTTCAGCACAAACGCATTGCGGTTTCTGCCATTTTTTTGAGAAACACCTTTGCGAAAAACCGTTTTGAAAGGCGTGGAATTCACTTAAGTTTTAAATTAACAGTCATGGATACGTTAAAAAGATTTTAACAAAAAAATCTCTATGAATAATCCAGTCTTTGGATTCGTCCATTGTAGATTTTGTTTGAGAAGATATTCAGCAAAAAACATTTACCAATTACAATGAATATTCCAACTTATATGGTTTTTCAAAAATGGGAAATGCTAATTATCTTTCTTTTGCAAACATTTCTGACGTAATCTTTTTGAGTTTTTTCTCGAATAAAAGAATAATTTTCCTACCGACGGGGTCTCCCTGAAGATCTTAGCCGAAGCTGCTTCCGGGATGTTGATCGTTCCAATCGCGTCAAGGTAATCGTCCTGCACCAAGATGCATTCCACATTGAACTTCTGAAATTATGCATATCACTGAGTTACAAATGTGATGAGATACCTCCAAAAAGTGCAGGATTTCATCCCAGCAGGCCTGAGCTACTTTGATGTGAAGAATACCTATATGGAAGGCCACGCAGTTGTCCAATGTCTCCTCGATCTCTTGAAGCTGAGCATTGTTGAACTAAAATTTTGTTTCACAGCGCAACAGGAAAAAGGTACCGTTTCGCTCAAACATAACGTCGAGATCTCAGCCTTCACAGGCAATGACTTCAGGCTTTTTCTCTGCTCTTCCGTAGGCCATGTCTCGTCAATTTTGCCGTAGATGAGGTTTCGATTCGGGTCGAAGGAGACAGCGACATCGAAATAGACTACGCGCTGAACAGCCAGTCTTCCTTGTTTCAGAGAGAGTGCACTGTAGTGTGAACAAGTTCTCTTCAGCTTTGTGAAGGTCGGAAGGCGAAGCTGAAAAATATTGTTAGGCAAATTGCTTAAAACCACTTTTCCACTACGGGGGCATTTGCTTTTTATGTTCGGCTATCTTGGACAGGGGGTTTTAAAGCAAATGCTATGCTTCACTATTGAAAAAATAAATAAACTTTCAAAAGAACTTCAGCAAGGCAAAAACGTCTGGCTTTGCCATTGGTATTAAACAAGCATGGCTAAGGGTCGGGCCGGCCCGCAATTTTTTGTTCTCGTCTCGGCCCTGGCTGGACGGAGACAAAATTTGTTTTAAAGGGTAGAAAAAACGTTTTTCCCTGCAATGCGCAGGAACTCTGTTTCTAGCTTATATATTGTGTAAAATTATTGAGGGAAAAAAGTTTTTACTGCGGGGGATCGAACTGGCACCATTTTGGTTGATCAACCTCTTAGCCACTCAGCCACGGATAACAACAAAATTATAATTTTATACAGGGTTGTTCGAATCCTCCTTTAAACATTTGTTCTTCTTTTTTAGTGAACCACCAATGGAAAAAATCAACGCCCCCGCTTTATGGACAACCGCAAATTTTATTGGGCGCAAAACCGGCAAATCAAAAGGAGCTGGTTGTTTATGGGCCCAACATGTGGTGTTACGCGCTATGTCTTTCATCTAAGGACATGTGGTTTGTTTTGATAAACAAACTCGCGCAAGTGGGGAATGGAAGTCAATTAGCAGTTGTAATCGGATACCTATGAGCGAGTAGAAAGGGAGCAACCAATGTTGTGAATGCAATGCGACGCTTTACATAGTGAACGCAGGAAATTGAAAAGACAACCAAGAAAAACGGGGAAAAAGAGAGAGAGAAATACGTGAGGGTACCACAAAGAGGGTCTTGCGGAAGCGATCGCCGCCGATGTCGGGGAGTACAAATGGCGGCAAAGGCCGAGGCCTTACTTTTCATATCTGAACTCATCGCTGATCGAACACTCCAGTGTGCAACTTTCAAAACACATTACAAGCGTATAACGCTACCCAAGGATAGCTGATCAGCTGGCCGGCCTGGGCCGGGAAAGAAAATTTGAGGAAGGGGCCGGCCCGAATTTTTTTTGATAATCTTTTTCAAATGTAACTATTTTCAAAGTCAATCTTTTTCAGTACATTTTGTTGCAAAACCTTGTACTTATTAAGCAAAACATTCTGTGTTAAGGCGGATTCGAACTACCCTATATAAATTTTGAATATTTTCAATAGCCGAGTGGCTAAGAGGAATCCGAAGTTGTCCCAGTTCGATCCCCTGTCGACAAAACTTTTTTGCCTTACTTGTTTTATGCTGCAAGTATAATAAAAACGCAATTCCTGCTCATAGGTCGTGAGAAACATTCTTCTCAGCTCTTAAAAATTTTGACATTGGGCCGATTTTTTTGGGGAGAGGGCCGGCCCGGCTCGTAGCCATCTTTGACGCTGACTATTGTCTATGCTCAAAATTATTTATTTGAAGGAGTTTTGACACCTCACGGGCGAGAATTTTTCAAGTCGGCCCGACCCGCCTCGGCCCGTCTACCCGGACCTTATAGTCAAACTGTCGCCCACTCGACCAAGGTTCGATCCCGGTCGGGACACCTTCTAACAATTTTTTATTTTTTCTAACTGAGAATTAGTTTAACTGTGTAAAGAGAAGTATTATAAAAGTATTTGCGGGGTTTAAAATTTCAACATGAGCTAAAATAACGGTTAAAGGAAATTTTAGTTTGACAAGTTTGCAAACCGGGCCGAAACGGACTGGCTCAGGCCGACACTTTTTTGAGCCCGGTACATCAGCCCATTCCGTTTCGGTTCGCGGACTGGCTCTGTGTCGTGAGAACTATGATTTTAGCAATGGCTCACAGAAAAGGTTAGTCAACCTATTACTGCGAAAATCTGTCTACTCGATGAAGTATTACAGTTTTTACACAAAACAAAGCCCCACCTTATCGATAACAGCATCTTGCAGATGAATAGGAATGTGTTGAAGAAATAGGCCCTTCACATCAGAATAGTTTTGCTTGACCTTCTTCTGTAAAGTGTTATGTAACAAATTTTGAGGGTTTTAATGAAAAATATGGATATTATGAACTTACCGATTATCCATTTCTTTCGTTGTCGTCTTTCCGAGGAGCCACACGTTTTCCAAGCGATGCGAGATCTGCTGTTATTTCGCTCATGTTGATCCTAAACTGACTTTTAACAACCACTAACTGTTGCTCTTCTCGAGTCGGTTTTATTTACTAAGAGAGGATTACTGAGAAACATGGCTTTATTAAAAAGAAAAGCAATCACAAAAGCAATTTTCTAAAACTAAAGCGAAAAAACCAAGCGAGATAATGATGACTAAAGCTGTTGCCAAACGAGCAGCCTGCCAACAACGGCCGTGCGATACTCAGACGGAAATAGTGTGCGAGAAGCGAAGACGCAGAGAAAAAGCGGCTTTTAATTGCCGATTCTCGTTTGGCGAAAGCTATAATAATAAGAAAGTGACCAAAATATGAAAGTTAACGCAATGTCCGCTTTCTCACAAACAGATTTTTTAGTTTTTGTTCAGTTTTAGAGATGCTAGTGGTCATGCGCTATTCGAAGGATCACAAATTCGACCTAACTTCTTGTCATCGCAACCTACTATGCTCCGGTATGGTTCAATCGGTACTTGGCGCGTATTCAAATACAAAACGACAAAAGACACGTTGGTGGAACAAGAAAACCCCCTCAACCTTCCAAAATCTTCCCTTCCAAAATCCACTATTTGCTGCAATTCACCCTTTCTACGGTGAAATAGCTAATATACTGTTTTAGTTTTGAATACCTTTAAGTGGAGTAAAAGCCAAATACTCAGTTCGAACAAAGAAGCAAATTTGCAAATTGCGATATCCAAAATATGAGAACCAGAGAAAAGAGAAGAGGTTATAGAGTGATCAAATCAAGTGACAGATTTGTAGAGGAAAAAAAATTCATTATTGGCCCCTGTTTTCTAAACATATATGTCAAATATTCCCTTCCAAATGAATAGTATAGACTTTTAAAGTATTTCAAGTAGAAGATGATTAAAAAGCGTGCACAAACTATTTTTGGGTGCGCGGTTTTTTTGTGTGCAACTGGTAGCCAAACACAAACAGATAAATGAATACGTAAACAGTAATGATAATAAAAGGTACAACAATTAATCATGAGCTTCAGATACGTATGTTTTCACAAAACAGGACTGAATCATCGGAACACACGAGAAGGTGTTTTGAAAGCCGTGCGAGCCACGATGCCAGAAGACATTTTAGTACATAATTAGTAACTGACAGAATGGAGAAGAAAACTAGATATAAAGTTGTAAATAAATAATAGCCGTCATCATCAAAACATATAGGTTTACATTTAGAAAAATGAGTGTTTTGAAAATTCGCCGTCGCTGGATCCCGCTCGCTCTGCGCTTCCTAAAAATCCTCTACGTCTCTGACCGTTACCGGCCCCCATCTGTGCGCTGGCCGGTGAGGCAGGTTCTCGCGGTTTGACCCAGATGGACTTCGATTTGGAAGAATTGGCGAAGTTCGAATCACATAAATTGACGTAAAAAATGAAGTTTTGCATTATGGTGCAGGAGATGTTGCCGCAACGTAAAGTGGAAGATTTCAGCTTTATGAATTTAATTCACAAAACACGCATTGTATTTCATTTTCACAAAAGAAAATTTCAGTTTCAAGTCGTAATAGTTGCCTTTTTATGGCAAATTTGGGCGAATGTTGACATTCGCCATTTTAAAAAAAGTTGATATTTGCCATTATAATAAGAAGATTTTCGGCTCTTTGTTTGGCAAATAACGGAAAACCCAAAAACAATTATATTTAAATCAAGCATGCGGGCATTAAAAAGTTTTTTTTGGTGCATCCATGACAAACGCTATTGGGTGCACACTACTTACTGTTTCCCAGCTTTGAAGTTTACTTATTACTCGATTCTAAGGCCGTACTGTAGTTTGCGTGAGTTTAATAGCAGAACAATTCGAATACCTCCACACAAGGTACCCATGGACACGCAATCAAAGATAGTGTCTGGCGGAAGACAAAAAAATATACGCAGAGCCTTGAATCATTGAGAATTTGGTCCATTTGTGACATCGGGTGTCTGCCCGTTGGGTCTATCCGCTAAACAAGTGGTGAACGTTTTTCTTAAGAAACACTTAAAAATGAGAAGGTAAAATCAACTTCATTGATAGCCAAACAACACCTAAAGAAGGTAAAATGAATTTCGATAAAGAAAACCATTCAGTTGAGAAAATTAAACTAAGTACGCCAGTATAACGAAGATACACAACAAAAAATGAAAACGCATTGAGAAATTTACTGACTTTTATACTAGAAGGAGAAAAGGGTACAGAATGAATTTGCTTACGTCTGATCTACAGCAACTTTTTGAAATCTGGATGACGCGAAGCATTGATCCAAAACTATTTGAATTTTCTGTCTAGGCGGGATGAAGAAAAAGACAGCCGAGGGGTGAATCACGATGTCCTCTTCTCGCACTCTTCCGCCG
>OZ059907.1:25820247-26092747 GCA_964057215.1 Oscheius myriophilus | reverse complement strand
TCATGAAATTCAGGTCAAAAATGGTTTATGTGAAGCGTTACAGAATACACTGATCAAGAATACACATTTAAAGTGATGCTGATCAAACTATGCAAACAGCGGAATAGTATGAAATTCTGTTAATTGCTTTCTAAAAAGACTGTAACTTCACAGGATCAAGCTGGTTTTTTAGTTTTGTAATTCTTTGCTTTCATTTTTCAACATCCAATCGATTGCATTTTGTCAAAAAACGGTACGCTTGGACGCTGTAATGGAAAAATGCACTTCAGCTAGATACAATCAGCTAGATAGAGCAAACAATTGCACAGTTGCATCAGTTGTATCGCCCACCACCTCCCTGTTATTTTGTTTTCCTAGTCCTTTCCTATTTTATGTTCTTTTAAGTGTTATGACATGTACAATCTAAGCCATTTCAGGCCCTAACATAATTTTCCGGCTCTTTTCGTAACTATTCTGAGTTTAACCAATTCTTTTTATCACATGGATCCTTTAAAGGTGAGTGAAATTTCATTCTGGGCTTCATATAATTGTTCTTATCTGAACCTTTCTAAACAGCGGAAAAGTCGTTTTATTGCGAAACGTTTGATTAACAAATGTTTAGCGGAACCGTTTTTGGCCGATATATCAAACTGCCCTTACAAATTTACTTTACTGAATAAGGAAAATTATACTTTCTTTTTGGCCAAGAACGCCGTGGCGGATGTTAGTGACGCTCCTTGAATTCTTCGATGAATAGGAAACGTAATATTCCTTTTCTTATTGTTTAAGCGAAGTTAGTTTCAAAACCATTAAATTGAAGAAAAAAGATTTTTCAGTCCGTTTATTGTTGGCTGAGCTGCCCCATACGTGGAAAAATCATTTTTTCGGTTATGGTAAGCAGCCAAAGCTGACTGTGGTATACTTGCCCTGGCCCCTCACCCTTTCCCTAAATAAAGAATCCAATTTCTCCATTATTTGGTGTGCATTTATAGATTTCTTTCAGCCCAACGGATAGCTGTTGGGCTGAAAGACGGATAGCCGTTCTTTGCGCCTTTAGAGACGAACTCCGTGAGACCGAAGACAGAAAAATCGAGCGATTTCAGCACGCTATGGTTAACATCGAAGTCCGACTCTACCGACTAGAACAGACCATTGGAGTTTCGGTCTCGGCTGGCAATAACCGGATCCTCTTCTCTGCTTTCAGTCGTCGCCGTCCTTCCTCTGTCTATGGCCGCCCTGGTCATTCACATGCCAGTCACCACCGTGACCATTTCTCTGCTTCTTCGGTCGTTCCCAGGCGTCGCGGTAGTTGTTCGCCTCGCCGTCGTGACCCTTCCCCCCAATGTGGTATTCCCCCACTGCCCTGGCCCGCCCCCTTTACCCTATATAAATGATTCGATTGTTCCATTAGTTGGTGTGCAATAAAACCCTTTAAGCCCGACCGATAGCCACACGCTTTCTGACCATGTGTATTTTCTGAGGGTAGAAAGGTGGCCAATTGGGACGGCCTACATTAGCCTCCAACCTGACAACAAAAAAGTTTTTTTTAGGACCATGAGATTCCTCAACTATGGAAACTCTTTTTTGTCGTTGGATCCATGTACATTATCTGTTCTGATCCATCATTCACTATGTCGCGCACCTATGAAAAGCGTCGCCCTTATGATTCTAGAGTAAAATTATTCGAATTTAGTTTGTTAACTTTAGATGAGACCCAGGCACTTATCGCGTCGCGTGCAACTTTTTTCAACATCCTGGGGTTTTTTTGTTTCTTTTCCATATCTCGAGAAGCCATGTTTTCGGGCAAATAACGTAGGAACCACAGGGGTCCCAAGGGTAAAAATACCCCTTTCCATGGACCAATTTTTCATGTACAAATAAAACGTACCTAATACGTAATTCAAACCTATTGACCGTTATATTCATACGTATTGACCGGGGCATTTACGATGTGATATTATTTTGTTTTTTTTTAAATTTATACACAATGGGGGCTAGTGAAAAGTTGTTAGGATGTATTTAGGTACTTACATGCGCTGCTCGGGCGCCGCATACACGTGTTTAAAGCGCGCGGCCGTACATCAACTAGGTAACTACTCCCCCGGGAAAGCGCGAAGCCCCAGTAGTCCCAGTGCTTTTGTTTCTGAAACAAATTTATTTTTAGTGTACCGTGGCTAAACCTCAATTGGTCGACGAGACACCCTCAACCAGAACTGCAGTGGCTTGTTCATGTCTGCGCGCGCCCCTTCCCACACCCACTCAATGCAAACATCAATACACCAATACTTTTAATATACGTCCCGTAATCCCAGCTATGAAATAGTGCCTTATTTGCTGTAAAATTATGTTGTTTTGATATAACGCGTCCAAACGACGTTTTTACGTTGGCCAAGGTGAAAACGACGCGTAGGCCCTCAACCTCGAAAATTCAAAGCTTCTGCGAGACAATTTCGCCGTTTTTAGGCAAATCAACATCTGCGTGATTAGCTTGAGAAGCGTTTTACTCGCGCCAGAAGTTATTGTGACGAAACTCGCAACTGTCCATCCCCTCTTTCACTCATACTTACCAAAAGCAAAGTCACACTAACCTTGAATGTACGCGGTTGTTTCGGTTCTTTTGTCTGATAGATATTGATGTCTCCGGCAATTGTGGCAACCGCAAACACTTCGTTTCCAATCCAAACTATTTGCGTTGGCGTTTCCGTGGTGGCTTTCAGCCGGATAACTGAATATTTGTTTTAAACTCACGAATCCTTATATACTAACCATCTTTTGTGCCGCAGTTGCGCACCAACAGATTTCCATTTTCATCCGCGCACGCCAGTTTAGTTCCCGACGGGTTCCATTTTAAAATGGAGACCGGCGAACGAAAAGGATAGAAACGCTGAAGTTCTGAAAAAAATCTTTAGGTTTACATACCCAAAAAGACCAAAAAATTAATACGCAATAGGGGCGGTCAGATTACATGTAGCCTTTTCAAACACACTGCTTACAAAAGAAGCTTTTCTGCGACTGCAAAGCTTTTTGGCGGCTTTTATGGCTTTTGTCTGCCTAGTACTTGAGACCGACCGCATTTATGGTGAACTCATTTCTTCGGTTTTTAGTGAAAAAACGAACAAAGAAGAAAAATTTCGGGAAAGCGTGTTTTATTTATTTAAAAAAAAATCCAAAAAGACATTTTCACAGATTTTTGGGAATGCAAACATTATAATTCCTGTAGAAAAGTAGCCATACCTTCATTGCTAGACCATATGATCACTGCTCCATTTGGTGTACCCGTAGCCAGTTTCTCCATTTCACAATGAAAGTCAACAGTTGTCATTTGAACATCATCCTGGCCTCTGGGAGAGATATAGCGAAGTTGCTGCTCTAAATACTTCTGTCTTCCTTCTACCTCTTCCCGGAGTTTGAAAATGTGTCCTTTGTTCGAGTTTCTGAAACAGTACACATTGTCATTTGAAAAATATGGTCAATTACTCAAGTTGTGAAGCTTCTGAAAAACCAACCTGGCGAATAATTCAAGGTCACCGCTGAAAAAGCAATTCTGAACTTCTCCCTTGACTGCTGGGATCGCTTGAAGTAGTTCGTGTTGGTAGATTCGATATGACATTAGATTCTGCAACAAAGTTTTTTTCAAACTTGTTATTTTTTTTCTAATACACAACGGCTATTATAAAAATAACGCCTGTGTTTAATAGAAATAGGAAAAAATTGAGGCTGAGAAAGGACATTGTCACCTTGAAATTGAGGCGCCAATTCAAATGTCAGTGAAGACTAATGACTGGTGAAATCGGCGCTCTAAAAGGGCACATTGGAAGGTCTGCAGAAAAAAGTGAGCCATTTGGGGTAAACCACATTTTCTGAAGCTTTTTCCTTAAATCAACGAGGAACCACTAAAATAAAAACATTTTTTTGGATAGAAACTTTCTAAATGGAAACAAAGCGTTGTCCTTAACTTGAAGTTTACTCAAATAGTTTAAGTTTGTTATGAACTCCATTGAAAACGCTAGATTTAGAACAAATGGTTAATTGAATTATAAGCGGTAGTTCCAAAATGTTATCTTTGTTTTATGAAAAAAATAAGAAAAAATTGCGATTTTGAGATGGAAATCGTAGTAACGGGCGTAAATGAGACTTGGGCGCCGACCCAGCGTATGACTAGGCAACGACACTAATGGAACGGACGAACACGTGCACAAAAGAAAGAGCGCCAAACGTACTCGCGCTCATTCATCGAGGGAAACCACAAAAAGTGATCCCGCAAATCGTTCTACGATTTTCGTCATTACGAAACTTTTGTCGACTGTGAACCGAGGTTTTTTGAGAACTGAATATATAGATATGTGACAGAATAAGTCTTTCGGATGATTTGAAAAAGAATGGATAGTTAAATCTTTAAATTTGCAAAAAGGAGAAACTTTAAAACTTTTCCCAGGTCCGGAGGAAGTATAACACAGATGATATTTTCCGTTTACTTAGGTCTGCATTGGCCATGTCGAAAGGGAAACTCACTGATTAGTAGTCACGCCGTTTCCAGTACTTTTTCACCTTGTGCTGCGATGCAGTCCTGGATTGTGCATTACTATTGTCGTCAAAATAGGTTTTGAAAAGTATCCTCTCAGACGGTGTTGAATGTTTAGAACGGATTTTGCTGGAAACCTGGAAGACCATTTAAAAGGTCATTTAATCGTATCATTATGTGTTAAGAGGACGACTGAAACAAAACAAATTAAGATGTCATCTCTCTGAATCCCGTAATATTTCCTCTTTGCTAGTTCATAGGAAAAAAATGTCTCTAATTTTGATGAAATTTGGTCTAGGATGTGCAATATGGGTCTTTTGAATGAAATTTGTTTCAAATTGACATTATCGATTTTTGGTGGCCGAGATGACGTCATTGGGTTTGACCCTTTCTATCTCAGCCAGTTGTGGTCAAAGACTTTTATGCTGAAAACGAATAAGATGTCTGTTTTTATGTGTTTTTAAAAAAGATGTCTGTTTGTAAACTTTGAATTAGTCAAACACGACAAAAATTGAAAAACTTTTTTGGAAGTCATTTTTTTCGATGTCGAACACAATGGCGTATATCAGAATATATCAGTGTAAACTATATCAGAATATATCAGTGTAACCTAGTTTAACTGAAATCGCGGACTAAAAAATCGATAATGTCAATCTGAGTTGAATTTTTTTTTTACAAGACCCATAGTGCACATCCCAGACAAAATTTCATAAAAATTATAGACACACACACACCCACAATTAAACTTTTTTTCCTATGACCTACACTATGTCGAAAATTACAGATATCTTGTCTTAAACGTAATATTTCAGAATCAACAAAAATGCGAGAAAACAAAACTACCACACGGAAACTGAGTTTGAGATTTGAAATGTTCACGGAGTATCAGGGGATGTGGTCTCTCTTACAACAATCAAATGTCTCCCATTTTAATAAAACACTCTCCAAAAACATCAAAATATATTATGTATAAGCCTCAAGGCCTACTTAAACCATTCAACCCATAACCCCTTATACCTAAACTCCTCATTTATATCTGAGAGCGTTAACCAAATCCCTTCGAAGAAAAGAAGAAGATTTTACAATGCACTTAACTATAAGGAAACAGGAACAGAAACTGAACTGCCTTCAAAAGTTTTCCTTAACAAGAGGATTCAAAAAAACATCATATTCACAGGGTTTGGCCAACTGAGTTGTGAACTTATGGTTAAGGCCTTAAGGAAGGATTTGGAAGTTTAGGGTCAATGGATCAATCATTTGTTATCTGCGTGGGTCGTTCGACGGCTAACTCCAACTTTATAACAGAATCGGAGGCAAAAAGTTAGGAATGTCTACAAAAACAGTATCAAATTTCAAATGTCATGTTTAAAGCATTTTCAAACTTAAAAACTTTAATGCCAAGATATATTTTAATTCATTGGCTACCTTCTTCAAAATTACAAATTACAATTCAAATTTACAGAAACGAAGCGCACTCTGGTGAAGGAGGAGGAATTCCATGGCCAGCCATATATGACGCTGAAGCAAATGCAGCAGCGTAAGAAATGGATATCACGGCGTAAAACGCAGCTTTTATTGCCTTGTTCTGAAAAATAAGTAGTTCGATTCAAAGGAAAAATTAACCTTTAATTTACGAATCTTGTCTTCTTCTTGTTTTTCTTCGGAAAGTCGCTCATAAGCTGATTTTCTGAACAGTTCAAAGGAATTCTGAAACATCTCATATTGAGGATTTTTTCGTAAATTTACCACAAGTGAAGCTTTAAATGCCTTCATCATTTCACGTCGTGACTCACCGTTGCCAAGACCTGGTTCTCTCAGAAAACAATTGCAAGCGATGTACTAAAACGACAGAAACTATATCGGAATATATCAGTGTAACCTAATTTAACTGAAATCGGAGAGCGTTTGTGAAAAAAGCGTTTTTTCATCTGCGCTTCCGCTTTTTGCCATTATGCCTGCAACCAAGACACCTCTTGCTATTTTTGTAAAACCTCGGTCTTTTTTTTGACTTACCATTAATCTACAGGGCCTACGAAGTCTACGGAGGTATTTGCGGTTTAAATTAATTGCGGTATATCTCTATGTATTTTTCAAATAATTGCGGTAAAAATTTCTGTATTTTTAAATGTAAAGTTTACACATTATAAGCAAGTTTAATTATTTAATTTAGTTGTTTGGTAGCTTTAATAACTGCGTTAATTGAGTGATCCAAAACTCAAGTTTCTATTAGTGGTTTGCAAACGTAGTAAAACGCTTGACTTGATGGAATGTTTGTAGACAGATTGAAATCTATTTTATAGTAACGGGATTTTTTTCAAACAGTAGTTTGCCCACTTTACTTTGATTAAATAATTTTGTAATTTTAATTTTTAACTAATTGAAATTTATTCATTCTCAGTTGTTTTTCTGATGTGAACTTATTATTTAAATTCCAATCTTATGGAATCTTCCAGAACAGCTATTTTTTATATTTAATTAGTTAATTGTTTGAAATTGTCATTATTTTCTATTAGTTTAAAAGAATTTTTTCCAAAGGAATTTTTGTTATTTGTAGTTTGCGTTTATCGATTTAAAATTTAACAAGTTGAAAATTTTTTCCTGTTGTTGAAAAAGTAGTATAAACAATGTTCTTTTTTACCCAATAAAATTTTACGGTTTGCCAGGACTTACTCGTGCTTCATGGAAGTGATTCTCAATGTTCTGTTGGTCACTGTAGTCTTGGCTGCATTTAAACCGCTAGAAAAACTTTTGTCTATCAAAAACAAAAACAGTTACTTGGTGTATTTCAGAAAAGAACACATTTAGTCCTTTCCGGAAGGCAGCATTGTCATTTGCGGCAATGGTGACCTGGAAAACAGTTTTTTTTCAATTTTTATAGCCGCAAATTGATTGATTCACTCACCTCGCGGAAACTTTCAACTTTTGGTCTGTTTTGTCCAGTGAAAAGAGATACCGATCCCTAAATCAATGCCGTGTTTGTTTCAAAATTTCTTTTACCTTAATAATTTCAAACAGCATTGTACTATTTACATACTCGTTGTTTATCTTTTTAGCGATAACGTTTTGAAACAATCCGTCAAGACATTCAGTCATTTTTTGCTTGAATACGGGTCTCAGTTCTGTAATAAGGAAAGTTTAGAATTCGAGTTCCGTACTTTCAAGGTTCGGTGTTCCAGTAGTGTCATGAATTATTGCTTTTCCAGGTGGTGGCATCGCAAATCCAGATATTTCTTTAAACATTTCCCTCAAAAGATTTCTTTCATCAACCTTTGGTTGATCTGACGTTGGCTGAAATAGGCTTTCCATTACAAAAACGGCTTGAAGGTTACTGTTAGAAATTCATTTACAAAATCAGTTCCTCCGACATAACCGAAAGGAGACTCAGTTGGTACCCAGTCCCGAAAAAGGAAAAGAAGCTTCTGAAACGAAACTGGTAAGCTGAACATTTTCAGAAGCGGAATGCTAGCAATAATGTGAAAAAGGAAAGTTTTAACCTGGAAAGGCTCAACGGACTGAGCAAACATTTTCCCATACTCGGCAAAAAGCAGGAGGTTTGAAAGGTGCGTCTCATCGATGTCTCCTTTGATATTGTAAATCTGATTTATGTTTATCAAATACTATTTTTACAAACTTGGAGTGAAGAAATAAGACACGACAAGGTGAAGATTGTCATATTTTCGTCTCCAGTAGTTGAACGGTCAAAAGTGCCTTGGATGTCCATTAAAAGAACGGCAACCTAAAATTTCAGACTTACGTGTTTTACATAACATTTGCCAACCAACAGTTTCAAAATCTTTAAAAATTATTGTGTTCTTGAAAATTATATGGTTTTGGAAGGATCTGTGGACAAAACCGGTTTTTCCACGTGCAGAACACAAAAAGCTAAGTTATGCGTTTTCACCACAGTGTTTGAATTAGAATCCAGTGCATATCTGTGAACTCAGGGTTGAGTTCACAAATCTGCACTTAATAGACGCTTGTTAGATTTGGGGATAAAACTCAAATCGCAACAAAAACTCAAATCGCTTTTTTACCTACATGCTTTTCTTTGTACTGATTTGCAGTGTGATTATTTTGCAACAACCAACCACTTTTGAGCACTTTTGCAGCTTTTAAAAGTTAAAACTGTCAATTGAGTTTATTTATAGTTACTTGGAAAACGATGTAAAAACGGCAAAACTTTTACACATGACTTAGCTGCCCCTTTTGAAATTTTGCTTTCCTCAAATGACCTACTTTTTTACGAGCGTTAAAACTGACCAAAAATGGGCCATTTTCACCCGTACTTTCGCTTGGAACAGGCCGAAAATCTCTCCCATTTAGTGCCAAAGCAATGTTTTGTCGATTTTGCTGAACAGAACTTTAAAAACAACCTATAACTTCCCGACTACTGCGGAGATTTTCGGCCTATTCCAAGCAAAAATACGGGTGAACTAGCCCATTTTCGGTTATTTTTGACTTTTCACAAGTTAGTAGACACACACAAACTCAATTGGTAGTTAGAGGTGCAAAAAAACAAAATTTTATATTTTTGTGACCAGTACGGGTCGTTACTGGTGTAAGATGTACCTCTTTATTTTCCGAGTCCTTGATAATAAACGGACGGCTCCATAAGTGTATTCCAGTAGTAACCCTAGTGCGCCCATGTCGAGTATAAAAGCTTTCCAAGGAGGTGTCGTAAAAGTTCCAGGGACCAATTGTCCCTTAAAGGAAATCGTTACAATAACCTTTTCAGTTTGCCTGTTTCCATCCATTTGAGATAGTTCACTGCAAAGTTTAGGAAGAAACTTTTTCCACTGCGAACGATTCCAGCGATGCTTACAATGTACAACTAGAAGTTTGGCTAGCGGATAATCTACCGAGATTTTTTACCGGAATGTCCTGGAGTTTAGGTTGTCCAAGAATTTCAGCCAATGCAGCCTCGTCCAGTTGGTATCGGTTAGTATTGTCAGGGCAGAACTTTAAAATTGGCACAGCGTGGTCCTCCATCTTCAAGAAGAAAACTTTAAGTAAAGAAACAAGTAATCAAGGATTCAAGTCACCAAGAACAAAGACAATGAACGATTTCGCGTTTTCTCACCTTTTATACGCCCTTTGTTTGCAACTATCAGATGACTACATCCTTTGGCCAACGTACTTTTTGTTTGCAGGCAAGTGTCCGCAAGCCCGGTTTCAAAACATTAACTAGGAAAGAGGTCCGCGCTTATCAAAAAAAGGCTTGCCTTGTTATACGGAAAGAAACTAAACACCTAATTTTCAAAATTTTTATCCCCATACTTCGCTTAAGTGAAAACTGCGTTGGTTGAAAAGCAGTGTCGTTAACTGAACAGTTTGCATCCTGTTATATCGAGTCTATAAGAAGTTATCTTAACGAGTTTGCTCGAATTGTTACATTTTTTCAATTACAGCAGTTTTCTTGAATGTGACTAGAAACGTTCCAGAATCCTAAACATCTCTTCCCGGTGGTGTGATACTGTTCCGTCCGTTACATGCACTATTTATCACTCCTAAATACCATCGCAAAGTTTTATCTTGTTTGCTGCGAGTGAGAAATACAGCGCGGCGTGTGAATCACCCTGTCCTCAGATATAAATGTTTTTCGTTTAGTCGCTCGTATAAGACAAAAATGTTCTTTAATATCAGTTTGCATGCTGGCAATGATAAATTGTTTTCCCTGTGGTTATTTACAATCGTAAAGGTTCAACCAACAAACGAATTGTTGCTCTTATCATAATCTATCGACACCAAGATGTAACGCACTCCATTTTAACGTGTTGTATCCAAAGACGCGATGTATCTTTGTAACCAGGACAGCATGTAACTCTGCATTTTGAAACCTGTGTAACATGTAACCCAGACAATCTGAAACCCGACTGTGGTGTGATTTCTTTTTTAGTAAACATGTACTTAAACAGGCTCCGGTCACTCGATATATTCTCAATGTTAATTTAATTTTTTTAAAAATTGAATGCCACTTTCACGAAAATAACTGTTACAATGGGTATAGGTTACACTGTACCCGGGTTACAATTCGGCTATGCTACCAGTTTTTCAGATCACAATAAGAAAATTACGAGTAGTTTTAGTTATGAGTATGCTAGGTGAGAACTCACCAGGAAATGTTCCAAATTGTCCTATACGGCATTTCTTTTCCTAACGTTTGAAGGAACTCCATCTGTCAAGTACTGGCACTTTGCCAACCGCCCAGAACAATTTTTTTTAGGTTGGACTGGTCACACCACGAACTGCCTTGGTAATGTGCCAACATCTTGAATGTTTTGAACACGCGGTTTTTCAGCGCTTATCGTGCCGCGACTTATTGTCTAAATGCAGGAAACGGGGCGGGGGTTGGGAATTCCAGTTCAGTTTTTTGGTGTGATCCGAGATACCAATTGGAAAGGCCGTTCCTAGTTACACCTTGTTAAAACTTGAAGGCGTCTCGATGGAATTTGATAGCCGAGATATAACAATACCCCTAAATTTAAGCCCAAAAAACAAAAACAAAAGAAAACATTCAAGAGTTGCTGATAGTAATTCTCTGCTTAAAAAATGCATATGGCGATATAAAGAAAAATACTTGTTCCCCATCATGACAAAAAGTGATTACAGAAATTTCAATTCGCTCACCTGCCGCTTCTTCAAACGAATTTCATTTTTCGAAATTGAAATTTCTGTAATCACTTTTTGTCATGATGGGGAACAAGTATTTTTCTTTATATCGCCATATGCATTTTTTAAGCAGAGAATTACAGTGCGGGAAAAAAGTATAGTTCCACTTTTCTTGCTGTTTTAAAAGTCATTCGAGGGCTTCAGGAGTGACATGGTCTAACTTATTCGATTGACCAAAGTCTTAGAAACAGATTAAAGTGTTGAAAACGAAAATTCATTAGCATACAACACAGACAGGCGCCGTTTGCCAAAATGTGCAAAATCAGGATACCGGTAAAAATTTTTTGAAGCCCCGAGACCCACACCATTGGAAAGCCCTTAAAAAGTTGCCTCAGAAAATGTTTTTGTTGCAGTTCATAAAAAATGTGTCTTCGAACAGACAAGCATTTAAAACCAAAATTACACTCTGTATTCCAATGGAAAATTGAAAAAATGCGAATTTTCTTGCAAAAAAACAACAACTTTTCATGTTTTTACGCTTGTCTGTTCGAAGACAAATTTTTTCTAAACTGCAACAAAAACATTTTCTGTGGGTCTCGGGGCTCCAAAAAATTCTTACCGGTATCTAGATTTTGCTCATTTTGGGAAACGGCTCCTGTGTGTATCGTATTCAACGGATGATTCTAACAAAGTTTTCACTCTCAGAATATTTTGGGCGGCTTTGGGGCTCAATGTGACTCCAAACTTTGTCATTTTGTGTCATGAGGAGGCTGAAGCCAAACGAAACAAGCAGGTTTGCAACCTCCATCATCTTAATAAGGCCAAAAGTCAAAAGTGGGCTACGTTGATGCCTTCAATGCTTCGCAAACTGTCTCTTTCCCTTCCCAGACGTTCCTAAGACTGTCTCCGTCTTGTGTAAGGACCTATTGACTAATGATGTTCTTTGAATCTCGAGAAATTATCGATTTTTCGAGGGTGGAATTATACTTTTTTCCCACCTCAATTTTGCATTTTTCGATAAAGTTAGCGTAAAATTCGAATATGCAAATGTGAAGATCTTGTTTGTTGCAGCAAAGGGTATTCGACCATGACAAAAACGATGGTGCATAGGGTTCACCAAGATTCTAAACGAGTTTCATAATAATCAAAGTTTTGAAGTGGAACTATACTTTTTTCCCGCACTGTACTATCAGCAACTCTTGAATGTTTTCTTTTGTTTTTGTTTTTTGGGCTTAAATTTAGGGGTATTGTTGTCAAAACAACATTTGTTATTGTCCAATCTTTCCTTGATACACGCATCGTTCTCAACACTTCATTTTTCTTATTGTCTGCGTCTGTGTGTCTCCTAAGCTCCGCCTTCTGAAGGCTCTTCCCCGCCCTCCTAACGATCCCGCATTCAATAATCGTTTCACCCCTTCGCTCACCTGCCGCTTCTTCAAACGAATTTCATTTTCAGACTTGGGAAGTTCTTTCGATCAGCCGTCCAAATCAATCACCTTTATTGGTTAAATTCGCCGATCTTAAGTGGTTGTTTATGGAGTTGAAAATTCTTACTTTTATGAAAATTATAGGAATGCCTCCTGGAACAGATCTTCCTTGGCAGAGATTTCTCGGATACATTTTGCCACTGAAATATGATCGGAGACGAAACTACGATTCGACAAGGTACGAAAAATTTCTTTAATTGGGAAATATTTAATAGAGAAAACTGTTAAATACACCGTTTCTGGAAGAATCCCGCGCTCCCAGTGAGGCCCATGCCTTAGGAAATGGTTTATAGTTATAGTCAAACTTTCTCAATAACCTTCCTAGGGATTGTATATGCCATTTTGAAAATTTAATTCAATATCAATTTTTTTACCTATCCTATACGGTAGAGTACCGTAATTTCCTAAAACTGGTCGAAAACATTGGAAGTCATGTTTTTGTAATAGATTGGCTATAGCTGCCTCAAATATTACCTTCAAGCTACGAAATGATTTTGGAAATTTTTGTCTGAAATCGCAGTGGTTCGCTGTATTCGACCTTGGGAAAAAGACGGGCATGACCTGACTAAAACCGTTCAATTCTACGCTTCACTGCTCATCGAATGCATATGTTGATGTAAGCTTAGTTGTTTCCGGCGTTCTTACCGCGGGTATTTTGTGATTCGGTCGGCCCGGGTTTTTTAGTTGTACAAAAAAGAATGTCACCGACCGGGATCGAACGCTGGTCGTTTGGGCGACAATCTGACTGGGGGGGGGGGGGATCCAGGGTAAACGGACCAAACCTAGGTCCAGGGCCAGGCGCACCAAAATTTTCCAAATGGCCCGGCATGTGAGAACCTCACTCATTCAATCAACAGAAAATTCAATTTTGTAGGCCAAAAATGTTTTTTTTTTTCATTAAGCATACACATTTACACCCATTGGAGAAGAACATTTTGGAAAAGAATTTTTTTTACCTACCAAAAGAATTGTCTGCTAATTATTGTTAGTAAAATTAACTTTCAAAGCCATATTTTTTCATTATAGCGTCACCCGATAACTTTTTGAACATCAAAACTTCATTTTCAGCATTCTTCAATCCAATGAAGCTATGATGAACTACTTGTCGGAAAATCTTTCCGAGGTTTCCATTTCGTCAAGGAAAGTGAAAGAAAAGTGGATATAAATTGTGTTTTAAGGAATTCTACTACCCCGAATGGTGATTCCCCGGGTGGTTCTTCTTCAAAGCCGTCTGGAAGCAGCAATTTCCCCCAATTAATCCCCTCTGAAAGGTAAAAAAAAAATACCTCAATTGAAAATGTGATGGTTTGCAGATTAGCGGCAGAACTGGTATATTCTCAGCGAAATGGGCCCGTTAGTCCATGATTTTACTCGTTCATCTCCCTCCTTCGTAATCGTGATTAAAGCGCGGGTTCCAATATTTCCAACATTTTTTTCAACAGTCCCCCTAACAAATTTAGTAATCCTGATCCCAAAATCCAAAAAAAAAACCAATCATTTTTTATTACAAAAGCAAACTGGGCAAAACACGGATCATATCATTTTTTCGCCTAATCAACAAAAAAATTTAAAAGCAAAAACCACTTTAAAAAATACATTACGGGTCCCTGATGTTAAAATAAAACATAAAAACAAAGAAAACCAAAAAATAATGATTAAAATAATTTGTTCACTTTTTTCTTTAACATTTTCTGTTAAAAATATCATTTGCACGCGGGTACCCTTTGTTTTGCAGAAAAAAAACAAAAACAAAAAAAAACAAAAAAAAGAACAACAAAAAACAGTAAAAAAATGAAGGAAGCTTTTTTTACGGGTGCCAGTAATCAAAACATTTAAACAAAAAAATATAAAAAAAATTAAAAATTTTGAAACTAAAAAAAAAACGTATTTTTACGGGTCTCTAGTCTATAATCAAAACAATTAAATCAAAACCCAAAAAAAACATTATTTTTAAAAACCAAAAAAAAAGAAAAAATATGGGCCTCTATCTCCATTAAAACATGCATACAAAAATCAAAAAAAAAGAAACCAAAAAAGGACAGTTTTTTTATTACGGGTACTAGAGGTTGTGATGAAAACATTTTAACGAAAGAAAACACCAAAAAAAAAAAAAGAAAAAACACCTAAAAATGAAAAAAAATTAATCTAGAGGTGTGCGTGTGGATTACCTACGAACCCTCCCCATTGAAGTGTACAGAAATTTTCCCATTCCTCTCCACTTTTCCAAAAAAGGTGGTGTTTTTGTTTATAAAACAAATGAAAACTACTTAATGTGACCCCGGTGACGTGTACAGAACCCAAAGCCCTTTGATGTCTCCAATCTTTATTATTTGTATATTTTTTGTAAATAGAGCAATTTGTTAAGCCATCCCACATGAAGTGATAGGGCCCCTTAACAATTTTTGTTTTCCAAAGCTTGCAGTAAAACTGCAATGACACAAAGTAAATTGATTAGAGTGGAAGCAACATTAATTTTCACCTGCTAATTCATATTTTTGTTTGTGTCTTTGCAGTTTTATGCCTCCCAATGTTGCCCTTGCACAGAGTGATCTCTAGTTTTTTAATGTATGTAAAGTATGTAATAAAGATTACCGCTTAATTTGTATTTTGCATGAAGTTGACGCCCTTAAGAGGGTCAGGTTGTAAATATCAACAGGCTACAATATCCAAGTTTCTGTGTGTACGCCTTGATGTGACTTGATAAACAAAAATGACGCAATTTATATTACTGTGAGTTCCTTATCAAACAGCATTAATGGGACCGACAAATGTTGATGCTTTCAGTTTGAAAAATCCTTGCAAAATGGGTAAGCAGAAAAACGCGGATAAACTTTTTATTCCAATAAGCGCAATGAATGTCTCGTTTGTACCAGGTATAGTCCCTTATAAACAAGTTTTTCACGTCGTTGAAGTTTTTTGTTGAGCCGAAACCACTATTTCTTGTCACTTTTGTTAGTATCCCACACGTAATTTGAAGCAGACGACAGATTCTGAAATTATTTTTGGTTATCTTAAATTATCAATTACGTAACATTATCATTGGATGTGAGCAATGAAGGTTTTATTTTTTTGCTTAGGATTCGACGAACGTCTTTCATAAGAACGAAACAAACGTTTCTGCTTCAAACAATTAATATTCGTTTAAACATTCTAGTTTTGTTCATCTCAATGTTGCCCTTGTAATAAGTGTTCTGAACTCTAAATTTCAAATTTTAAGTTGGTAACAAAGATCAATGCTTGGGTTTTATTTTGAATAAAGATCACGCAGGTATAGTTCTCCATACCAGGTATAGTCCCTTATAAACATGTATTTCACGTCCTTGAAGTCTTTCCTTGAGACGAAACTACTATTCCTTGCCACTTTTGTTAGTATCCCAAGCGTAATTTAAAGCAGGCGACAGCCTGTAATCTGAAATTATGGAGTAATTACGTAGCAGGATCTTTGTTACCAACTTAAAAGGTGAGCAACCGATGATCGGCCGAGATACGACGGAACTGTTTCAAGAATTTAACAAACACTTCCGCTTCTGAAAGTAACATTCGTTTAAACATACCAGTTTTGTATTGCCGATGTTGCCCTTGCACAGAGCCATCTCCTGTTTTTAAGGTATCTAAAGTATGTAATAAAGATCACCCCATAAATTGTCTTTTGAATGAAGTTCACGCCCTTAAGTGGGTCAACTTGCGAATATCAGCAGGCTACAATATCCAGGTTTCTGTTTATGCGCCTTGATGTTTGTGACTTGATAAACAACAATGACCCAATTGAAAATTGAAACTGAAAAAAATTTACAAAATGGGCTAGCATCAAAATACAGGACTACATTTTGTTTCTATAAATGCAAAGAGATTATAAATGCAAAGAGGTGCCTGTTATTGTTCACTTTCGTACATGCATTTTTCGTCTTTTTTTTTCTCAAATGCCGTCGCTGTTACCATTCTTACATTGAAGTCTTTCGTTGAGACTAAACTACCATTTATTGCCATTTTTGTTGATATTCCAACCGTAATTTGAAGCAGACAATATGTTGTTGTTTGAAATAATCTTTTTTTTGGGGGGGGGGGCAATTACGTAACATGATCATTAGAGCTGAGCAAAATTTCCAATCATTTCTTGGGACAAATTAGGAATTCGAGAGGATTGGCCTTTCTTTTGCCTTTTTCAATCCCCTTCCTTCTCACTTGGTTAATCAACTGGCCTTCTAGTTCCTCACTTTGTTCCTGGATTTTGCAGTTGATCATCTTATCCGGTGGCACTCTTTTTCGATTGTCAACCCTTTTTATTTCTCACTTTTGTTGTTTCTTTCACACATTGCCTGAACATTATGAAGATTTGTACTATGCAGTGATACCATCAAGATGTTTTCATTTTGACCTTTCGCTGAAAGCCACTCCGGGCCTTCGTTTTCGTTATGGGCTCCGGGAGAATTGCCATATCGTCGGTCCCTCGCTAGCCAAGTCGACTGATTTCGCGCGCGTTCCTGCCAGTGCGACGGACAGTGGTTACGACTGGCGGCTCACTTTTCATGCTTCTATTGTCTAGAGTGACAGCTGTTGTTCCGATGGGCATAGACTGCGCAACCTCTTGCAGACTGTCAAAGCTATCCAGATTGACCTTCTGATCTGGAAAGAGTTTCGAAACAAAATCTTCATGTGTATCGTTTTGTGGACAACTTAGTTTAGTCTAGGGCAGTAGTAGCGTCCTACCATTTGCGTTTTTTTAGCCCAAGGCGGTTAATGAGGGAGAATGTTCAAAACAAACTGGATCCTCGAAACCGTAACCTCTTTCGCAATTGTTACGCTTTACGGCTTAGAATTCTTTCGCTGAGAAGAGACTATCATTCTTCCTTCGACTTCTACCAGTATACAAAATGCAGTTTGAAAAAAATGTAATGTAATGCATACTACTTTCTTTCTTTGGGTCGAAAATTTACCGTTTTCGAGAAAATACATTTCAAAGTCTTCAAAAACGGGTCTCCGTCTACAGATTTGTAGACGGGCATTACGCCCTGCGTGTCTGGCTTTTACAAGGCATGCTAGTGAGCCGATTTTTTTTCTAGTTGGATAAGATAGCTCTTGAGAAAGAAGAGGGTGCAAGACAATTAGCATTTCTGATTCCCATAATTTCCCACCGTATCCGATCCAAAATAAAATGAAAACCTCCTTTAAAATCCATTACGTGCTCCTCGAAACAGTAACCACCTTGGCAAATGTTTTCCCCATATGCATTTTTTTTATAGAAGAGATGATTACCATTCTTTCTTCGACTTCAACCAACTTTCCTGCTGTAATTCGAAGCACGCGACAGATTGTAGTCTTAAATTATCTTCGGGGAGCAATTACGTAACATGATGATTAGAGGTGAGCAACGGACGGTTGCCAGAGATACGACGGAAGTGTTCATAAGAGTGAAACAAACGCTTCCGCGTAAAAACATGTTTCCACATATCATCTTTCAGTATATATTTTAGGGCATACCAGGGAGTCGTTGTTTCAGTTGTTATTTGGTCCTCTATTCTTCCCCCAAAAAATTGCAAAGGGTGTGAATTTAGTTGAACAATCTTTCTGTAATATCTACGTTTATCTATCCAAATCAGTACAAATAAGTGAACAGCAATGTGAGAAGAAATCAAGCTAGCGCGAGGAAAACCACAACGGCTGGCCTATTCACTGACTCAAGACAAAAAAAGAAAACAACAGCGCGTTTAAACCACCATCATTCCTATACGGTCAGGGAAAGTTGAAACAACGGAAGATGAAGACGAGCTGCGGACCGAACGATGTTTAGGGCACTGAGGGAGCTAAAACACTTTAACATAAAAGAAAACCATTCCAAAACCAACATCATTGCACAACTCCCAGCAGACGAAAACCGATGGAAGAAGACGATGAAGAGAACGATGGGCATGACAGCGGAAGAAAACTGAAAATCGTCATTCATTATAATAAACGGGTTTAGCTTTTGAAAGTTGAAGCGGTTAAAAAGCGCTTGCTAAAAATGTTGAAATCAGCGTTTCAACATTGGGCCATGTTAGGAAAAGTACTGCGTTGCAATGCAAAAATGGCATTTGGAGAGATGTGCATGTCTAAAAAGAATAAATCAATTAGTTTAGTTTATACAAAGAAATTTTAGAAAACCGAATCTTGATATTTTTTAAAGAAATAATACAACCTTTAAAAAAATGTTCTTCATTTAGTATTAATTTTATCAAGAATGAAATAATTTCAGTGAGGTTTCCGGAGGAAAAAGCGCAATCGATCGGTTTAACAAGCAAAGTTACCTGAACAACTGAGTGATTTCCAGAAATCGGAGGCACTGCAGCGAGAGAAATCCCAGTCGTTGATGGCAAATCGGACATATTGATAAAAAATCTAAATTGCTTTATTTGGATGATTTTGAAATCATGCAACCTGAACATAAGTGCAGAAGCAAGGCACACAACAAACACGGCGAGGAGAGTACGGGGGCTGAAAATGTTTTAAGAAAATAGAAAAAAATGTTTATAACTAACACTATTTCAAAAAGTTCAAAAGGAGGACCGACGAAAGACAACGAAGAGAACCATTACAGCGAGAAGAACTCTGAAACAGTTATTCTGATGGATATGAAAAGGTTTGCACATTTGAAATATACATTTGTTTGAAAACCCTCAAATATTTACGGCGAACGGGAATAAGAGACCCACATTTTGTAAAAACTAAATTTACACATCTATAGTTCGTACCAAAACTACTTCGGACCAACGTGCCAATGTTTGATGTTGTTCCCAGAGATAGTGCACCATAGGATACTCGGGCCGTGTACACAACCAAAGTGGCCAAAGTAGATTTTGCGAGGAGTATACGTCTAGAGTCTGTGTACAACAAATGACCTTCCTGATAATTTCATATAAACAAACATTGCTCGATCGCTATTTTGTCTGGTTTATCTGCGCGCTCCTATCAAAGCGCACTTTGCGAGTCCGCAATTGGCGCCCTTTCTGATCTTCTCGAATCGCGGCGGGACCAGATACCAAGAATCCTTTAAGGTGCCAAAGGAGCTGTTGTTTTTTGGACACAGACTATATTAGCCAAATTATAGTGATCTTCCAGCAAATTCGGATGGGGGTCTAACTGACCTGCGCATCTGATGAGCAAATGATCGCGGAAAACATGCAGTTTAAAAACTTTTCTGGGTCACCTAAGAACTCCACTTTTACACACTCGGTGGGCGAGGAGTAAAGTTTGCATAAGCTTGAAAATAAATCACGTTTTCACTTGAAAACCACATTTAGCTGGCAATTCCGAGAGAGATGAAAAATTACCCCAACACGTGCTCACCACAAATCGAAAGCACACCACCAATTGCAGCTGCGGGTGTCGACAGAAACAGACAAGCGGAAGACGGAAATCTGTAAATAATCAATAAGGACGCTTTTTAAAGCGTTTAACCTGGAGGAAATTGAAGAAAAACAAGGATAAACAAAGAAGGCGATCAAGGAATTGACGGATGACTGAAAAAAAATGTTTTTAAACCGATTTCATTGTGTCAACTTTTGAAAATTGGGAAAAAAGTTAACAGAACTCTATGGAACAAAACATGTCCAAACCAAAGTTTTAGACCGCGTATGACCTCTGTGCAACTCAGATCAAGCTAGCGTTGGTTTTCTGGGCTTTCGCATTATGTGTTTATGATGTTAATGATGACCAAGTACATCGAACATCATTGGTTTCCTTCCCCACTAAAGGGTATCCCTTTGAATTAACCAAATTCAATTAAGTTATCAATTTTATAAAAAAAATGACCCGAAGACGCTGCTATTACAAGTTCAGTAAGCGAAAAGTGTAAAGCTGTCGCCAAATTGGATTCCTGCCAAAAACGGTCTTATTGCACCCGTTCGATACTCAGGCGAGAGAAAGTGACAGCTATAGTCTACATGAACTTAAAAAGGGAAAAATCAATAGTTAATGAAATCAAAATTTGGCTGGCGAATTCAAGAGAGAAGACAAATTAAAGTACTTACCACAAATCGAAAGTACATCACCAATTGCAGACAGAAAGGGAAAAGCGAAACGAAGATCTGACAGTTACATATAAGACAGTTTAAAAGAGTTTTCACCTGGAGGTACTTGAAGAAAGATGAAGATACACAAGGAAGACGATCAGAGCAATGACGAAGCTGAAAACTCAACGATTGTTTTTTAAACCGATCAACTTGGGAAAAATGGAATAAATTCGAAAGTGAAAAATGTGAATTGCAATCAAAAGGCGCTATTAAAGGTGGTAAAAATGGCGTTGTAGAGAAGAAGAAACAAATTCTCACCTCAGTAGTTTTCCAGCTCCTTGAGCAGTACGCGGAGGCGTACATACTCCGTCACCCCAGGGCAGAGGGCCTTGACGTGAGGCTTCCCGGCGCTCCCGTAACAAAGACGGCAGGGGTTGCCCTGGCAGTAGTCCTCGCAGCGGTGACGGTGTCCGCATTGCAGGCACAAGTTCTTTGTCCTCAGCCGGTTCTGCCTCTCGATGAGAAGGATGTATTTGGAGCAGGCTTCGGAGAAGTGCTCCTCTCTGTCGCAGAACACACAGGTCTTGCCGGTCGATGGTCCGAAAAATCTGGGGGCGAAGTTGTTGACCTTCTTCAGGTTCTCATTCAGCAGCTTCCTTAGGTAGTAGAGGAAGTGTTTCCGCGGCGCAAAGTCATGCTCCCGCGCCTCCTCCTTCTCCTCCTTCGTCAAGAGCTGGTCGAAGAGAATACCGAGCTCCTCAAAGTGGCCTTGGAGCGCTTGCTCGCCCAACTCCTCTGTCCCCTCGTCCTCCTCGCTGTCTTCCTCTTTCTCGTGCTTTCTGATAAGCTTCTCCATTTGACTATTCAACCAGGGGCATTCGGGGAGCGGATTCCTCGTTGGGGAGTCGCTGAAAAAAGATAACACTTTACTTTTTCACGACAATCTTACTTTGTTGCGTCGATCATGACAATTCTCTCAAACGGAGGTTCCTCATACTCAGAGCCGGAAGACTGCCTCCGCCCGGACCACGATCTTCCGAAATTCGCCCTGAAAGTCTCTTTTTGTTTTTTGTTATCGGCAATAAGTATTCGATACATACTGTGAATTAGATACATTTTGAAGTTTAAAGGTAAAAACAGGGGCAAACCGTAGCTATTCCCGGTTCTGATAGTCAATCATGGGTTTTTGGCAAAAATGTTTTTGGAGAGAACTTTTTTTTCTTTGAAAATAAAATGTTTTGAAACTTTTATTTCATATGGAATTCTGGACTTGGGTTATGCTAGTTGTAAAATTTGTATAATAGGGGATAATGGCATGAAACTTTCAAAAAATGATGCTGATATAATTGAAAAGAAATTTCGAACGAAATTCCACTAAATCAAAACAACAGGATTAACAGTTTGACAATTTAAAAAAAATATAAGAAAATGACAAGTTTGGTTCAACAGTTTTTTAGAAACTTCTTTTTTTTTGAGGGTATGATTTCAAACTATTCCATCTTTCTGTTTTTATGAACAAAAAAAGTTTTGGAAATGAGATATTCGAATAGAACATTAACGGTCCCTTAAGACCCTAAGGTAACAACATCTGAAACAACGTTTTTGTGACTTTTTAGGGTAGAAACATTTATGTTTCGAAGTTACCGATGTTTATACTCCTTTCCGCTTGACCGTTTCAAAAGTGTAGACCACCCACACATTTATTATCAATGAATACGCAAATGCGCGCCTACGTACCTGTTCAGGCAGGCGCCGCGGCATTTTCGCGCAAACGCAGACTTTAAATTATTTTATTTTTCACTGTGGTTTTTATTCGTTTTCACCTTTTTTGACCATTTATAATAAGGAATTTAAATAAAAAACTCTCTCGCGTGAAAAATCGGTGAATTTCTTGTTCGAACTATTTTTAATGATGGTTTGGGAACTATTTTATTAAAGACAAACATATCTGAGCTCATAAAAAGTTCTATATACCGTAAGGGATGTTTAATTATATATTTTAGACGTGGCTGAAGTAATTGTCGAAAGTCAAAAGCTTATGCAATATTTTCTATTTACGTAAAAGTACGTTTATTTTCAAAGATTGGGATTATAAAGTCTTTTACGCTTTTATATGCCTAATCAGCAGCAAAGTTGTTAAAATTGTGCACTTTTACGTAAACCGCGGGGCGAACCAGACGCGAGGATTATAGTTCGAGTGGTTGTATAGCTCGATTTTCACCAAATTATTCCCCATTTTTCGTCGAACACCCACGTAGCAGAACTTATGAAAAGAATATAAGACAAAGAACTTATAATTAGGGACCACAAAGGCGGCCTCCGCGCGGACAGCCCGAAATTCCAAGAAGAAAAAATGATTTAAATGAATTTCTATGAAATCCTATTATTAATCCCTGAATACGGTGTAAAATCACACAAGAAAAACGGTAAAGTAGGTTAAAATTCTAAATTCAGTCAAAATTGAGGAGAAAACCACTGGTTTCTTGGTTTTTGTCCAAAATTCCCAAATTAGGCTCAGTGCACGTAAGTCACATAGACTGACATGCTTGGTATTACATGTTACATAACATAAAAAAAATAAAATCAAAAATTCATCCTACACGAAAAAAAGTTGTAGCGAGTTTTCTACTTTAGCGGCTTATATCTCGACGGGGGAACACTATTCGTCAAAATTCTCTAGAAACTATCCAAAAACTGTTTTCTTTTGTAAAAAAAAGGAAAGAAAACGAGTGGGCAACAATGAAAAATGAATGGAATGAAGTTTTGCAAAAAAAAAAAAACTTAGAGCAAGATTTCAGTTTTCTCCGAAATACAGACAAACTAAGTGCGGAGTACGTATATAATTAATTGGATAAATAAAGTATTTTTCTATAATTTAAGAAAAAACTCAGTTTCCACCCCTCATTCACAATATATTAAAATTCGCTTTTTACTGTTATTGGGCGAGGTTCGCGCTCCACGTTCGCGCTCCACTCTTTAAATATCCGCACTCAATTGCAAAATATTGATTCAGAGCAATTTTCCGAGACCATTTTGGTTTCATAAATACACGTACGAGAATAATATGAAAAATATGTAATGTAAAAAACATCCAAAATCTTTCAAAAAAATGGGGTGAAAAACTGTGCGATGTTTAGCAAGATGTGTCCCAACCACGGTGCAAAAAACGAATGTGTCGAAACGAAACAAATTTTCAGCTATTCAAAAAGGAATATCTGGCTTCGTTGCGGATGATTTTCAGTTGTGAAATGAAAAAGTTTAAGTTAGGGTATTATTTCACGGAATATTAACATTACAAATTCGAAAAAAGTTATATTAATTTTAGACTGAGGTCCCTACTTCTTATTTCGGAAGCAAATAAAAAAAAGTACCTCTGTCCTCCAGGCGATTCCGCACGATGTCCCCAGGTGCGTCCGGATGTGTACTTCGGCGAGGCGTTCCTCCTCATTCTCGGAATGGAATGCTGGTTGTTGCTCTCACTAAATAAAAGTATATTTTAGAAAGTATTTTTCCCCTTTTTCACGATATTCTAGTACAAACAGTGTGACAAATTACACAACAAGGAAATGCGAAGGTATATAAATGTAACCTCTTGCACTATGTTACCAAACGAAAAAAAAAGTTTTTTAAGACGGATGAACCGAAAGTTTTCTGCCACGGAAATGTATTTTAAACGGAATGCAGCGTAGAAATGAAAACAACGCGCGTATTCTGTTTTAATTGAGCCATTCCACAGAATTAATGAAAAACAGCGCTATTTTGCTACGTTTTACAATTGCTTCTCATGTTTTATTCATTTTGCGACACAAATGTTTACATTGCTATCGCGAGAAAAAACGCCAGGGTGTACGAGCCTATGTTTGTGTGCGCACACGTGTTACTCTTAGCAAATAGGGCATACATTCTCATTGTAAAACTAATTCAAACAATTAAAGTAAAACCTACGAAACGCTGTTGACCACTTTTAGCCAATCCTTCCAAGACTTGTCCTCGCGGTTCGAACAGCCCTCCATGTTTTCGAAATGGGCGTACTTCTAAAAAGGAATGTAAACAATAAAAAACGAGCTTAAAAATCAACTGAATAACAAATAGAAATGAAAATTTGAATTTCTTATCGGACGATGAGCCTGATTGTAAAAATGTTTGTTTGGCGATGTGTACAAAAATGTTTCGCTTTTGTTTTTGTTCTCGTATTGCAGCTGACTAACGCAAACAAGTGAGGTAGCAAAGATCACAAGCGATAAATTCAACCGAACAAAGAATGAGCTTTTGTCTAAACGCACAGCTGTGGATTCATCACTTTTTTTCTTGCGCGGCGGGCTGACTAATAGTTATGGCGTACCAGCTGATTGAAAAAAAGCTGTCTGTCTGCAGTCTCCGATTTTTTGCCTGGGTCCATATGGAGGTTTATTTATGGAACAGCTGAGACATTGAAAAAAAGGATTGTCTTAATCATAAAAGTGTCGCTGTCTAACATGACCAGCGATCGTAAGAATCTGTTGTAATGGTAAAGATCCCCGTTTAAAGCCGACAGTTTTCCTTCAAATCCCACGATGACAAAGAATGCAATCTCGGTTCTTATGATGTAATAAATGCAAACAAAGTAGAGTAGTTGAATTTTCAATCTAAAGCTGCCTAAGGGCTGAACTTCAAAAATTCGGTGAATATCCATTATCTTTTGCGAAATTGCAGAGCACAAAGAATTTTTGATACAAAGGGATTCGTTTATGCGCATTTACCCAGATTTTCTAGGCGAGAAAAATTTAAAAAATGGCTTGGATTTTTGAGACTACGAAACATTGCCACATAGCAGAAAGCGACATCAAAGTGGCGTCAAGGAAAATGCTGTTTAAAAAAAGCTTCCACTCTTGAATCAGTTTTGTTTTATGTGCGTATGGATGGGAAAATTCCTTGACTTTCGGAAAAAATTGTTTTCAATATGATTTCGATTGTACATTTTCGGAAACCATGAGCATCGAGTACACTACGGTTTGGTAGATGATATAAAAAAACAAAAGGAAAATCGAGTAGCTCCAATCCATTAGAGAAATGAAAGACGGATGAATCCCAAAATCTCGCCTGTGCCGTAAATGTCAGCTCCGCCCCTTTGGCGGCCGTGTGCCAGGCGTAGACAGATTCCTTTAAATGTCACGGGAGGATGAATGTTCTTCGGGTTCAAAGTACAATTGTTTAAGAGAAGGAGCCATAGAAAGAAACAATGACTCGTCTGTGCCGTAATCTCACTGGACACTCCTTTTATAAAAAAGCATTGGGATGTTAACAAAAAAATAAGGGCATCAGGCTGAAGCAAGGGTGGCTACGGGCCGGGCCGGCCCTCTTTCCAAAAATTCACGGCCCGAGGTCAAAAATTCCAAAAGTTAAAAAAAAAGTTTTTTTTTTGCGAATTATGGGCAGGAATTGCGTTTCTATTGTACCTAATGTATAAAAAAAACTATGGCAAAAAGGTATTGTCGGCGGGGGATCGAACTGGGGCAACTTCGGATTAGCAGTCCGACCTCTTAGCCACTTGGCCATGAAAAACATACAATTTATATAGGGTAGTTCGAATCCTCCTTCACACAGTATGTTTTGCACAATAAGAACTATGTTTTGCAACAAACGGAACTTAAAAATAATGAATAATGGCTTTGAAAAGAGTTAAATTTAAAAAGAGATTTTCAAAAAACGTGGGGCCGGCCCGGGACCGGCCCGCTGATCAGCCACGCAAAAGCTGAAGTAATAAATTGTAATTAACCAAAAACAATGGCAAAAGTGAAGACATGCATGGACGGCAAAAATATCTTTCGCACAGGAAGCAAAAAAATAAAGCCCACGGCCGGGATCGAACCGACGATCTTCTGATTAGAAGTCAGACACCTTATCCTCTAGGCCACGCGGGCACATGGGTCGTCCAATTCGCATCACATTGCATATGTGCGGCCGCGCCAAGTGTTGGAAGGATTACCGACAGTCGTTTGTTTTTCTATATACCTTAAGGAAATTCGTACACTTTAAAATATTTTTATGTGTAAGCGACCTTGATAAAACTAGGTTTTCCAATTTAAAAAAAATATTTCCTTCAAACTACAATAGCAAAAAATACAATCTTAGTTCATATGGTTTGACAAATGCAAACAAACTAGAGTGGTTCAACTTCGAGAAAAAGCATTCGCGCTTCCTAAGGGCTAAAAATTAAAAATTCGGTGATCTTCCATTATAATTTGCCGAATTTATGTTAGAGCCCAAAATGACCTTTCCATTATAAGATAGTAACAAACAGGAATCGCTTGTGGGCGTTTAGCCGTAAACGCAAACAAAAACTTGGCACAAAGCAGAAACCGACTTCAAAGTTGCACCAAGCAAAAGCAAATTTAGGGGCATTTTTCAGGTTTCCGATGCAAAATCTGTGCTTCCATTACGATTGAATTGAATCAGTGCGATTGAATTCAAATATTTTCGACGATTACTCGAATTTTCGGTTACTTTGAGCTTCGAAAAGACTAGGGGTTAGTAGGTGATAGAAAAATTAAAGAAGAAAGGAAAGAATCGAGTAGCTCCAATCCATTAAAGAAATGCGATGGCGAATGAATCCCAAGATATCTGAGCCATTGCCGTGAATGTCAGCTCCGCCCCTTCGGCGGCACTGTGCCTGGTGCAGACAGATTCCCTTAAATGTCACGGGAGGATGATCGTTCTTCGGGTTCGAAGTGCATTAGTCAAAGCGTAGGAGCCTTAAAAGGACAATACAATCGCTGTATCAGTAGAAACATCGTATTTCCTACGCAGTAACTATTTGATTTTTGACGATAAACAGACAGTCGAGTTTGATTCGCAAACGTATGTATAAAAACCAAAGCCAAAAAGGAGCAGTGCCTGTCCGGCAAAAACTAAGGGTTTTCTAACAATAAACAAAAAATAAAGCCCACGGCCGGGATCGAACCGACGATCTTCTGATTAGAAGTCAGACGCCTTATCCTCTAGGCCACGCGGGCCCATTGGCGCATAACGCGAACAGGATTACATTTGTGCGGCGGAACAAATGTGTTGAATGCAAAAACGATAGACGCTTTTCTGCGTCCCTTTTTTTAAAAATGTAAAACAATTTAGAATGAGCGTGGAAACAACTTTAAATTTGTAAAACGTATTTTTTAAAGATATTTGTTACGAAAACCACGGTAGACAAAATGAATTTTCGAATGAGGAAGATGAGTGAAAATAGGAGGTTGTCAAAACACCTATTATTATTCCATGTGCTCCTAAACTATACGGATGATGAAATTTAAAGGAGAATCGAAAATCCGAAACCCTTGTCTCCTTACTTGTTAAACACTGTATGAAGTTTAAATAAATATCACGTCCATAAACAGTTAGGCAAAAAATGACTATATACTTAAGTAAAAGTTACAATTGAACTTTGTAAAGTTACAATTGAACTTCCGGATATATTTTACCAAGAAAATTTCATTGTGATTGATAAACATTTTACCAAATTACGTAAACTAGTGATAAAAGCGATGATTAGTATTGTGATGAGACACAAAACACGCGTAAATTTTAGGCCACCCAAAAAAGAGGTTATCGTTAGCCACAATAAAACAATGGAAAATATTCCTTTGTTCATTTTGTTTTAAATACTGCTTTTAAAGAAAAACAATTTTGTAATTTAGCGATTTCTAATGTTGTAATTGGACTTTGGGACCTAGCATATAGGTACGTATAAAGTAGAGCCACCCAGTAGCCAATTCTCAAATTTACAAAAGAATATAAAATGTTTCGATGGTTTCTTATGATTCATTCATGAAAAACAATATTACGGCATACAAATGAAAATGGTGTTTTATGCCCCGCAAACATCTATAACTGTGCTGTAACTACAAAATGCAGATTAGAGCATGATGTCATTAATCAAATTTAGCATATCTACTGAAAGAACAATAAAAAGTCTCGCGATGCAAAACTTCCACAGAGAAACCTGTGTAGACCACCCAATAAGAGGGAGATTTGGATTTTCCGTTTGTAATGGTCCAACAGTTCGTTGTTTGGTCTGTGAGTTTTGCGTTGCCGACATTTTGTAGAGCAGTTTCAACATCTTGTTTGGTTATCCCACGGCAACAAAAGAAGACTTCATATCCACCTTCATCCAGCATCGACTGAAATTTTTTTTATTTTCAAACGTACTCTATGACGTCACTTCAACGCATTCTTTGTAAATTAATATACCCTCCATAGTCTCTGGAGCAATGTTAGTACCGCCAAAATATATACGTTTTTGTGCTTTCACAAATAAGACATTGTCTCTAGAAGGAGCACAGCCGTTGTGAAAAGAAACCTGTAAAGGACAATTTTATTGTACTGAAACGTAGACTTACGGTTTTTACATTGCTTGTATCGTATGGAAGGACGTACTGCCACTTTCTGTTCGTAATTGTTAAGTGTTCAATTCCAAGGGTCTGAACATAATTTTTAATATATTTGTAATTTTGAAATATATGTTTACTCTTTTACCTGAATTAGCTGGTTTAACCTTTGTTGGGAACAAGTGATTGGTTGGCCACACTCTAGGTTGTCAGAGGATACTTGCGACATTAAAACAATGCAAACTTCATCAGTTAGAGTGTTCTGAAAAAATCGTCTTTAAGAACGCTGTTTTACTGTTTCCACTTTGCGTGGCGGGACTCTTTTTTCTGTATTCTGTATTGCGTTTCCGGAAAACTAGCAAAATCCCAAGTCTGTTTTTTTCTGCCACTCTCTCCCTCTGGTTACTGTAGTTTTGCTCAAAAATTTAAAAATTATCCGAAATAATCATTTTTGAAAAAGTTAGTATTTTTGGGATTTTTGCCAAAAACTTTTTTGTTGCTGTTTTTTTAGGTTCTCCGATTTTCGCATGTACAAGCAAGGAAATGTGAGCATTTTGATATATTCCATCGAATTCTGCACAAAACATCGGACTGGATAAGTTTTTTTTAAAAGCATAAATACTTTTAGACCTGAAGTAAATAACGCAGAAAGAGCTCAAAAGTTCGGGAAAGTACGCAAAAAAGTGCGAAAGGCGCCCAATGTTGGCGCACTTGAGTTTGAGCCGCGCCAAAAGTACGGAAAACACAAAAGTACGGGAAAGTGCGTACAAAAAGAGCCTACCATTACTTGACGTCTTTGGGTTTGAACTTTTATTAACCAACGTAAAAACATTAAAAAAAAAGGGATTTTTGTCAAACCCCGTCTCGTTTCCTTAATTTGCACAAATGGTCCCGCCACGAAAAGGGCTGGCGATTTGCAAAAAACGCGAGAGTATCCAATAACAAAACTCTCCAGCGAGTTTTCGGAAACCGTCAACGCTTTTCGTAGCGACACACTTTTATTCCATGGCTGAATTTCTGGATAAAAGCAATATTCCAAGTTTGTTTTTTTAAGAAAAAATTTCCAACATAAAGACGCGAATTTTCCAGTGTTGTAATACTCGCGCGACAAAGTTAGAATTGGTTGGTCTGTTTTTTGAGGGGTTTCGAATTTTGCATTTACAAGCACGCAAATGTAAGCATTTTTTTTTAAAAATTTTTAATCCAATTCTACAAAAGTGCGACAGGATAATATTTTAAATCATAAATACTTTGAGACTTAAAGTAAACATTTTTTTTATGCATTTTCACACGTAATAGCTAATTTTAACTAACCTTAAGAATAACTCTGCTTGCTTTAAGAAAACAATTCTTCATATCTTCCGCTGTTAAAATATCGTGAGCAACTCCCGGTCGTGATCCAAATTTCCATGTGTTATCCTAGAAAAATTAATGATCGATTACACAGCTGTCATACCTTGAATTCAACATCCCCCCATTTTCTCAAAGAGAACTTGAGTTTTGTTTTTTGGCACATTTCATGAGACAATTGGCTGCACTCATCAAAAGATGTGAAGTGGAGATAATTAAACTGAAAAGTTTGATATGCAAATATAAAACAAACTTACTTTTTCGAGAATGCTGTATTGCAAGGCAAATGGAAGGTACGAGAAATTCACAGCGTTTCTAAAATAGAAGGTAAAACAGAAAAAAAAATCAAAAAACCTCGTTTTCTTTTTTTCTTTTGAAAAGCGATGTAGATTGTGATTTTTGCTGGGTTTGACTAGTAGAATCGTCGTTCTGAAAAATAGGGTGTTGTTTTGAGATAATCAAATAAACATAATGCAAAAGAAAACAAAGATTGTAACCAACCTTTAAATCAACTTCAGTCTCCAAAAGCAAAGAATTGAGTTTCTTTCGAAATTTGTCAACTAGTTTGCGATCTTCGTCTAATATTTCATCAATCATCCCAGAGAGTAAATCAATTCTTTTTTCCAGAATTTGTTCATTTTCCTCGCAAGAGGCTGTTTTCAATTGAAGTTCAGCTGCAGCAACAAGCTAAAAAAAGCTTGATCAAGCAATAGGAAACAAACCCTGTTTATATTTGACACCAGTTTTGGAAGAGAAATGTAGCTTTTCATTTTCTTTGGAGTAGCTGAAGTTTCGACCTTAACAGATTTTAGACAGTTTATATCCAGAAATCGACAGTTACGAATGCAAGTGGAAGGGAAAACGATTTAAGACAGAGGAAAGCCCAATAAACAAAAAAGCGAAAAACAAAGCTATACGAAGATGTAGCTTTGTTTAGCACCGTATTTTAGGATTTTTGCAACTACAAATCAAGCAACTGGAAACAAGGAATCTTTAAAAGCAAAAACTAAAGTTTTTAAAATTGTGAATAAAACTGATTAGAAGGGAAGAAAATAATTAATAGGTCTGTTTTAAAGTACCTTTCCAAAAAAGGGTTTGTTCACAGAACAATTTAGTTTAGAAAATATAGGAGATTATGCTCCTCACCAAACCTACTTCGACCAAAAACGCACTATTTTGAAGTAATTGTGGGTGATTCGAATATCCATATCACAAAAATCTCACTCATTTATAAAAATCGCCGAAGTAGGGTTGGCGGGCACTATTTTAAAAATTAGCAAATGCAAAAAATCAGTCGACATGTGTTAGAAAATACAAAAAATGAAGTTTAATATTTTGTTTGGCATTATGTTATAAAACACAACAAGACTAAAATTAATAATACAGAAAAGTTTAGTTGACGAGACACAACAAAATGAAGACTGAACAAATCAGGTTGGGAATGCAAATGAAAGCAAAAACCACCAAACGCGACAAAAAAGCGAAAGCGGCGTAAAACAAAGGCTTTGATTGTATATAAAGAAACAAAAAGTAAAGCGGAAACTGTTTGAAAGACTGAGTGCTGTGTGAAATAAAGGCTTTGATTATATGCCGCGGATTTTATAGCGCCACAACAAATTTGCAAATTCAAATTTGACATCAGAATGCCGTTCCTAGTACAACTAACTTTAAAACTTTTTTGTTCCATAAATTATATAAACACGTTTTATACCTAATTTTACAACTGAATGAGTCTGAACCTGTCGTAACAGAAGAGGATTCGAACAGCAGAAACCGGCCGCTCCTGAACCTGTCAATCCCGCCGTTTCCAACAAAGTGTGTCAACTTTTATGACGAATTTCTGTCGAAAAAATGGATTTTGCTCAAACTTTCTCAAGAATATGTATCTTGCCAAACATTCGATTGATTGGTCCGATTACTGCAACTTTACTCAAAATTCAGGCCTGGTTGGGCTAATTCAATTGATTGCAACATTACAACATGATTTTTTTCATCAAACACGCAGGGCCTTTAAACCAAAAACATGGCGTTAGATGCACAGCTTGACTACTAACAACAAAAACTTTTTATAGTTAATACTAAATAACAGAGAATTTCGAGACTGTTCGATCTTTAAAATATTTCCCGAACTTTTGTCTTCGTTTTGCCTGAAAACTTTAAAAGAGTGTGAATATGAACTAAAACGTAAATTCGTGCCTGTGGTGAACCTTTAACCCAAACCTAAAGAGCTAAACCCTTAGTTCATTTCTAAGTTCTACGTGATCCAAACGCCTCTGGAGAGGTACTTTTCTGAATTTTCGTGATTTGGGACTAAACAGAGACTAAACATCTGGAGTAAGATTAAACTTAAGACTAAACATCTGAAGAAAGACGACCATTTTAAAAAGAATCATCATTGTTTGCAAGCGCAACTCGTAGTAGCTTAGCCTAAACTCTCTATTGGAAACCCTTAATAAAACCCATCATTACCTTCTACTTGCTCAAAAACTGTTTTTTTGTGCCTAAACATCGATATTTTTTAATTTTCAACCTCTTTTTGCATTTTTGTGTATTTATTCCACTGCATGTACTGATGTTTGTCGTCACACGAAGATTCAGAAAAGTATTCAAAAAGCGTTTGGATCACTTAGAACCGAGAAGTGAACTAAGTGTTAAGGTTTTAGGCTTTTGGTTTGAGGGACTTTAGTGGCTCACCACTTCATTTGGGGTCTTATGAACACTATTTTAACGTTATCAGGCAGAACGAAGGCAAAAACTCGGGAATGCCTTAATAGAACTCGAGATGTTCTGAAATCGCTTCTCACATTTAATTCAGAATTTTTACCAAATCGCGCTCAAGTGCGTTATAAGAGATTTATTTTTATAATCAAATATTGGTCAGATTAATGTTTTATTTGACAAGTATAGCAAAACCTTGGAAGCGTATAACAATATATAATTAAGACAACGTGCTGAAATGAACCATTTCGAATTTAGACAAGACACATATTCATGATTGTGTTATGGAAATCGAGCCATACTGCTAAACGAGGAGTAAAACTCGTCGCGAGGTAGAACATCAAGAGCTACTCCATAGTGTACAACAAATAAGCACGGGCTAAGGGATTTTCCATTCGAGATACCCCAACAGTTGATAGTTCCATCAGTGAGCTTTGCACGATTACCGAAGCTTTCGAGAAGATTTGAGACTTCTTGGATGGACAACCGATTACCATAAAAATGTGTTGAATAATCACACTCATCTATCAGACTCTGAAATTAGGTTTTTGAATTTTGAATGTTTGAATGGCTACCTTTATTTTAGCCGTGATTGCATCATGTGTAATCTCTTCATCAATCAAAATAAGGCTATCTAGGGCTTTCAAGTTCAAAACTGCTTCGGCTGAGAGACCGCTGGCTTCTATGTTCACCTACAAACAACTCCCCTAAAGCCTAAAAGCTGAACCTACTTCTTTGATGTTACTTGTATCGTATGGAAAGTCTGCTTGCCTTTCTGTCAGCTGAACAGATAAATTTCTAACGCAGAGTGTCTGAAATTATCATTAAGCAACAAAAAAACTCTTAGTCCCACCTCTGTCATTTGATGAAATTTTTCTTGTGAGCAGCTGATTCCTTGCATGCAAAACAGGTTCGGAGCTTTCACTTGTGACATTATTGTAAGGCAGACATCATCAGTTAAAACGCTCTAAATTTAGAATAGTTGAGATTAAATTAAATCTTTCGATGTTTTCAGCCCGTCTCTGCAAAAATCGAAGTAAAAACGTGAATGTGAAACTCCTATGGTCGCATTCAATTGCATGAAATTGAGCACAAACCCAAATTTCTAAAGAGAAAACAAGAAAAAAAAAGCAAAAATTATAATATAAAAAATAGGAAATACTGCCTGAAAAGTGTCGAGAGTTACAACGTTTTCCGTCGTATCTCACATTATGTGAAAAATCGGAAAAATGTTTAACTTTTTTTAAAGCTAACGTTTTTCATCTGTCATCTCCCAAATCAAGAGTTATTGAAAAATTGCTGCCAAAATTGCATTTGCAAATAGTAGCATCGAGAGGATTTATTTTTCTAATTTTTTGTAAAATGAATGTTGAAAGATGTGGAAAATCCCAGTTTTCTGACTGTCCAGGAACAACATTGTGTGCGACATTTCAAATTTAATTAGAATTTCAAAAACAATAGAAACACTTGATTCGATTAGGTAGGTCTTAGGATTAAATGCTTAATTACTTAAAGAATGTACAACGTTTTTCAGGTTTTCCCTTGTCCCTTATTACAGTTGGCGAGATGAAATGCAAAAACTCCGATTTTGCTACGCTTTTTAGGCAGTATATTCAGATTTTTCAATTAACTTGTTTATAAATATGGTAAAGCTTGAAAACAACAGTTCAGAAACAGCAAAGATTCAAAAAAATTAAGAGAATTCTGCTGAAAGGAATTCATCTACAACTTTTAAGCAAAAATTTCAGCTTTTAAGCAAAACTAAAAGTGGCTTGCCTTGAGACTGTTTGAATGTTAGATCATGTTTCATCAGGGTCCTTTTTACAGTTTTTTTTTCATTTAATAAATTGAATTTTGTTCTACATATCAATTTCAAATCCCTTTTCATTAAAAGGCGTAATTCAAATCAAAACTCAAAATATATTTACCCCAAAAGGCTTCAACGTACGTTTAATCACAGCAATGTCCGCTGTTTACAATGTCAAAACAGTTTAAAGCCGCGGGACTTATACTCGTCGCCCAGCGAGCTTTCCTAGCCGGCCGCGGGAAACAAGCGGCTTTTTGTCTGCGTCTCCGCGACTTGCACACTATTTCGCGCGTTAGATGTGCAGGTCATCGAAACTTTAGCTAAGGTCTGTGGTCGAGGAGTATATAAAGACGCAGCGTCATCAACATCGTAGTCAACTGGTTAGCACAGTTAACCACATGGTTCCGTGTTCGGTTCAACTCCCGTGCAAATGATTTTTGCTGACAAAGGAAATCTTCCTTAAAAATCGTACTGCTGTAGTCTGTCGTCGGTGTTAATTGTGGAAAAAAGGTGCCTGATGGTCCCTTTAAGGCAAGGTGTCCTAGATGTTTGCAACTTACATTAACTTTAACACATGAGACATTGAGAAAAACATTCTTCATCTGCTTCGGTGAAAGAATATCGCCAGCGACTCCAGGACGCGGTTTGAACTTTCATGTGTTATCCTGTAAAAGATTATGTATCTATGGCAGAAAAGTTAAATTACCTGAAACGCAACGTAATCTTTCCTCAAGAAAAACCTCTTTTTTGATTTTAGGCACAACGTATTGGAAAATTGGCTACACTGATCGAAAATTGTAAATCGACGGTAATCAAACTGAAAAGAAAGGATGGTTTGGTTTTCAGAAACAAAATTTACTTTTTCGAAAATGCTGTTTTGCAAGACACATGGGAGATCAACAAATGCTACTGTATAAATACAAAATATTTTATTCCTTTACAAAAGTATTTACCTCGTTTTCTTTTTTTCTTTTGTATAACGGCTCGTCATCCGACCCTGCTTTTCTCTTCTGTGCTTTTCTAGTTGAATCGGTCTGAATGGATCGTTGTTCGGTAAAGAAAACGAAGAAAAAGAAAAAGAAACGCAAAAAAAACCTCTGATGAGCTCTCCATCTCACGAAGCAAAGAATTGAGTTTCTTTCGATATTTTTCCACTAATTTCTGATCTTCGTCTAAGATTTCATTTCTTATTTCAGTTAGAAACTCAATTCGATTTTTTAAATCGTTTACATTTTCTTCGGAGGGGGCATTTTTCAAATCAAGTTCGGCATAAGCAACGAGCTAAAAACGGAATTTTTTGTCAATACAATGATTTAAACTGACCCGGCTCACATTGGCAAGAAGTTTTGGAACTGAACTCTGGCGACTTCCCATTTTTTGTTGTTCCAAGATTTTATAAACGGAATAAAACTACACCAAAAAACAAACCACGCAACTAAACGCAAAAAACGTGAGAAAAAGCGAACTACAAAGAATTGTGATAAAAGCGAAATTATAGGCGAACAAAGGATGAAAGCGTTTAATTGTATCACGGGCTTTGGTCAAAAACTCGTTTGAAAATATCACAAATGCTAAAAATTTACTTACCGTGTTTTTGTTTAAAGAAATTGCGAGTAAGCACACATACTGATATAGCAAAAACTTGCACCAAATTTTTTTTTTCAATTTTCCTAACAAGATTTCTTTCATTTTTGTGGCCGAGAAAAACGTCATAGAGTTCAATAGTTTATCGTTTTTCCGAAAAAAAAAAAACTGCTGTTAGTATGCACTTTCTTTTAAATGGTGGGTTTGATTTTTCCCCCAAAAATTAGGGATTATATCTTTTTAAAAATTCACTTTTGCAGTAAACCGTTTGTCGTTCCATAAGTAAATCATTCTATTATTCAAAAGAACACAAATATTTATATTTTTGATTATCGTCACAACTTTTGATTTGTTAGTCCGTGCCATTGACTCCCAACCATGACTTGTGCTTCGGCATGACATGCTGCATCCAGAATTCACAACGATTATCCTAAAATTATGAGAATTGAAATGAAATTTCAATTACTACCAGATGATTATCCGCCATGTGGGACTGACCAAACTCAATTCTGAAGTGCTTCCTGGGCTCAGCGGTTGAATACTTTTTCCATGGACCATCAACGTTTCGCCCGTTAGGGTTGCTGAAAAGACACAGGATTGAAAAGATAACAGAAATACCCGTATTTGGCGAAGTTCGTGAAGTAGGTGGTCATTTTGTCGAGCATTTTAAGATCGTCCGCGTTGGGCTGGAATTTTGAAACAACTCCCTTTCCCAAGATATAACGAAGTTCCAATAGATGGGAAGCCGCTGAATATTGTTCTAACAGCAGGAATTGAAGGGGGGAAACCTCTGAATGGTAGGATCCATCTCAAGATTCCGAATCCGTTTGGGTTGAAGTAAGGGAAAACGTAGAGATACACATCGTGGCCAGCGTTTGTCATTCTCTGGGCTAGAGGAAGGATCCCAATACAGATCATTTGATCTCCAATCAGCTGAAAAAACACAGAATATTTATTAAATTTGTTGAAGAAAGATAACTAATATTTCATAAGTCAGGTATGCACAGCTGATATATATACTTTGCAGTTCAACACTACCTCATGGCGGCCAAACTGTAAAACTGTATATAGAAGCCAAAATAATTTCTGCAAACCCATTCGCTTAGGTTGGTTAGGAAAGAAAGAGAGAAACTACCACCGGTACCATGCATTCAAAGTTTTCTTCAAATAGGAGAAGAAATGGAAAATGATATCGGTGCTAATACTACTACGACTCTGGAAAAGTCGAGCGGCTACTGTCTTAGGAAAACATTCATTGTCTCTAAAAATTTCACGGCTCCAATTTGGTCCACAACATTCCTAGGGGCAATAAAAGACATTATGAAACGTTTAGATCGACCTTGTTACGTTAGGGTACTGTAATTTTGCAAAAGTGGTAGAAACTAAAAATTGTGGAGTTGTTTTGAAAGGTTGTGGCTGGATATTTCAAATACACAACTAAAACAACCAAATTATTCTGTAATTCGGCTACGGAGTCCGAAAGCCTCGAAAAAAGTAAAAATTTTTGAAAAATTTTTTTTGAAAACGCAGGTTTTTGCAATTCTACCTTTGAAATAAAACGTCGCAAAAAGTCTTTACACCAGAAAGATGCGCAAACGTTTTCTGCAAATTGTGAACAATCAAAGTCCAAAAAACTCAGTGACAATCATAACGAAATTTCTCTTTGAAACTGAAATTTTCCATCGATTTCACAAGGAAAAAGAACTTTTAGTAAGTCAACACGTGATAAACGGTTGCGTATTCATGCTGAAAAAAAAACTTGATAAAAAGGAGAATTTTAACATTTTAGAACTACGAATTCCACAAAGTTCCAAACACAGATTGCTTTCAAAAAACTTTCAACTCAATGTTAGATCATCTACAAAGGTTACTCTGTTTTCCGCTTTTTATTAGCCGTAGTTTCAAATAAAACTCACATGTGCTTCCTGAACTTTCTTCTCCATTTTAGTCTCCGCACCGTTCAGGTAAAAATCAAGGATCGTATTGCGGATTGTCTCTGTTTCTCCTCCGAAATCACTCTCCACAATCGCACGATTCACGTATTGTCTCGCTCCCTTCCTTGATATCGGAGTGTTTACCAGAAGACCTTAAACATTTGAACAGTTTTGAGAAATTGGTTGCAATTTACTCATAATAAGTCCTTCGTTGTCTGTTGTTCCGGTCATGACTTCTTTCTTGGGAACCTGTTTTCTCAACTCCGCCACTGGTACAGGGAAAAAGTCGCCATCGAAGTTGGGAGTGAAGGCCAGATGACCACATTCGTTGAAGGTGAACCCCTGTCAAATAGATTAAAATTAATAGATAGCCAACCTTGGCAATGGCGGTATACAATTTCTCTGCGGGTTGGCGAGCAATGAAGTCAAAGAGGCCTTTGGTGTCGCTGTCATTGCCTTGCCAACCTATGTATCTGGCGAGTTGGCGGCCGATTGAGGCTTGATCCTTGTTGGCTCTCAGAGCGAAGGGGCACTCGGCAGTGCCGGCCATGACTATCACACGGCGAAACAGGTCTGAAAATTCCGATACGGCGAGTTAAGTTGCGAATTGAGCAGCAGTGTTAAAGACAGTCTTGTGCAAGAAGGTCATAGACTTTGGGTTATTTCTGTGCCTTTTCTAACTAAATATAGTACCCGTTAACCCTATTTCCGCTGTGTTTGGAAATGAGTGAGATTATTGTGTTGTTGATATTTGAATTTCCTATTACTGAATCATAATATTTGGTTGCAAAAGGGGCGTGGTCTTACTTTGGCCGTTTGCAAAGCGACCTATTTTTCGTGCTAATATAGCATTGTAATTAAAGCGGGCGCAGAAACTTCCTGTAGACCATTGCGTTTTGGGACACGCTTTTTAAAAAGCTTTTGGGCAAAACTCCGCCTTGCTGATATCCATGATCTTTATATACCGTGGTGTTATTTGATTTTTATACAAATTTGTAATCCTCACCCTCCGACTTTCAATAAACTATAACTTAACCATCGCTTCTAACAGACTGTTCAGCTTTCGAACTATGGAAACGGAGACACTTTTCTGGGCGACTAAGCACTAGGCTGCTACAAGCTTTATGGACAAGGGGATATTGTTTTTGGGTTGCGGTAGGCAGTAGGCAATTTCAAATTGTCCTTGAAGTGGAAACCTTAAGTGACTTTTTATGGCGGTTCGGTGCAGGGTGAGAGACTTTTTAGCAGTTGTATTTGTTCAAATAGTCCCGTTTCCAGCCAAAAGTGAATTGATAAGGCCCCCGTCAGGACCATGCTTTTTGATTTTGACCAACCTCTAGAATGGGGACTCAAAGTCAAAAGATCCACACTGGCGCCTCCAGCACTCTGTCCAAAGATTGTGATATTGTTTGTATCTCCACCAAAGCTTTCGATGTTCTCTTTCACCCAACGAAGAGCCAAAGTCATGTCCCAAAGAGCCTGATTTCCTGAAAAATGACTTAACGTTCCCCATTTTTTAAAAGCAAACCTTTGCACACATCATCACCAGTGGTAAAGAAACCGAAAACACTCAATCTGTAGTTTATAGACACAAAGATGACGTCTTTCGAGCAAAGATTTCTAAAATGATCTCCCACCATGAAAAACTAAGAAAAAAAAACTCACCTAGCAGCCGTTGAATCTCCATAGTTGCTTGTGTGCCCAGCAAAAAACCCTCCACCATGGACCCAAACCATCACAGGATATCCAGATCTCTGTAAAAACTACGTTTTCATGGTAACAAACTATAATTCACCCATTCCTGGCTTTTCTGCCTTGGGGCAATTACATTCAGTGATAGGCATTGCGATTCATCTTGACCAATGAAATTCATTTTCTGAAATTTTGCTTTGCCAATTATTTGGTTTTCAGACCTTTGCCAAAAAGTCGTCGTATTGGGGACATCTGGGTCCAAACTCCACGCAATCACGTGTCTCCAACCACGGATGTACCGGCTCGGGTTTCTAAAAATAATACAATTTATAAGTTATTACATATTTAAAATTGGCTTCTGAACGACCACTGAGTATCCAACTAACCATGAGACGGAGATGTCCGACAGGTGGTTGAGCATAGGGAATTCCCATGTATGCATCGTACTTCCTCCCGTCGAAGTTGAATACTTTTCCACGGACAGGGCCGGTTTTGGTTTTCACTGTAGAGGAGTATTCGATCGGAGCAGACGATTTTTGTCCCATTCTGAATGAGATAAAGTTTTATTATTAAAATCCATCGACACTAGTTTAAAAAATGGTTGTAAATAGTATATATGGGAAACCAGATTGAAAAATTGTCAAAGACTATTGTTTAAACTGTTTAATCCTGGGTTTATGTTTTTCTCATTTTAAAAGAACACAAACTGGGCGGATCCTGTTTCACTGGTTTTATCGTATACATTTGGGCACTTTTTGTTTACCAACAAAACACAGAAGAAGTTTGGAACACGAATTGCCGATTTTACTGAAATTCGACTAGAATATAACGATTTTCTCAAAGAAAAAGTGGCATAAAATTTTCCCGTCATTGAAATTTCTTCAGAAAAACCCAAAACCCAAAAAGCAACTTTTTCAGTTTTTGTCCGAAAATTCCCCCCCCCCCCCCCATTGAGTTTCACTATTTTGGCCAATTGAGAAAGTTTCTGAAAATTAAATTTGATACAAAATGGTTTTTACATAAAAATGATTCTGAAAATTTTGAATAACGACTTTTTCCAGGGGCACCTACAGTAACCCTGGACCCGAAAATGCCCCGGGCCCAAAAGTTTTAGAAAATCTTATTTGGGTCATAAGGAGATCGAAAACAAGTTTTCAGAAACTTGAGTTTTTCTCAATGTGATCTGCTAGACTTTATAGAGACAGTGTCTTAAAGGAAAATTTTGGGTAATCCTTTTTCACAGTATCAAAAATGTTGTGTTTATGAATTATTAAGCAAAATCTAGACGTTCCTCCAAAAAGTCGACAGATGTTTTCAGAACACAAGTAGAGTTGAGGGCGCAGACAGGGGCGCCACGAAAACACAAAACAAGTCCCCACATCCGCAAAACAGTGGTCGTTGGCTGGTTTTGGAGAGTTTAAGTACCACTGTTGCAATTGTAGTGGGCGGGATAGAGTGCAAATTTGGTCGTGTCTGCCACAAATCGTAAATACAGAACAAAAAAGTGCTATCGGTGGTGGAATACCCTAGATACTTGAATAGAAAAACCAGTCGACTTTACAAAAACATGGCTGCACTGTTATTTTCTTGATATTAAAGGGGTACCCGGAACAACTACACTGAACGTACAAGTGAGTGCAAGAATGTGAATGTTATTTGTCTCGTCAATGGGAAATTTGACAAATGATGTCTAATAAGAACCAAACAACATTGTAGTTCTGGATTTTGCAGAATAGGACACCATCCATTTTTTTTCAAATAGATAACAGATAAAGATTTCACCAGTAAAGCTAGACACGGTCTTCCCTCTAATTTTATTTTAAAGAACTGACTTTTTTAAATTGGGTTGAATGTTTTTAAAGAGGAAAATGAATGTTTTAGCAGAAAAACCAGATGTGCATCTCTCGCCGTTTGTGTGAAAAGAAAGCTTTTGCTGAAAATTAATAATTATTATATGAAACTAATAATTTCATTTTTCTAGATTTCCAAAACACCTTATCAGTATATTTACACCCATCGAAATCGCTCACTTTTCCGCTTCAAACAGTCCATCCATCGAAAAAGATAACCGCATTTTCATGACGTAAATCAGGTGAGACATGTTAGAATTGAAAGCGACGCGAATCTGCTAAAAGGAAAATTTTCCCCAATGCTTCAAAACATTTATTCTAATTTTGGATAATAATTCTATAAGTATTGTAGCTGCTGCGAATTTTAAAAACCCATATTCTGGCTTTTATTACGAGGCTTTTCTTTGCGGAGCGCAGAATCGGAGACTTAGTTTTCAATTGAGATTTTCTGAAACTTAATCATATGCCCCTCTCCTAACCAGCTTGTAATTGTAGCGTCCCTGACCCAGAAAAGTAATTTTGCAGTTTAACTAAACCTTCTTCCGAAGGATGGGGAGTACATACTCCTCGCCCACCGAGGTTGACCGGAAATTTTGAACATTTGCATTAATTACAACACGCAATTATGCATACATTTGAACTTGTAAATCTGTCAACGCTTATGCTAACTAGATTAGATGTGCAGGTTTGCTAGACTTCCGGTCAAGATAGGTATGCGATGAGTATAGTTTCATATCTCGCTGAAGAAAAACAAACAGTTCATTTCCTTTGCACCTGTCACATAATTAAAACATAGCGCCATTCTACTAAATACCGCCACGTGAATAAGTAAACACACAGAAAAAGTGGCCAACCGAACATTGCTCCACTCTTATTAAACTACCTTTTTCTAAGATTCATATTTAAGCCAGTAGTCTTCAATTCTCATCATGCCGGCTATCGTGATAGTTAACTACTGCGTTTTGGCAGCGACTTTTCTATCTGCTGCCATTTGTTGCTATCTAATTTTCAAGCACTCTCCTCGACATATGACAAAATTCAAGTGGTAGCTACTGAATATTCAGGTAGTTCGTTAGCAAACATAGGAAATAACGAACATTTAGTTAACAGCTTTTGTGGATTCTGCTTTTTGGATAATTTCCGTAGCCCCTGTGGGCGTATTCTACCCAGTTCTTCATTTCTACCCTACTGGCCTATTATGGACGTTTTTTCAAATTCCCCTTGGACTTTCATGGGTTTTTAGAAGAATTATATACTTGTTTTAATGACAGATTTAGGGTATATCTACTTGTTTACACGGTTTTACAATTGGAAGCATCCAAGGAGCCCTTGGCTTTCGATATTTCATCCTGCTACCCCTCGTTGGTAGAAAAGTGCCTATGTCGTTCCTGGTTTTTTTATGCGCTCTGACTTATATTGGCGTCGGAGGATCGCAAGGCTATCTTTCTTATAAAAGTTTTATTGAAATTCCTCACAATCTCATGGAAAATCAGGTTTTCTATGACTATCCTCCTTGTGTAAATTTGAATTTCAGAGCTACGCGTTTCCAAAAGGTTCTGTGTTATTGGGTGGTTCTACGGGATACGCTAAAGGCGTTATCATGGGCGTGAGCATGATGTTCGCAATTCCAGTTTTTCTCTTTGTATTGTGGCATATGAATACCATTTTAAAGAAAAACGTGTCAAGTCCTAAGACTGCTGCTTTGCATAAAGAAGCCATAAGGAGCCTATTAATTCAGGTTAACCATTTAAAAAAATGATTTTGGAGTTTTTCCAAACATTCAAATTTTGTTTGCATTATGAACATTAGCATTTGCAAGCATTAGCAATGAAAATACTGCATTTATTAATTATAAAAAAAAGTCTTATTTCCGTAAAAACGATACCGACTTAAAAAAAAATATATGTTTTAAGTCCAAAATTTTATTTCCAGGTCGGACTAATGTTGTCTTGCAGTGCGATTCCCATCGCAACATTTTCCATGTCGACAGTGTTTGGCTCCTCAGCAAAAGTTGTTAAACTTTTGGACGGTAGTTTACAAAATTTAGGTAAAAAAAATTGGCATTTTCAGCAACCAAAGAAGCAGTTTTGGCCTACCACAGCATGAAGTGTTTCAACTGTTCTTGGGCTATTATATGGACAATCACTCCATACAGGTGATTATATTTGACAGCCGAAGCTGTACAACAAAAACATAGTTTGCCCAATTTCCCGACTGCTTGAACCCAAAGGTTAAAAGAATTTAGCAACAACTCATATCTGTGAGACCCCCACTTATCTACCTTGTAAATGTTTACAAACATTCTAGAAATAAGAAATGTTTTAATAACTAAGTATGTAAAAGTAAGGGTGAGAACAAAAACAAACAGATATGGTAGTCCAGTTGTTTTCATCGAGTCCTCGATAGTGGATTAGTCCTTGAACGAAATCCTAAAATATTGTCCTCTTTGTATTCGAAAGCAGGTCAAGGCCAATTCTTAGTGTTTAATGTTGTCTCTACACTACTATGCCCACATATGAATTTTAAGGCAAAAGCTTAAAGTTGCAGTTTTGTAATGTTGTGCTTGAACGTATCGTGTACTTTCTCAAGGAACATTCGGGCAATCTGGCCTGTTGGCCAATTATTTAAAAGTTTAACATAAGCTGAGAACTCAAATGACAATGACAAATATTTAGAAGAGCTGTGTTCAAGGCGTTACGATGTGGCAAAAAGTCAGAAACCCCGTCAAGTGTTGCTGTTTCGATGCAGATAACTACTATAACAAAATTGTGAATTCTCCAAAACACCATTTAAAGATACAAATTAACAAGATGTACTGAAAGTCAAATAAAAGTTTACATTTTGTCTCTGTCTCTCTTTTTATATATCTATTAATCTAGCTATTCCCCCGTCTCCTTCGCTATTTTTCTCTCTCTCTTTCTCACTGTCTTTTCGGTGGTTTTACGGCTCTCGATGCACTTTTCCAGTATCTACTTTCTATGATTTTCTTGTGACGTTGTTGTTTCAGACACTTCCCAAAATTACTGTTTCTGGTTTATTAACTAAGAAAGTGTTTACTAAAACCGCAAAAACACGAATTCAGGTGAATAGTAAAGGCACACACAATGAGCAATTATGCATGAGTACTTTTTTTTTTTACAAGGCAGATTACAAGACATAAAAACGAGTGACAACAAAACGTCGTGAATATGAAGAACGGTTACCCAAGTCGTCGGCAACGCCAGCTAATAGAAGGGTCCCTGGCCGTAAACGGACATGTAGAGTGTCTCCATCGAGGGAAGCTGTGGCTGCTGATCTGTAAATCTGTTTAAGGGAAAAATGAAAAGCGCGTTACCATTCATGGTCAAAGTGTAGGGAAAGAACTGCTCTCGAGAGGCAACTGGTTCATCAGGTCTGTTTCCCGAAAGGACTTCGAAGTCAACATTTTCAAACCATTCACCTAAAAACGTACCATTTAGTAAGCATTAGATTCCGCAAAAAGTTATGTAAATCTGCTTGACTAGCGGCCTCAGAAATGTGGTTGTGCTATTCGACAACAGTAAACTGTCCTTATACGACATTCATGAAAATCAGACGCAATTTGGCGAATAACAGTGAAAGTACGCAAGTTATCTCTGATAAAACAGTTCTGTGAACATTCTCATGTTCTGCACCAAAAGCAATTTTTCTCTGGTGGTCATTGTAAAAACGGTTTTGTTATTTGTTCATTAGGACAACACGCATTTCTAAAATGGGCCAACTATTGCGCGGAACGAGTATCAAACTTGAGGAATTACACTCACTCCGATGTGCATAAAAAAGTAGTCCTCAAAAATGTTTTTGCCAATAAAAAACGTTAAATTGTGGTTTCAGTTTTGGAACACCAAGGAGTTAACCTTACTGTCGGAACAAAAACTGAAAACAACAATTGTTCAGAAATTTCGGGCTTTTACCGAAACTATTCATCAGGATCCGAAACTATTTTTTTCGTATTTAGGCGATGATTTTGTTTCCGTTTCAACAAATTACCCCTTCTTGTGATTTATCAGAGAGGCCATTTGCAGTTTACATACAATAGCTGTCGCAAAAACAAAATCAACGGGCGTCCGATGAAATAAAAATCCTTTCTCTGCGTCTTCGCCAATTGCACGCTCTCTCGTCTGAGTAGCGCATGCTTGCACCAATAATAGAGCCGTTTTGGAAATTCCAATTTGGAAACAGCAACACATCACTCACTTTTGCTTCTTTTTACAGATAAGTATGAATTTACTGATACGCATGTTCCCGAACCGCTGAGCAAGGGGTAGGTTCACAGGGGTGCCATCGCGATTGTACCCAAAGTACATTTTCGGTGTTGTGTCAGCGCAGTTGACGCCATCGCGCTCTTTCTAATACCGCCGTCTGAGAAAAAAAGTGCACAAGGCGGACTGAACATCCAGCGAGTTTAACTCATACTAGGCAGAGGAATTCAAATGATAACACCAAAGACGTTTTCATAACAAAAAATAGCCCATCTTTTATATCCATATGTTCATAGCTTATAAAAAGAAATCAAGAATGGGTCTTGAAGCGATTGCGAGCCAGATTTTCGAAACTGACATTTTTGGCTCCCAAAGGTTCAGTTCATTGGATGACGTCACTGTATGACTTAATGGCCTAAAATGTCCCAGTATGACATTATTTTTTTACATGTCAGAAGTTTAGGGCTCTCACAACGTCACAGTGCACCTATAGTGGTGGTCCCTCATGCCTCCTTCTATCGTGGAGGCTTGGTTCCTCTGGCCTCCCTCTATAAGGACCGATGGTCCATTATGCAGTTTCCTATCCTAAGGTTACTCAATGAACTTTAACACGGACAAAAACGTAACAAGGGTCTGGGTGCGCAGCCAACCCTCCAACGGGCGGGGGCACTGCAGGTGCAGAAGCCCGCCGGTACTAAAACATAGTGGTCACAGCGTTTGATATATGTCACTTGAAAACCCGATCGCAATAAAAAAGTAAATGCAGCGTGAGTCGTTCGTGTTATCCCCACTGTGACGGTTACCAAGGAGAAGGTAAAATTATACACCTTGTTTCAAAAAGTCAAATTCGTATTGCAAAATAGTCAACTTTTCGCAGCTTTTAAAAAAACTTACGTTCAACTGGAACCAGTGGGCCTCTCCACGATTCATCAGGATCTGAAACCAAAGCATTTTCAAAAGTTTGGAGAAAAAAGCTCACCACCATCAACAACTGGCGAGGACGCTTCGTCTTTTTTCGGCTCCGCGGTATTTTTCTTCTGTTCCCCAGTCTTCTCCTCCGTAGCCTCTGAAGCAACTTTGGCCACATCTTCTGTATACTTCTTCAGTAACTCGATCACAGGTTTGGTCATAGATTGACATTTTGGTTTCTGGGGCCTTTCAACATTCTTCTTCTTTCCTAAAAATGTGAATAAGGAGTTACTTCAATGGTATCTTACTTCGATTGTCGATAGTAGGTTCCTTAGGCTTTTTGCGGTAGGTTTTTCCTAAAACCCGTTAATTGTCAACATATAAAAGAAAACTAACTTGGTCTGAGGACGATTTGTCCGTTTTCGTCGACGGTAAACTTGCTGTTGTAGGGCTTGCGGGGAGGGATCTCACCCGGCGGTTTCTTGGTCTTGGCAGATGTTTCCTTCTTCGCTTCCTTCGGCATCCTGAAAGAAGGGGAGTATCTTGAAGAAGATTTCTTAAGAAAATAAGGAAACTTTGCGTAATAGACAGGGTAAGACACTGCAATTTGTTTTTGACAGGCGTTCAATCGATGGATGTTTTCGCATAACCAAAGTGAGGAGATATGGCGGAAAACACTTTTTTCCCTAGCGAGGCCGGGTGAGTAAGCGTCACGAGCGACGGGCGCGCCGTCTCAAAACGGACATCACATTTTGGCTAAATTAGCGTGAATATGGCATCAGAATTGAACTTGAAACCGAAAAATTGGATAATTTGAACTTACAATCCTGTTTAGGAACACCAACACCTGAACACCTGTGAGATTTGATAACTGTCATCATCAGTGGATACAGGGAACTTACTGTAACTGTATATCTCTGAGAGTAAAACAGACTAACCTTTAGTGACAAAAGTGGAGGTATGGAGTCATTTCAGCGCGATATAGACCATACCTACCTAGACGGGCCGGTCCGCGGGGCCGAACAGGCCGGGTCGGGCCGACTTGTATAAGTGCCAATTTGAGATTTTTCAAATGGTTGTCTTAATTTTCAGTAAATTTTTGAAACTCTGCAAACATGATTATAATACTTCTAATACATATTTCAATTATTTCTAAGTTACCAAAAATAGAGTGTCCCTGCCAGGATGCAACCTCGGTCGCGCGGGTGACAGTTTGACTTGGTTGTCTGAGTAGACGGGCCAAAGCGGGTCGAGTCGGACATGTTTTCCAAGTCGGCCCGGCTCGACCAATGAGAAGGTGAAAACGTACACATTGTTTCAAAACGGGAAATTTGTGTTGCAAAAAAGTAAACTTATCGCAGCATTTAAAAAACTTACGTTCAATTGGAACCAGTGGTCCTCTCCACGATTCATCTGGATCTGAAACAAAAACATTTTCAAAAGCTTTGAGAACAAAGCCCACCTCCATCAGCAACTAGCGAGGAGGCTTCTTCTTCTTTCAGATGTTGTCCTGCAGCATATTAAGATGACCCCTAAAGTGGACAACAACAAACAAAAAAACGGAATAAGGATTACGAAACAAATTTAAAAGTTTTTAAAAGGCTTTTTTAGAATGGTTTTTTTATAATTATTAAAATAAAAAGAGAGCTCTCAAAAACAGATAATAATAAAAATAATAAAAGCCAAAACTCTGCGGCAGACCCAGTTTTGCACTTTAGTTGAGTCATTTTGTGCCCCGGCCATTTTCGTGCAATTATGCCCTTTTTTCTGCCGCCATGCTACAATTCGGAAACACTTGTTCGCCACAAAAAGCTCCGTTTTCGCCTCAAAAAACTCCATTTTCGCTTTTTCCTTTTATTTCTTTTTTCAAACCGCAGCTCTAATTGAACGCTACCAATATACACATTCTTTTTGTTATAAAAATCATTTTATTGTCAATTTGATGGTTTATTTTAATAAAAAATAGCGGAAGTCCAATTGAAGGCTAATACATGTGTACAATATTTTTTAACAAAACCCCCTTAAAGCAAAGTTAGTTTTTTTGGCAACAACAATAACAATTTTTTCGATAAGTTTGAATATGAAGAACCTTATTGTGTTATTTTAACTTTACCAACACTCAAGGCAACTTTCTCAGTCAAAAAACAATCCAGAAATTCCCCTTGCAGTTTTGTAGGGGTGTTTCTTCAATTAAAAGCGAAATCGTTATCCTAATCCTTAAAAGTTTTTTTTTTAAAAAGCTCAAAAGAACTTTTTTTGCATGAGCAATTAAAAACAAAAAACTTAATACAATGGTCGACTGCTAATTGTAGTAAATTTTCTGAAGGTGAATTTTGGCTCCTTGGTAGAATCCTAATAAACGCAAAACACACTTACATTCATTGTTTGGTGAATTTGTTTTTATGCGCATTTATAGTTTTTTTTTGTTGAAAGCAATTTGTAGATTGTTATAACTGTTGTATACCAAACTACTTCGTTCTAGAAAGTTGTGGTTAGTTTTTATAGCATCCACGTTGTTGTTTAGTTTGCTTCTTTCTTAGTGATCAGCGATTAAACGAACACAAGATGTGACCATATATGTAATAAAGCTCAATTAGGGCGTATATTCAAGGGCGATTCTTGGAATCTATCGTGTAAATTTGCCATTGTAAACGTGTATTTGTCAGAAGCTCAACTGAATCACCCATTTTTCTATACTCAATGGAATTGCAATTAGGTATCCTATGAAATTAGGTATCCTTGTTTGACTGTTCTCTAAGTGTTGTTTTTGTAGTTAGTTTTTAAACTTTTCGTGTAATCTCGAAGTGGTGTTTGCGTTTTGTGGTAGAAAACGCAGTCACAATTTTGGATGAACATTAAACGTGATCGTTTGCATTTCTGATTTTCAAGAACCTTTAATTTGGCTGTTGATTATGGACATACACGGGGTAAATCGCAAGAATCATCCTCGCTGATGTTTGAAACTGACAGCGACCTTTATAAGCGTTTGTTTTTTGTTTACAAACTTGGCTTAAAACCAACGTTCTTTTTCAAAAACCATTTCCAAGAAATATACAAACAAATCCAGTTTGTTTGAATATGTGCTTCACGCAAATTCGACGCCAAAAAGCTGGCGTTGATTAGGTCAATAAATAAGCTAATGAACGCTCATTCTCTTCAAGTTCGTTCTTTCAAAAAACAATTATGTCCATTTGGCACCAAAATAGTTCAAATAATTGTTAGAACGACTTTTTTTCCCGTCTGAGACAATGCATGTTGAAGTTCTCGCTACTTTTAGGAACAGATATCTGATAGAACTCATCGGAAAAAATCGATTTTGCTGAAAAATGTATAAAAGAAAGTCACATATTCATTAAACTTTGTAGAACCTTTCATTTTGGTTTTTGAATTTTTTGAAATTCGAAGTTCTGGCGTATCTTTCTTTCCGTGGAAGCTACGGACCCCATGTTAGTTTTGTTCAAATTTGCTCTGCGAAAAAAAAGTTTTTTGTACTGTTAAAAATCGCTAAAAATCTCATTTTCACTCAAACATGAAAAAAACACACAAAAACCACATTTCATACCATAGCTTTAGTTTTAATTTGCGCAAGTTGAGACCTGATTTTTTTATTGCTGGGCAAACTTTACGCTAGAAAAAATTATTGGCTCTGAAAAAATCAAGGAATCAACATCATATGCATATTGTGTACGCTTTTTTTCACACCGCTTCTAGGTTATCGTTGCGTTTTTCTTATACGATCCGCGTCGTTTTGGAATTACAACTTACAAATAGATTCTCTATATAGGATGAGTAAACATCACGCTTCCTTATTCGTTCTGGTTACAAATATTGTGATTTTATCAGATGACTGAAAATACTTGCAACCGCTGCTATTCAAGTTTCAGAGGCGTGTGAAATCTGTTGTGCTCGGTTTTTGGTTTTCGTTACGAGCAAAGTAGGTACGCGTCAAATGGAACAAGCCTTATTCATAGAAAACTTATAAAACCCCTTTTGGCTTTACACCTGTTCTTTGATTTACATATACAAATACCCATGTTTTTGTTATATTGGAGCCTAACGATGTTTTGCAAGTAACTTCAGATGATGCACTCACTTGTTTATATAGTTGGATGTATTTTATTGTTGCGTTATAGTGCAAATAAGAATTACGCAGGTGATGCGTATAAAAACACTTTATACTGTTGCCCACTCTTATTTTCTGTTTTTGCTTTTGAAGAAGATCTTTGTTTTTTTTACTGTAGGAAGATGAATATAAGTTCAGTCCCACCAACGCCAAACTAAACAAAATTCCTTCAAACTTTCAAGATTATCAAAAGGGCAATTATGCCAATTGCTCCCTTCGGTGCTGAATGTACTTTGATGAAACCTCACCATGGTTTTCAGAGCAAAAAACTTCTAGTAAAACCAGTCTTTTCTAATCACAAGAATACGACTCAAGGAATCATTGGCGGACACTCTCATTTTCAATTAATCAGGATTACTTACCTCGATGTAAATTTCAACCTTTTTCCAATAGGAATCCCCTTTTTGGTATTTGAATAGACATACCTTATACAAAGTTAACAATAACACAAACACATCAAAAATATAACGCATAAAAAGTTGAAAATAAAACAAAAATATCATTAAAATCAAAAGACATTCGAATTTTTTACAATCGGTTTGTTTTTAGCTAAAGTAAGTTTTTGTGCACAAAATACTTTTAGACATTGAAAATTGTTTTTTTTTAATGAATTTGCCAAGATATATCAATTTTTTCTTTAAATGAACTATATTTGTAACGAACGGAATCTTTAATTTCAGATGAATGAATGTGCTCGAGCTGGCGAACTTGTAAACTCAGCTTATCCTCAACTTTGTATTTATAAAATCCTAATTTCAGTTTTGAGAGTTATAGCTACGTCAGTTCTTGTGAAGGTGGAGGTATCTTCTATTGTTTAGATTTACTAACCCTTTTTCAGTTCAAAGGAACATCGCTCTTAGCTCACCCTAATGCAAAAACGTTGTTTTTGTTTCATATGTTTTGGAACCTTCTCGTTAGCATTACCTACTTTGTAGCATATGGTTTTGAGCTTATTAGGTTTTTAAAGTTCAGCAAATTCTTAAAACTGGGTTTTTAGAATTTTGAAGCCTGTTTCTTCCCCTTGTGACTACCTCATTCCTCAGAAAGTGGCGTTCTGGGTGCGTTGGCCGGCGGCTGCTGCCTGTCTGTGCCAAAGTTTCTCTGTGCTCAGTTTTGCTATTGAAAGGTCGATTTCAACTGCGTATCCAATTTTTTATGAAAGAGAAACAAAACCAGTATTTGGTTTGATTCTAGGTTTACTAAGTGTAGGTTTTAAACAAACTTGGTATTCAATTTTCGATTTAGTCGTTTGCCGGAGTTGGTATTACATATTTCCTCCTCGCATCACCCAATCTTTATTTGGGTAAAGCTATTGCCGCCGCAACTATGACTGGTGAAAATATCGAAAATCACAAGGTATGCAGAAGAAAATCTGAACATTGATAAACACAAATGACAAAAAGCAAAAAGTAAGCCCACGGCCGGGATCGAACCGACGATCTTCTGATTAGAAGTCAGACGCCTTATCCTCTAGGCCACGCGGGCGGCGACAAGCGTCCGTTGGCGGGGGTTTTTGGCCGCGTTTCAATTCAGCGAAATGCGGCAGACAGGCGGCAATACAGCGTTGACATGTCTGCATTATTGTGGTTTGATCACAGATTTTGAGAAAAAATAAATTGGTATGTATGCGTGTGTGTGTGTGTGTGTGTGTGTGTGTGTGTGTGTGTGTGTATTTGTGTGTGCGTGTACTTTACTTTAAGATCTGGTTTTTCTTTCTTGTTTTTGGAGAACTGATTGCCATTTTATCATTTGCTTTATGTTACCTTGTGGCAAAGTACCAACTCCGCCGTTTTAATTTAAATAAATCATCCAAGTTAGGTAAGAAGTATCAGGTATGCAATACTTAGTACATATTAATATTATACAAAACCTAAGATTCGTGAAAATCTTCTGGTAATAAAATTGTTATTACCCTGCTTTCTTGCAAATCTCATAATAAATGTCTCACCAACTGTGGTGTTCGCCGTTCTAGACGAGGTAACTCATGTTTTTCAAATTCTGAACACTAAGTTACAGATCTATGTTTTCACGGGTGTGCAACGTCTATTAGCTATAGGGTACCTCAATCAGGCAAGTCTCAGTTTTTTTCCAAACGGAAGGAATTTAGATTCTTCTCTATGCCCTCATTTTGCCCTTAGTTATCTTCATGAAAAACAGAAGAAAGAAGGCAATTATCAAGGCGAAAGATGTTATTCCGGGACAGAATGACTATTTTAATCAACTTCGGTCTCAATGGAAATGATAGCATTTGAAATGTTCTTTGTGCTAGTAAAATTATATGTTTTGGAACTGTGCAATGGGATATGATATCTTAACAGCACTGAAGGCTGTTTCATGCACGAATTCGTGTGCTAAACATATAACAGGTTTTATCATAGAGTGAAAAAAAACATTTTGTCAACTCACTAAACGTTGCACTTTCGTCCACAGAAAAAAAAACAAGCTTTGCCCTTTCGTGATTAGTGCTTTTTAAAAGCATTTCATGCCGATGTTCAATGAATATGAATCGTCATGATAAACTTTCATTTTCTGCTTCATAGCTCACTATTTAACTGTCTTACAAGACAAATCACGAGAAACATGCTCGCATGTTATTAGACGTCACGGGACCGTGACAAATTGTACTCTGGACAGACTCTTATCCGCGCGTTCATCTTTCACCATTATGTTCTATTTTTCATATAAATGTTCTATTGTCACATTTATATGGAATTTTCAAAATTAACGCGGAAAGTACTACTTCCTTAGTTACCATAGTTTTGTGGACCCAGATACTGTTTTTCGTCTCAGTTCCTAAAAATATAATGTTTTTGCAATTGACCAGGAACTTCATTGGTTTCAGCACATTTAACCTCATTTTTAAAAAAAACAGGAAATTTTGTTTTTGCCGCTTCGATTTATAATGAAGACGCGATTTTGGAAATCTCAAGCTGTAGTGGAAAACCGCCGACATTTCAAAATCAGATTTCACCCAAACTTTGTGAAATACACTTATATTACATCTAGACAACATTTTGAGTGTTTCAGACAATTATTTTGAGAAAGTTTTGTAACATTGCGTCCCCGATTTTGAATGCGGAAAGTTTCGGAATAGTCTTTAAAAGGCTAGTCTAGAGGTTTAATTCATGGAACTTTAATTTTCAATTTCACTTATTGGGTGCATACAAAAAATTCGCGATTATTTATAAGTGAATGTCTCAGTAGTTGATTGAATTCCCTGTCAAAACAAAGTTAATGGTTGGCAATTATAGAATGTTCATTTCCTTTTGAGTGCTAATTTTTGTTTAAATAGCTGTGCTTTTTAAACAGAAAAAGATATTTGTTTTCAAGGACCACACAAAGAGTAAACTGCCTTTTTCTTCAATAATTGTCTTTTTCTGCTTGCCAAGTTCATAAAAGTAATTTTCCTGTACAAGTGTTGTTCTCCCCACTCCTTAAAAAACCATTCTTTCATGAATGTGATATTCGTAAAATATAGAACTTTTTTTTTAAATGGTTTAAGAAACATTTGCAGCTGTGTTTGTAGTGTAGCTGTACTTAGCTTTGTTTCGAAATTTGTCAATGTTATACCATTCTTAAGAACTTCATGATGAGCATGCTTTATAATTTTATTAGAAAAGAGCCTGATATTTATCTTTACTTAGCTACACCCAGCTAAAATCTGGAAAATATCAATTCATCTAATTCCCACCTGTATCTCATTCATTCGCAAACATCATGACGCAAACATTTCTCATTCTGCCAAACATTCTTCACGTCGAAACAGGTTCTAGCAATATTCCCCGTTTACGATTTCAACAAAATCATTTCAATTAACAGAAGCCATTTTTCTTTCACAATTCACTACCCCACGTGACATTACATCGTGGTGGCAGCATAGAATACACTGACCATTCGGTTGCTATACATTTAAAATTACTAAGCAATTGGTTTTCTCGATTGTTGGTTTGGCCTGTTTACATAAATAACTCTCTCCCACAAATACTGAGTTTTCAGGTTTCCAAAAAAAAGTTTCCTTATTAATCACTGTTTAAATTTTTAGAAAAGTGCTTCATTGAAAACTTTTAAATTATAATTCGTGAAAAGTGTTTGTGAGAAACCGGGTTTCCGCTAATTCGGAAAAAGCGTATTGGTAATTGTTTAAAATCATTTTCTTATGTTGACCGCCGTGACTTTGTGCTTGCATTAAAATGAAGTAAGAAAATTATTACTTGCTATGAATTGAAATGTCTAAAATTAAACTTAAAAGGCCTAAAGACTTATGTAGATTTATTTTTAAAAAAGCATATTTCCGGGACGATCAAAACTTTCTTAATTTTTAGTTTTGATTCTCGTACGCAAAAATGTTCTCTAATCGACTAAAGACAAGAACTGTTTGTTTTATGAAGTAGATTTTTTGTAAACCCCTTTTTCGTAACCTGTTAAACCTGTTTTCGCTGAAAATAGTAAGCCTTTTCTAAAAACAATTCATATTTTGTGTTTCAAAATGTACCAAAGTCTTTGTATTATAAAAACGTTTTCGTTTTTGATAAATTTGTTATAAACAGCGTTTTGTTCTCACTTTTCTATTTTTAGTTTGGTTTTTTTTTCAAATTTGACTCGTAGTGGTGCTGATCTCAAGTAATCCGGATATTTGAAAAAGTGTATCCCAATTTTTCCCGAATCACCCCTCAATTGTTTGATAATTTTCGAGTGATGGAGACGTCTGAACACCACTTTTCTGAACTTTGGTGAAAACACTGCATAATAAGCTGTACTAAATGAATAACGTATTTTCCATTAATTTCATTTCATTAACTTGGTAGCGGAAAAAAATACAAAGCTAGTAAAAGACAAGGTGAAACTTTGTTTTTTGATCTTTGAAGTTTACGTTCGCAAAACCTGTACCCATCTGTTTAAGAGATAGTTTTTATATACCCTTTAAATTGAATGTTTCCGTGAAAATGAGAGTTGTATCCAAAACAATCTCAGAAAACGCAGGAACATTTCGTATTTTCTAGAAAGCGAACTTTAAAGTTCTACTTGTGTTTCTTGTTCTTTGTTTTAAACATAAAGTTTTTACCGTTTTCAGTTAGAGACATAGAATTGAGTGAAACAATTTTGGTTTTTTTGATTTGACCCAAACCATTTTTTTTTCAACTTTCCTGCTGCACTTTTCTAATCATCTTGTCTGAAGAAAGGCGTAATTTTCCAAACAAAGATGCACTTTGAGTAATGCTAATTTGGGCTTTTCGTCAATTTGTCTATTTAAGTCTTGCATTCCACGTATTTTTTCGTTTAATTTTTTTTAAATCGGTTTTTAGATCTTCTGCCTCAGATTCGAGCAAAACAGACATTGTGAAAAAAACATCCGATGCGCAGAAAACAAGAGTATAACATTCCTAAGACCCCATTCTCCATTTTTGAAATATGTATTTATCTTACTCACTGGATGTAATGTTGCAGTAGGTGCTCCGGAATACGCGAGTTTGTAAATTTTTCGGGCTTAGCTATTTTCTCCAGTTGAATTCAAGTTTTGGAAAACAAAAGTCTACCATTTTCCTGGTGCCGCGTACCGTAACCCGTCACCAAACAACTGCTATAATCATTTAGAATATCCAAAGTAAAGAATGACACATTTTTTCCACCAAATCCTATTTTTTGCATTTCTTTTCTCTAATACAGAGGGTGCTCCATTTTTAAAATCATGTTTCTTGGAAAAAACTTTTTTATCTCATTTGTTCTAAAGTAATGTTATTATTGTAAAAGCGACGGTGTGTTTTGTTTGAAAAAATGCGAATGTTTAATTTCCCAGAAAAAAAATCACAAATTATTTTATACAAAATGTCATTAATTTTTGCATAAAAAACAAATTACTCAAGTACTCAAGTAAGTTTATTCCAGTGTTTAGTAAATGATTTCTATTTTTCATTGAGTTATGCAACTGAGAAACGTGTGAATACTAAAGAACGACTTTTACAATCATCGTAATTGTACATAATGTCTGTAGAAAGTTACATTATGATCGAAAAAAGCAGTTTGAAAAGCACTAATTGAGGTAGAGATGATTATAAAAGCACCGAGGTGACATTTGGTCCCGGTTCACTTTGAACAAGGATTTTCGTTCAATTTTTCAGCCTCTTCTTTGCACGAACTTTCATTAAAAATATCACAAACTGTAGAAAAGTTTTTTATGAATTCAAAACGCTGAACACCAAAAGTTCAAATTTCTGATTTGCTAGACAGGGAATGAAACATTAATCACCTAATATCGCAATTTCTGCGTAGCGAAAATCAGTTAATCAGAATTTAATCAGACATTCTGACAGAGTAGAGGCTATTTTCACCAATTCTTATGCTTGTATGAATTCGTTTTTAGTTTGTTTTGCTCACTTTCCAGTTATTGTTTTCAGAAACATGAACTGTTCTGAAGCTACGGAACTGCTCCAATCTACCTACCCTGCCATGTGCATTATCAAATTGTTTGTTTGTTGCATTGGCCTGATTACTATAATTTACGTTTCAAAGATTGAAGTGAGTTTTTGTCCCCGTTATCTAACCAATAATTATAGTTTTTTAAACATTATGTGTTTATCCTGAAGAAGTACTTAACGTCTTAGTAATAAGGGTTCAGAAAGTCATGGCGTTTTTGACATTCTGTACTGCCGCGTCAGATAGGAAATTAGACATGTAAAAAGTGACGCCAAGTCAATTTGTTTTTTCAAAGTTGTCTGAAATTCACGGCAAAAAATGCTTTCTAACTAGACTAGATAAATTTTAAACAAATGCAAATGCGAAAAACCGAAAAAGGCGAGACAAAAAGTAAACGTGGTAATTGAACAGCTTTTTTACACAGCTTCTGCCGGCTACATTACACTTGGTCGTAACAAAATGAACGTACCTGATTTTCGTTTGATTAGTTCCTTAACGATTAAGTGAGCAAAATATAGTGTCCAAAAATGCAAAGGAATAGAAAAATCAACGGTAGACTCCATTAGTCCATGTCCATTAGAAAAGTCAAGAAGAGAATCAACTTTCGCAAAGAGCAGTTAAAGCTAAAGTAGGTTTCCCAAGTTTGTGAAAAAGCACTATTGATTGAACAAATGTGCCAACGGTATAATGCGCTTAGTTAAGGTCAGAATGTTTTTAACATACAAACAGCCTGCGGTGTTATAACTTCGATTAAGTTTTATTTGTTTTATCGAATCTAGTGTTTTAAAGCCAAATCGGGCTGAAAAACCCCACAAAAATATTCATTCAATCTTTTAAAAACTGCCATTAAAAATATGTTTCTTGTAAAAGTTAGTGTTTTAATTTATCTGTTTTATTGGCTAGAATCATATTATGTGTATAGTTCGAGTTCAAAATTATTGTCATCAGTTTTAATAACCTTTGTAATTATATGGGATTTAAGTTTGACTAGTACGCGATATTTTCCAATCGTAATTTAGAAAGAATGTCAAATGACAACGTTCCGTACACAGCATGATTCCTTATGGAAAACATGTTCTAAATTCACCCGTTTTTTATGCAACTGAGAGTCGAAAACAAAAATTTCAACTTTTCAGGGAATATCTTGGCTAGTTCACCCTAACGCCAAAGTTTTGTTTGTCTGTCATATATTCTGGACAGGTGTTGTGACAACAACATACTTGGTCGTTTACGTTTTTGAAATCATCAGGTGATTTACCTTCCACTTCCCAAAAACAAATATTTTTCAGGCTATTCAAACCAATAACCAATAGTTGTGACGTCATGATGTCAGAAAAGCTAGCGTTTTGGCTTCGTTACCCAGCAGCTTTGACCTCATACTGCCAAGCATTTGCAATGCTGGCTTTTGCAATTGAAAGAGCGATTTCAACTGCATTCCCACATGCCTATGAAAAGAATACAAATCCAGCAGTTGGGATGATTCTTGGCATTTTTAGTGTAAGCTTACAAATCTTTCTTTAACTAAAGACTTTTCAGGGCACAACGGGTGGAATTACATCATACCTACTATTAGTGTCGCCAAATCGTTACAACAGTGGATTGATGATTGCAGCGAGCTCGAAAACGGTTGACAACGGCCATAATTACACGGTAATACACTACTATCCAACAAATTGTTGTAAATGGCTTCTAATGACTAGTTAGGGTTTTTTTAGCAAAATTTTTGAAATCGTTCGTGAATTTTTTTCAATCCTAAAGTGTAGGAAGAATTTTCCATTACGATGCGATCTCTGCAAGATGTGAGCAGCCTGCGGACACAGAATTAGATTTTTGTCAGATATTTGGCTGTAAAAGTGCGAATACGGTTACCTCAGCATCATTAAATAAAAAATCTACTTAATTCGCTCAACTTAGTTCTTGTTATTCACACGCTGTAACATTCAATTTATAACTCTCTTGGAAACTAGCGATTTCACGATTTTAAAAAGCAACCGATAGGAATTTTTAATTGGAGAAGTTCAAACAATTTTCCATCTCAATGGGAAAACGTCGAAAACCCGGCTTTTCTGTAGAAAACTTCTACGTATACACAAGTATAAACTTTTTCAGTAGCGGCAAAACGTGACAGCCGCCCAGGCGCAAATCTTTTTAGACTTAAAATTTTCAAGAAATTCTGCATTGAAAGCATATCTTTGGGTTACAAAGCTGAACACGTTGAATTTGAAAAATTTTGTTTTCAAATTCATCACTCCTTTCGCCCTGTAAACGTTTCTTATCTGTGAAAGTCGTTGTAAAAAAATGTTTCTGCGTGGTAACCCTTAATGGTGGGTTGCTGATTCTTAAATCCTCAAAACAGATCAATTTTACGATCTTTGAGGAATTCGTAAAATATGTAGAGCCATCGAATTTCTCATGAAATTTCTGTTTTATCCATCTCTTCGACTGAAACTTACATTTTTCAAGAGCTCGTTTTTGAAGTTTTGCGCAGAAAACATAAAATCGGTCGGCAATTTACGAAGTTTGCTTTTTAAAAGTTTAAAACTTTCTTTTAGATATGGCTTGTACTCTTCGTCTGCATAGAAGTGCTCATTATCTCTATATTTCTTTGTTGTTTTATCATAGCAAAGTGTCTTCTTCATCGTTTTAGAACCGAAAAAGAACACCGGTTGAGCACTAAGTACCAGGTATTGCCATCTTTGATGATAACTTATATTTGTTTTAGATTCGAGAAAATCTTACATTAGTAAACACTTTATTACCATGCTTTACAATCAATACAATTCTAAACTTTTTGCCGACTGCTATTGTAGCAATGGTCGATGAGGTAAGCATACCTGCTAATTTACAATGTGAAATTGTTAGTTTCAGTTTTTCAATATTGGCCACGTTAACCGAATTCTTGTTGTTGAGTATGCAAATCAGGTATTTTTCTTGAAGTTAGTATCGAAAAATTTTAATTTAGTTACCGCTGTATGCTGTAATTATGCCATTGGTAATGCTACTTCGGAATAAACAGCGAAGAAGGAATATAAGGCCAGAAACTCCCCGCCCGTCAGCCCATTTTGATCAACTGCATATTCAGTGGAAATAAACATTTTCGTTTTGGTAAAATAGTTCGTGTTTGACCCAATGTTGAAATTCCATTCAAGGATTAAGAATTTTTGGGTTTGTCAGGTGAAAAACTTTTTTTTTTTGAAAACTGTTCAAAATATAGCTATTAAATGCTTTTGTGATTGGTGTTACATTTACTTGTTAAGTCAGGGGCCGTCAGGAGTCTTTTCAGATTGAAAACGGGCAATATGCAAATTGCGCCATTCTCAGTGAAATAGTATTCCCGAACACCGCTCCAGCAAGCGGTTGTTTACGAAATGCTTGCAAAATGTGCATTAGCAAGAAATTCTTAAAATAAACCTGACGGTCTCTTTAAACTAAGAAGTTAACGTAACTCGATGAAAAAGCAGATAAACAGCAATTTGTTGGCTGAAAAACTCGCCAAAAAATTTTCAGCTTCCTGAATGCGTCCTTGAAAATTTCACATTGCAGGTGCTGTAAAAGTAAAGGTCATAAGTATGGTCTTAAACTCAAACTTATTCCACAGCGTTAGAATAGTGAAAATGGTTAGCCTTCAAAGATTTTCTCTTTTTTAACAATGTTTTAAACAAAAAGTACAAAGGAATTCTTCCCAAGGTCTCATGTTGTAATTTAAGACGCTTAGAGGCACACTTTCAAAATCCTGTCACGGCACGTAGGTAAATTTTGCCGAAATGCCTTCGAGATGTGGTGTTTTGTGGAGTTGGTATGATCAGGCGAGACCAATTTTGTTATTGCTCGCTATTTCAACCCCGAGATTTTTCGATTTGAAAACCCGAAATTTGGACTCGTGCATTTTCGCATTCGGAACCAAAATCAGAGTGTTATGCAACAAACTTTTTTTTGTTTTTGAATTTTAGTTAGCATTTCCAGATGCGAGTCTATTTATTATGAGCATACCAAAAAGCCTTGTGGGTCAGATTGGAACGTTCAGCTATTTTGCTCGCGTACGAGCTGCGAGTCTGCGAACAGTTTCTTATTTCCATCGTGCCAACGTTTCGATGTTGACATTCAGCGTGATTTGTGATATACTCAAGCTATGTTGGCAGATAAATCATTGAAACTTACATTTAGTATAATACACAAATTTTTAAAACAAAATTATTTTACTCATTAAGGCTTTGTGTGTCTAATTATCACTTCCATTTTCATCCATTTTGTGCCAAGAACATTTATATTGCAAATTTTTATGCTATGCTACACTTATCCGTTCGTGCGTCACGTGCGTTTCGTCAAATTCTACATTGAGTAAACAAAACTACTCATATGGAAAGGGTAACGAATTTCTTCTGCTCAATTCACCTGATTTATTCAAATATACAATAGCAGTAATCTGCCAACATGTTTGCTAATCACATCCAAGCGTGCAAGTTGATTGTCACCTTATTTGTTTCTTTTCACCCATTCATTGGGCAATTTGCGAGATACTTCAAGTTTGCATGTTCATTTTTACATTACACACACGCTTGTGTAGGCGGCGACAGGAACTTCACTTCCAGGTTCTACTAGGTAAGAATTTCCTTGCAAAACACGTAACCATGCATTTTTGTTCTAACAATATTTTATTAATCAAAAATTTTAGTAGAAACTATAAAAATGTTTTTTTATTAAAGAAAAATATTTCTTTAATAACACTTTGAAAATTAGTGTTGACCACAAATTAGTGTTTGTGTTTTGACATCTTTTTTGCCGATCATTTTTTTCTTTCTGATCATTTCAACTTTCTGATCATTTCAAAAAACAATACACGTTGTATTTAAAAGTACTTCTTTTAGGATGAAGCGAAGGGGTTGTAAATTAAACAAAAGGAAAAACAGAGGCATTGAAAATTTCAGTTTTCACTTTGAAAGTTTCTAACCATTCGGTAAAGTGAAAACTCACTTTTGTAAGTTTTCACCTTGGGAATTATAAAATTTAGATTTGAAAAATGTACAAAAAGTAAAAAAAATCAAAACTGTTTTCGTCACTTGTGTACAATGGGCCCCGAAATATGAATATTTAAAAAAAAACATTTTTTGTACCACATTCTGCGCAGAACTAAAAAAAATGATTTTATTAATCTTCTTCTCCTTTAAAGTGAAAATGTCGAAAAAACACAAAAAAGTAAGGAAATTTTTGAGTTCAAAAAAATTCTAACTTTGTTCATCGTGGTTATTTCTGAAAGTGGTGAAAACAAAAATTAGTTCACACAAGTCCCCATAATAAGCGTTTTGCTTTATTTAGACCAGTTTGAGCAAAACTACAGTAACCGAGGAGGACCTACAGTAACCCGGGACCAAAACTCAATTTTTTTGATGCACCTGACCCGTCTCTTAGGAAATAAATTCTCGAAGTATTAAGAAACAATATCTGTTTTCGTTTTTTATCTTAACGTAATAACAAAAACTGTATCTTGAACAAAACAGCGAAAGCAAGATTTCCTAGTTTATCAATGCTTCATTACTGTCGCTTGAGATTCAAAAAACAGCAATCAAATGTGATTCTTTTAAAATATCCGAGACTTCATATCATCCTGATGTTAGCTTGAATCAACGTACGTCATGTGAACTAACTTTTTCTAAAGATCAGTTTTATTTTAGGATGAACTCGGAAATGGATATTTGCGAAGCAGCGGAACAGTTGAACTGGGCATTATCCTTACCTGTGCTACTACAAACTTTTGATCACATTTGCTGGATTGATTATTCTACCATTAGCTGTAAAACGCGAGGTTGAATTATCATTTTTAAAATAAGTTACAATTTTCAGGGATTTGCCTGGCTGGGCCATCCAAACGCAAAAGTTCTTTTTGTGTCCGGTATTGTGGCCACCATTCTTTGTTCCTTGTTCAGGTTCATTTTGTACTTGTTTGAAATTCACAGGTAAAGTTTGTTTTATAAATTTAAAACGAAGATTTCAGAATCCACAAGCACGTTTCACACGCGTGTGATATTCTACTGCCGGAAACTGTATCTTGCTTTTTGAGGATTCCTAGTCAATTTCTGCGTTTTTGCCACAACGATATGAAAAGATCAAAAAATCACATGGAGGCATTGCTGCTCTCGTTGCTAGTGTAAGTTTTTCATTTTTTAAACAGAGTAATCTTACGATTGTTACAGGGGCAATCATAGTAGATCCAAGTTCATATAAATTATATGATGACAAAACAAAAGGCAGGCATTTTAGACTCAAGCCTGGGAAAAATCTTAACTTTTATACAAATAAGTTTTTGTATTTCGAAATACTGATCTCAAAATACGTGTTTTTGACAAGGAACATATTTTCGCTCCCGTAAAATTTGTATTTTTCTTGTTGCAAATTTTGCGTCCAAGGCGGGAGAAGTTACCATTTTCCATACTGCCGTTCAGAAAAACTGCGACGCTTGATGAGAGATACGTCAGATCTATCAATTTTGTTAAGATGCAATTTCTGTACAACTAGACGACGACATAACTATTTTTTACCTCTGATTCAGCTTAAATTCAGTGTCAAATGTGCCCCACGGCCAAAATACAAAGTTGTAGACTTGATTTTTCAATATCGAATTTTTGTGGGGCCTGTATGACGTCATAGGCATTTTTCTCATGCGTAATTCACAAAAATAGCAAAATAGCGTAATCTATCGATTGTAAATTTAAGTTCATAAAATACCAATGCAAAATCAAACTATTATTTACAACATTTTTTGTTAAAATTGGTCAAATTTATCGAGCATATTGACAATTCAAGTGAAAAAAAACATTAAAAACACTTACATAATGCAAAACCGTTTTTCTGTTTGTGTAAATTGGATCTTTGTTTTTTTTTTGGGAAATTTAAGTATCAGTAACATGAGTTATTTTGGTTGGTTCGTTGGTACTTCAAAAACATTTAAAAAACATAGGAGTTGCTCCCGTACCCAGCCAATTCCAAGGGAGGATTAGACCTACAAGGATTCGCGAAAGCGCAATGATCTGCTGCCTTTCTAATTGCAACACTGTTTCAAAAAAGCGGATCACATTGCTTTTGGTTCCCGAGCGCAGAAACAAAGTGTGACAGCATTTCTAGTAAGCTCGAGCAGGCCACTGTCTTAGGAATTAGATCATAGTCTTAGAATTGGTCTAAAATTGGTATGTAACATTCCTAGGGCCTATGTATGCTGTTACCGCAATACACCTAATGCATGTTTTCAGATCGTTTTCCCCACTATCATAACTTACTTTTACATAATACGTCCCAATAAGTATGAGAATCAGACTATCGCACCTTGTGTAGAAACCGAGGACAACAGTAGTTACTACAAGGTAAAGCTTGTAAAACTTTTCAACATATTTTCTTCAGTTCTGGCTGGCCTTCATAGGAATTTGTGAAATTGTTACAGTTATAGCAATTACACTTTGTTACATTCTTTCTAAACATCTTCTGAAAAAGTTCAGAAGTGGATCTTCACATGATTTAGGTAGCCGTTACCAAGTAATCATCAAATCATTCTTGAAAACATGCATTTTTTCTTAGGTGAGAGAGAATTTATCAATCATCCCAATGTTGCTGCCCTGTTTTTATTTTCATGCTTTTTTAATGCTTTCAACTTCTTTGGTTCTTTTCTGCTATGTTGAGGTAAGCCAGGTACTTTTATTTTTAAAAACGTTTTTCACAGTGGACCGATACCATAAACCCACCAACTTTGATAATCCTTACTGAATATGCAAACCAGGTAACAAAATTTGTAAAATATTTTTAATGTATTTTTTCTTTCAGGCACCACTTTACGCTATCTTATTGGCTTTAACCATTTTTTCTAGGAGACGATTTATTAGGACTTCTCCGGTGGTTGTAGACAGCTCTAAGTTGGGCCAGGTGTACTTCCTTAAGCTTCAGAATCAGTGGAACACAGCAACTTAAAACAAATATACGCAGAAAAGTTGTTAGTTGAATAAATAAATGTCAGAAATCAAGAGATAGAGTGTAAATTTTGGCACTCAACATCGAGAAAAAGCCTCGACTCGAAAATACCACAAAGTCACCGTCATATAGCTTTCGCCAGAACAAAATCAATGGGTTTTACCCAGTAATGGCCTTTAACACCACCTTTACTTTTAAATGATCTGGGGGCCCAATTTTGTCGTCTAGATTCACATACTTTTGTTGAAGATTACTGTACCCACATTGAATATACAAAAAACGAAAGCATATAATAATCGAAAAACACTGAATGAACTTAAACAGGAGCCGAAAAAAGCCATGACGCAGACGCAATCAGTAATGAAATGATCCCTTATAATTTTTCCAAACCTGTAGCCCTAGAAGAGAGAAGAAATTACCCAGAATTTGTTTGAAGGCTGGGGGCGAAATTACGTTTTACCTAACAATGGCCCTAAGCCCCTGACTTACTTGTAAGTCATTTGGGGTCCTGATTTTGTCTAGATTCACTCATTTTTGATGAAGATTACTGAAAACACGTTGAATAGGCAGAAAATGAAAGCACAGGTTAATCGAAAAACGCTGAATGAACTTAGAAGGAAGCCGAAAAAAGCGATGTTGGAAGGGGGATTAAATTACCCATTCGCCGAAAAAAACGATAATTTTCTACCGTTTTGGCGAACTGTCCGCTTTCTCACCAGAGTGGAGCAGAAGTGCTGCAAAAAACCGTTGTTGGCGAGATTCCAATTGCGCTACTGCTACATCCTTTCTTACCTCACATTTATTCATCCGTACAATTTACCCCAAATTCGACATGCTCAGAAAGGGAACCTCCGTTATGTACTCTTTAAGTTTTCAATCGTGGTAGAGCCCAAATTGAAATGGTTGGATCTGTCTCAAGGCAACTGCTGTTATTTAGGAAACCGGAGCCTATGGAACACATCATTGGAGTGGATTAGTTAGGACCTTTCAAAAACAATAGTATGAGCCCAATCACTACTTTGTTTTTCCGAATTTTTCCATTGGAAGTGAAACATTGTTCAGACGCTTTTTTGGCGGCCAAGTCTGAGTTCTACTAACAACTGTCTTGCGATCGCTTTTGCGAACTACTCCGTTCGCGTCGGGACCATTTCTCTGAAATCTTGAACGGTTTTTAGGCCGCCAAACGGACGATAGTAGATTTGCTGGGGAATACAGGTTCTTATCTGTTCCCCACTATGATCTCTCAGTCGATTCACAATAAAAATGGAAAATACTCATCGTCATCCAGTAAGTTCATCGTAGCTCAGGGAAAATTAAAAATTTGTTACATGTGAGCTGACAAATTGGATTAGTTAAAGGGGTATTGTAGCTCGGCAACTTCAGTGTTCTTTTGCTTTAAAAAATAAATAACTGTAGCAAATGCAAAACATTTTTATTCAAGTGGGCTGTATCGACTGAAAAACAGAAAGGCAAACTACCCGGCGGCAAGTACGATTTAAAAACTGCCGGTAGGGTTTTACTAACAGCAACGATAAAAGAGAATTTGCTAATGGATATCCTAAAATTAACGTTCTGGATACACACTGAGCAACTGTAATTTCAATATCTGAAGGAATGTGAAACAGCCAAGGTAGTGCAATTAGCAAAACATGGGATTATTGCAGACGCTAATGGTAAAAATCATTAAAAAAAGACAAAGACATAGTAAAAATCATTAAAAAAAATTAACCGTAACTGTTTCTTTTGTCATGTTATCTAGACACGCTTTAAAATAGGAAATTTTCAAAGGAAAAAAATGGTTCTATAATTTTTTCGAACCTTGAAAGAAGTTTGGTCAAATTACTGTTAAAAAAATTAAAATACGCAAAATTGAATTATCTATCAATTTCTGTTTTCAGATACAAATTTGGCGGAGGTTGGAGGGAGATACAATAAAGCGTTCTGAGGTTACAGTACCCCGACAGTAACCAAATCAACCCAACAACCAGTTTTTTGTTTAACAGCGGTCATTTCAAGCCATAAACACTACCAAAAAATCCTATAGAAACCAATCCTGTGTCACTTAACATACAGGCTAAGCTCGATTCTTAAATAAAAGACACCTTAAACAATGGTACTACATTTTCGTTTTGCAATGTGTACGAAATTGTTACCATGACGATCGTAGTACATCTTTATCTTTAGTTTTTTTTTGGATAAATAAACACGGTTGAAACGTTATCATTTTTTTTCCAACAAATGTTGTTGTGGGAATGGGCGCTATTTTTGGAACTGGCATGCAAAACACTCGACAAAATATGCGTTGAACAAAAAGTCTATATGGTTTGACCAAAGTCAACGATAAAATTGAATTTATCAAAGGGTAGCCGAGTATCATAGTAGTTGCCACATATTGAGCTATGGTTGTTTCTATCCGTGATGGAATGTGAAATACCCATGGAAGTCCTATCATTAATAATAGCATAATTGTCGACATCAATGGGAGAAAACCCTGAAAATTATTTTTTTTAAGTTAAAAATTTAAATTCACAACCTAACAAGCAAACAAAATTGTCAAATGTTTTTGTTGACGTTGTTTTTTGCTGTTAATTGCTACATTCAGCTGTCGGACTGCTTGTCGATGCGCCAAATATGATAATCCAAAAATAATAGACAAGTAAACAATCGATATGGAAACAATTGATAAGGCTAAAAACATTTAATTAGGTAATAAACTTACAAAAATACCTAATAGTATTATTGATGCTCCATCAACTCTGAGTGCAATTAAAACATCGTTTTTTATATCGACATCACTGAGAAAATTATTTAAGTTATGCTGTTTAGCAAATTCTTCCAATTCCTAAAATTTGACTTCACTTTGCCGGTTTTTTTCACCAACTGTGCCATTCATGAAACCATACGGAAGAAAGATTATTACACATAGTATTCCGCTAACATAAATTGAACATGAATAGGTAAAAGCCCTGAAATGTAGCAATTTTTCCCCTTTTAACCAACTGGCTTTTAAAAACTAAATTTAACATGCTTATTACCCTTACTGGGCTAATATTCAAATATTTCAACAAATTATGTTTATGTTTTAATGTAACTACTAAGTTGTTTCAATTTAAATACGTTAGTAGTACCTTATGTGACATAAAGTCGGAATTTGGTGCCGTTCAAACTAGTGTTAAGAAAACTGAAGGCTGTTTGGTTATTTGTTTTGTTTTTAAAAGATGTTTTCTGTCTCTTACCTAATTTTCTTGAAAGGCAAATTGCATTATTTTCTAAAGAAAACATAACGAAGCAAATTGTTTTTACTATGTCAATATAACCAACGTGTTTATGTAATTATTGTTTGCCGGGAACATGTGTTAATCTAAATGTGAATGATAGAGTTATTATTTCGTAATAAATTATGGAACAAAATTTTGTTAGCAAAGAAAGTAAAACAAAATTATTCATGCCAAAGAAACAACTAAGTGTTCTTTAACTGTTCCAGGACTTGTTAAAAAGATATTAAAATCTGCCGAAAAGCTTTCTATTGAACTCCGCTTTGATCAATTGCACCATGTTTATCTGCATGTACAATGGTAAAGCAAAACACTACAGTCTCAGCGTTTTCTATTTGATTTTCAAACAGATAAAAGAAATTACAGAATTACCGGCGTTTAATAAAACAATACTAATTCGATTTCTGTATCCTAATACGCCAAAATACATTTCGGTGAACTTTTCGATCAAAAATAAAACATTACATTAGGTAATGCTTCTCCGCAAACTATAAAATGAATATGTTTCTAAAACCGGAATAAAAGTTATGTGCTGCTATTTTTAATATCTTCGGTTTTTCACAAACGCGAAATAATTGAGCAACTTTTCGAGTTGTTAGGATTTATTCAAAATTTTACCACAAATTGGTTTGTTCAACAAATATTCATATTTTTGTAGAACGAACCTGAAATCTACCTAAAAGAGACATGCTCACCATTTTCCATTAACGTAGCGTAGAGACTCCGCTTTTCCAAAAACCATTAACGCCCTACTGACACAACATTCAACGACTGCTATAAGAACAGAAACGAAAGCACAACCAGAAAATATTGTCTAAACTCCAAATAAATTGGACAAACTCTTGATTAATTTACGGCCACATAAACTGCTACAGAAGGTTCAATAAATTTAAACAACCCCTTTGCTTTGAAAGCTGGGAGTGGAAAAATAATATCTGGTTGTAGTCCCCAAGTCGAAATTAAAGAGGAAAAAAGGTCGGCAACCTGAAATTCAAGTAATTCGTATAAGTAGTATTAGGTCACCGCCATTCGTAGCAAAAATGGTTTAAATCGCAGCATTTTCTCAGTCGATTGAGTCATGATTACGTATATCCAGAAAACATTGAAAAGTTCTGACAACGAAGCCAACACAAGAAGATAAGTTAGCGGTGTCTCTCCAGCCATGGACGGTTTTGAGATATTCTTTCGCCACAGGCACAATTCAATTAGATAACAGGTGTTTTTCAGAAAGTCTGGAATGTTTGTCGGTATGTAAAATGCAATTGCTACCTTATGCACCTGCCTGTCATTTCTGGGGACACTTGTGGTCTTTAAACGGAGATCAGATTGAGTATTTTATTTTTCTAGGTTATTTAAAAGTTCAAACAGACTTTGTAAGTTTATATACCATCTTTTTTAAAATGTTTGCTTCGGGTCCATATTTCGGATGCCAAACGGACGATTGTAGATGGCTACGGATTACAAATTCTTCTCTGTTTACTTTATCCCCACAACGAACATAACAGTCTACTCACAATAAAATCAAAATGCTGATCGTCATCCGGTAAGTTCATCGAAACTAAGCTACATGACACAACTTACATGCTTGTTACATGTGAGCTCAAAAAATGAATTAGTTATGGGGTATACTAGCTGAAAAGCCTCAGTGCTCTTTTGTTTATGAAATATAAGTAAGCGTAGCAAACTCAAAACGCTTTTATTCACGTCGGCTGTATCGACTGAGGAACACAAAGGCAAACAATTCGGCGGCAAGTACGATGTAAAAACTGCCGATACGGTTTCACTAACAGCAACGATAAAAGAGAATTTGTCAATGGGTAACCTAAGATCAACGTTGTGGACACATACTGAGCAATTGTAATTTCGATATCTGAAGGAATGTGAAATAGCCAAGGTAGTGCAATAAGTAAAGCTGGGAAGATTGCAGACATTAATGGTGTTAAACCCTAAATAAAATTTAATGTTTTAGAAATTTGGCCTACCTGAAAAAGAAACAAAATTGTCATATGTTTTTGTTGTAGTTGTTTCTTACACTTCACAGAGTTGTTTATTTGTTTAACTGCATGACGGTGTGTGAAATATGATAAACTAAAGATAAAAGAGCAAGATGAAAATACAACAAAAATTGCTGTCGTTTCCAACAGTAATATTGAGATTCCTTCCACGCGGATAGAAAAAAGCAAATCTTTTTGAAAATCGATGTCATCCAGGAGATAAAGCAATTTATGTTTATCAGCAAATTCGATTAGTTCCTGAAAAACGTTGAACAGACTGAATTAAAATAAATACAAACTGAGTTGGTTATAAATATGTATGGTATTACAAAGTGAACACCAACTATTAGGGGAATATATAGTATGGAAGAGTAGAGTAACACCCTAAAACAAAAAAAAACTGTTTGAGTCACAAAAATAATGTAACAAATACGAAAAGGCTTGAACGGCCTCATTTCAAACTAAAACTGGATCATCGGTGCTACAGGTCACCGAAAAAGTGCTATATTTAGAGAGGGCGCAGAAACATACATTACTGGCAAAAAATATTTCGAAATAGCTTTTCACAACTTTAACGAAAGTAACATATGTTTTGCAGCTGTTGCAACTGGCTCAGCTGCCCGTTCAAGAAATTTTGCTTCTTCAAAAACCTACTTTTAATGCGGGTCGAAACTATTAAACCTTTTAGCCATTATTTCGCTTGGGACAGTAACTCCGACCGCCTGGAACTTCCAACAAGTTTTTAATCTCTTTTCGACAAAAATAACCACAATTGGGTTAAGAAGAACATTTTGAGTGGTTCTACCAGCGCATTGAAAAACTGCGGTTTTTTATGTTTGGCACATAAATGTTTTGCGTTGAGTTTCACTCAAACTATTGTAGAAAAAGTCTTGAAAGGCTTGTTAGTTGCATATTACAGTTTGCTCAAAATATGGTCAATAGTTTATATAATGTGTGCCCGAAAAATCGCGGTCAACAAGTAGGTTTCAGACATTTTTTTGCTTTGTAGTATTTTTTGTTGCGAAGATCATAAAAAATCTGTTTGAAGTTCACGGCGTTCGGAAATGTTTCAATTGGCTGAAAACATCCCATTTTTGGTACATTTTGACCCGCATTAAAAGTAGGCTATTTGAAGAAAGCAAAACTTCTTGAAAGGGCTGAGTCAGACGCAACAGCTGCAAACCTCATGTCGTTTTACAGCTTTTTCCAATTTACTCTGCATATAAAACTCTTTAGATTGCTAAAGTCGCAAAAAACAATGTTGAAAAACATATTTATGGCCAGTACTGTATGTTATAAAAAAGCTTACCACTTTCCTTTCATATACTTGAGCATTTCCGGTTTTCCTGTTACAATTAAGTATCTACAAACGCAACATTCAACAATAGCCACAAAAGTCGCAATAAGTGAGCACATAGAAAAAGCCATCTGCAGATGCATCAAAGTAATCCAGTTAACTTACTATTAATTGAAGTGTAAAAGTATTTCCCAAAAACTTATATAGCCCGTGAATTTTGAAAACAGGCAAAGGGAAAAGTATTTCTGGTTGTAAACACCATGTCAAAATAAGTGAAGATACAAGATCAGCAACCTATGAAAAATATATGCTTGGCAATAAAAACAAACCGCCATTCTTAATAAAAATGGTTTCATTTTCAGCATTTTGTCAGTAGACTGGGTTAAAATGACATAAATCCATAAAACGTTTAGCAGCTCGGAAAGAGAAGCCAAAATAATTAGGTAGGTTAATGGAGTGTCACTTGCCATGGTTTGAAAGAAAATTCGAAAGGGAAAATAATCGAAAATTCATTAGATAGGGCTTTCGCTCGGGAACAAAAATTGTGTGCAATACTACGTAAAAGAAAGGTATGCACCTGCCGAAGTAGATTGGATAAAACACCAAAGGTCAAATCAGTCCATTACAATATGTTTTTGGGCAAATTTGTTATTATATTCAGTTTGCGCGACTTCTGTCCGAAAACTGAACAATTTAGGGTTGGGCCTGTAACGTAACTTGTCCTCCAGGGTGATAATTCGTTTTATGACCTAAAACAAACTGCATTGAGTTTTGTGTTGCCCATGGTAGCAAACTTCGCGTTTATAGAAGAACAAAACGTATTAATTTTTCATACAAATCGACTGGAACTCCACCATTCTTTGATGTAAACGACTGAAACGTAATGGCCACTAGTTTAAAGTAAAAGTGAAACTCAGGGTTTTCTTGAATTAAAGCTAGTTGTGTAAGAAAAAACCAACAACCACTTTTTGAAGTGCTTCTTAACTTTCGTTAAACATCTATTAAAAAAATGTAATTGTAGCCACAAATTCAGTTTAATCCGCTCAGGGGGCGCGGACTAATAAAAGCAGATGGAGCCTAGTTTAGGGCAAAATGTGAAAGCAAAGAATAGGACAGCTAAAACCATTTATCTTTCGCTTATCTAAGAACTACAAAAAACTTAACTTTTGCACTGTTTTGTAAAATTTGAGACGTTTTGTAAAAAAGATACCGCGGTTCTTATTCACCTAAGTTTAAAGAGAGTTTTGCGTTGATTGCAAATCAAAGCAAGTATTTCAATTCGAAGAACAGAAAAAACAATAATAAACAATGCTAAAAGTTTTTATGTCGTGCATTGCCCTTTGTCCGAAGCTGACACTTTAACCATGATAATGCATTGACGTGTTGCAATGTCTACGGAAGTCTTAATGTTACCGCCTTGGCCGAGTGCCAAGCGGCTGTCAATTAGTCTGTAATCGCGCGCTATCGCAATGGTTAGCTCTTGACGATCGTAGTGTAATATGTGTGAAAAGACTAACGTAGAAAAAGTAAACGATTTGTTTGAAATGTAGAAAGGACCTTCAATAAAAAGTCTCTATTTCTCTTAATATTTCCAGATCTTAAATAAACAGCAAAAAGAACTTGAGTTTTTATCATGGAAAACGAATCTCCGCCTGTTTTTTCTCATCTAAATCGCCTATGAGATCTATATTTTTTGTTGTTTTCATTACGATACGTATATATTTCACGGGTTTTTTTGTTGAGGTCGTTAAAACAAAACAGATTGAAGAAGAAAAAAACGAATTGTCAAAATTCTCACAAATAGATCACTAACTTTAAAATTGGCAAGATTTCTATTTGCGATAACAACCACAATAATGCAAGGCGGAGATTCGTTTTCCATGATAAAAACTCAAGTTCTTTTTGCTGTTTATTTAAGGTCTGGAAATATTAAGAGAAATAGAGACTTTTTATTGAAGGTCCTTTCTACATTTCAAACAAATCGTTTACTTTTTCTACGTTAGTCTTTTCACACATATTGTATCTCCTTTCTATCTTTTATTTAAAAAGACAAATGAAAATGACCGTTTAAGCGGCCGCAAGCCGCTCATTTGAACTGCCAGCTTTTTGAGTACGTCTGAAAGATGTGGGGTTCACTGGCCGTTTCAACAAAATCTACCCTAACTAGTAAAATAAATGGAGAAAAAGCAAAAAAGTTGGCAGAAGCAGGAATAGAACCCCTGACCTCTCTGATATGAGACCGGGCCTCTAACCAATACACCACATGACAGCTGTCGGTTTACTGCTCCAAAATAATGACATAATCGAGTGCAGCAGCGAATCCGACCTTTACGGGGTACTACACGAAAGTAAAGTGGTTGACCTTTAAACAGACAAAAAGGGTCAGTTAAGTATATATACTCGAGAATCACTGGAATAGGCACCAAATGCGCCAAAAGTTCACAAAAACTGCTTGTTTCATTAGGTAGATGGAACATTTCTTGGAATATTATTGCATTTCCAGAATGTACGCAAAATTTCACCTACATGTAAAATTTTGGTGCCGTTTCTACAACGTTGAACACCCAAAAACCGTTACCGAAAAATTGCTGGCGGCGGCGGCGGCGGCGGCGGACACCACCGGCGCCCATTTTCTTAAAACCCGCAATAACACTGAGGGGGTTCAAAGTGGTCAAAATCAACTTTTAAAAAAAGTAATCGACGCGTCTTGAGAAGCTGAAAAAGAATATGGCTGTTAAAAATGCAAAATAATTAAATTTAAGATCACAGGCGCCGAAAACCTTCGAAAAAAGCTTGCAAACGGGGAATTTGAAAACAAATCTACCCAGCGCTTCGCGCTGGGTTTTATTATATCTTTACTTTTTGATTTAAAAAAACACGTAAAATTTCATTATTTATTTCCAACAACAACATTTGCTAATGCGACAAATAATGCGTTGAACAAAAAGTCTATATGGTTTGACCAAAGTCAACGATAAAATTGAATTAATCAAAGGGTAGCCGAGTATCATAGTACTTGCCACATATTGAGCTATGGTTGTTTCTATCCGTGATGGAATGTGAAATACCCATGGAAGTCCTATCATTAATAATAGCATAATTGTCGACATCAATGGGAGATAACCCTGAAAATTAATATTTAATTTTTTAACTTTCTCACTGATGTCGATAGAAAAAACGATGTTTTAATTGCATTCAGAGTTGATGGAGCATCAATAATACTAATTCTTAACTTTCGTTAAACATCTATTTTAACATCTATTTCAAGTTAAACATCTAAAGTTAAGTTAAAAAATTAAATTCACAACCTGACAAGCGAACAAAATTGTCAAATGTTTTTGTTGACGTTGTTTTTTGCTGTTAATTGCTACATTCAGCTGTCGGACTGCTTGTCGATGCGCCAAATATGATAATCCAAAAATAAAAGACAAGTAAACAATCGATATGGAAACAATTGATAAGGCTAAAAACATTTAATTAGGTAATAAACTTACAAAAATACCTAATAGTATTATTGATGCTCCATCAACTCTGAGTGCAATTAAAACATCGTTTTTTATATCGACATCACTGAGAAAATTATTTAAGTTATGCTGTTTAGCAAATTCTTCCAATTCCTAAAATTTGACTTCACTTTGCCGGTTTTTTTCACCAACTGTGCCATTCATGAAAACATACGGAAGAAAGATTATTACACATAGTATTCCGCTAACACAAATAAAACATAAATAGGTAAAAGCCCTGAAATGTAGCAAATTTTGTTTTTCCTTTTTAATCCTTTTTTCAAAAATGTTTAAGTTTCAATTTAACTACGTTAGTAGTTTGAAGGTAATTACGTTAGTAGTGCGTTATGCAACTTTAAGTCGAAATTTGTTGCCGATCAAACTATTTTAAAAACAAGAAGGCCGTTTGGTTTTTTTGTTTGTAAAAGTTGTCGAATTCTAAATTGCAATCGGAAAAAATCGAATTCTAAATTGTGTTTTTTCTAAAGAAAACCATAACGAAGCAAATTGTTTTTACAATGTCAATATAACCAACGTGTTTATGTAATTATTGTTTGCCGGGAACATGTGTTAAATGGAAATGATAGAGTTATTATTTTGTAAAAAATCAAGGAACAAATTTTTTTTTCAAGAAAGTTAACCATAATAAATGATTCATGTAAAGAAAAAAGCAAATGTTATTTAACTGTTCCAGGAATTGTTGGAAAGCTATTGAAATTTGCCGAAAACTTTCTATTGAACAGCGCTTTTATCAGTTGCACCAATTGTATCTGCTTGTACAACGTCAAATAAAAAATTGGAGACTCAGCGTTTTCTATTTTATTTTCGAAAGGATAAAGAAATTTACAGATCACACTTAACAAAAATAATACAGTTTCAAATCGTTTTCCAAATTCTAAGAAGCCGAAATACGATTCGGTGACCTCTTTGATCAAACGTGAGGCATTCCAATAGGTGAAGCTGTTTATGAAACTATAGATTAAGTAAATTTCTAAAAAAAAAAAAACGAATTAAAAATTCTGTGTTGCTGTATTTCACATCTTCGGTATGTATTTCAACGCGAAATAATAGAGCACCGATTCGAGTTTTTAGGTTTTCTTAAAAATTTTACCACAATTTGGTTTGTTCAAACAATCATTATAGTTTTGAAAAACGATCGTGACGCCGAAATAAAAGTAACCTGCTCACCATTTTCCATTAACGTAGCGTAGAGACTCCGCTTTCCCTAATACCATTAACGCCCTACTGACACAACATTCAATGACTGCTATAAGAACAGAAACGAACGCACAACCAGAAAATATTGTCTAAACTCCAAATAAATTGAAAAATAAACTCTTGATGAATTTACAGTCACATAAACTGCTACAGAAGGTTCAATAAATTTAAATAACCCCTTTGCTTTGAAAGCTGGGAGTGGAAAAAGAATGTCTGGTAGTAGCCCCCAAGTCAAAATTAAGGAGGAGGACAGGTCGGCAACCTGAAATTCAAGTAATTCGTATAAGTAGTATTAGGTCACCGCCATTCGTAGCAAAAATGGTTTAAATCGCAGCATTTTCTCAGTCGATTGAGTCATGATTACGTATATCCAGAAAACATTGAAAAGTTCTGACAACGAAGCCAACACAAGAAGATAAGTTAGCGGTGTCTCTCCAGCCATGGACGGTTTTGAGATATTCTTTCGCCACAGGCACAATTCAATTAGATAACAGGTGTTTTTCAGAAAGTCTGGAATGTTTGTCGGTATGTAAAATGCAATTGCTACCTTATGCACCTGCCTGTCATTTCTGGGGACACTTGTGGTCTTTAAACGGAGATCAGATTGAGTATTTTTTTCTAGGTTATTTAAAAGTTCAAACAGACTTTGTAAGTTTATTACCATCTTTTTTATACTCCTCGCCCACGGATCTTTCCTAAAGTTTCGATGACCTGCACATCTAAAGCGCGAAATAGTGTGCAAGTCGCGGAGACGCAGTCAAAAAGCCGCTTGTTTCCTGCTGCCAGCTAGGCTGGGCGACGAGTATAAAGTGCTGTATACAAAGAATCCAAACCATAAATCGTGGAAATCTGTTTGTTAATCAATTTTCCGTTCAACTTTAACAAAGTACTCAATTTAAAAGAAAAAAAGCTAGAAACACGTTTGGATGATATTTTAACTTCTTGCAAAAACATCTTAAAAACACCACCAATTGTTAAAGTTCTAACTACACCTCCAGCACACACGCAAAAAAATGACCTGGGGACCTTTTTTATTTTGCTTTCTTCGGAAACTTTCTTTTATGTTGTGTATACCTGAGGCTGAGGCTGTTATTGAAAACGCCTAAAAAGCTCTTTACATGTAAATCTTAAAGCATTAATAAAATGGTTGCCAATTTTTTAACAAATGTTCTAGAGTTCCAAAAACCGTAAAATTTCAACACGCTGACAAAACCACGGAAAATTTTCTCCTTAAGCCCTCTAAAGTTTACTTTTCTGAAAAGACTTGTGAAAAGTTTCAGACCATCGGATAGGTTTTTTTTCACGTAAAAATTTATTATTTATTTCCAACAAATGTTGTTGTTGGTATGGGGACTATTTTAGGCACTGGCATGCAAAACACTCGACAAAATATGCGTTGAACAAAAAGTCTATATGGTTTGACCAAAGTTAGTGATAAAATTGAATTAATCAAAGGGTAGCCGAGTATCATTGTAGTCGCCACATATTGAGCTATGGTTGTTTCTATCCGTGATGGAATGTGAAATACCCATGGAAGTCCTATCATTAAAATTGGCATTATTGTCGACATCAATGGGAGAAAACCCTGAAAATTATTATTTTTAAGTTAAAAATTTAAATTCACAACCTGACAAGCAAACAAAATCGTCAAATGTTTTTGTTGACGTTGTTTTTTGCTGTTAATTGCTACATTTAGCTGTCTGACTGCTTGTCGATGTGCCAAATATGATAAACCAAAAATAAAAGACAAATAAACAATCGATAAGGAAACAATTGATACAGCTAAAAATATATAATTAACTATCTTAATTTACAAAATTACCTAATAGTATTATTGATGTTCCATCAACTCTGAGTGCAATTAAAACGTCGTTTTTTATATCGACATCACTGAGAAAGTTATTTAAGTTATGCTGTTTAGCAAATTCTTCCAATTCCTAAAATTTGACTTCACTTTGCCGGATTTTTCTACAAACTGTTCCATTCATGAAAACATACGGAAGGAAGATTATTACAATTAATGTTCCGCCAACATAAATTGAACATGAATAGGTAAAAGCCCTAAAAGATAACAACTTTTGTTTTCAACTGGTATTTTAACAACTCAATTTCATATTCATATTGACATTGCTTGACAGACTACTGAATTTTTCAGCCAATTTTAATTATGTTTCGTTTTAAGGGTATTATGACAATATGTCGAATTCCGGTCACACTTATTCAGAAACGAGAAATATGTTTTTGTATATTCTTTAAATGTTGGTTTGAAGTATTTCTTTTAGCCATTGCAACTTCGAATTGACATTTTTTTTCTAAAGCAAGCAAATTGTTTTTACCATGTCAATAAAACCAACGTGTTTTTGTAATTATTGTTTGCCGGGAGCATGTGTTAAATGGAAATGATAGAGTTAATATTTTGTAATAAATCAAAGAACAAAACTTGTTATCAAAGAAAGTAAACCATAATAAATGATTCATGCCAAAAAAAACTCTTCTATTGATGATCAATTGCACCATGTTTATCTGCATGTACAATGGTAAACCAAAACACTAGAGTCTCAGCGTTTTCTTCTTGATTTTCAAACCGATAAAAGAGATTACAGAATTACCGGCGTTCAATAAAACAATACTAACTCGATTTCTATATTCTAACACGCCGAAATACATTTCGGTGACCGTTTCGATCAAAGTAAGACATTGCATTAGGTGAAGCTATTTATCAAACTATAAATTATGTTTCTAAAAAAAATAAAAATTATGTGTTGCTATATTTCATATCTTCGGTTTTTACAAACGCAAAATAATAGAGCAAAGTTTCGAGTTGTTAGGATTTATTCAAAATTTTACCACAAGTTGGTTTGTTCAACAAATATTCATATTTTTGTAGAACGAACCTGAAGTCTACCTAAAAGAAACATGCTCACCATTTTCCACTAACGTAGCGTAGAGTCTCCGCTTTTCCAAAAACCATTAACGCCCTACTGACACAACATTCAACGACTGCTATAAGAACAGAAACGAAAGCACAACCAGAAAATATTGTCTAAACTCCAAATAAATTGGACAAACTCTTGATTAATTTACGGCCACATAAACTGCTACAGAAGGTTCAATAAATTTAAACAACCCCTTTGCTTTGAAAGCTGGGAGTGGAAAAATAATATCTGGTTGTAGTCCCCAAGTCAAGATTAAAGAAGAGAAAAGGTCAGCAACCTAAAGCTTATGTAATTTTTATAATAAGTTTTTGGATACCGCCATTCGAAGCAAAAATGGTTTAAATCGTAGCATTTTCTCCGTCGATTGAGTTATAATTACGTATATCCAGAAAACATTGAAAAGTTCTGACAAAGAAGCTAACACAAGAAGATAAGTTAGCGGGGTCTCTCCAGCCATGGACGGTTTTGAGATATTCTTTCGCCGCAGGCGCAATTCAATTAGATAACAGGTGTTTTTCAGAAAGTCTGGAATGTTTGTCGGTATGTAAAATGCAATTGCTACCTTATGCACCTGCCTGTCATTTCTGGGGACACTTGTGGTCTTTAAACGGAGCAGAGATTGAGTATTTTATTTTTCTAGGTTATTTTAAAGTTCAAACAGACTTTGTAAATTTATATACCATCTATTTAAAGTGCTTTATACAAAGAATCCAAACCAGAAATCGTGGAAATCTCTTTGTAAATCAATTTTCCGTGCAAACTTTAACAAAGTACTCAATTTAAAAGAACGAGACCCCGACACCGACGGTTGACCTCGTGCGTTCGGTCGCAACCCATTTCAATCCGTAGAAATACCAATTGTTATGAACTTTCAAAAAACAAATGAATTTATTAAATTATGGTGAGAAACACACAAAATCAAGACAACAATGTTTACAATAGTGGGAGAAGAGTGCTAAAAAATATTATTGTTAGAGGGTGAACTTTATACAAATGATTTCAAAAGTTTAACAAATGGTTAAACAGTCAAACAAACGGTTTCAAAAGTTCGGGCAATTTAATATTGTTCATGGTGTTGTTGTAAAAGAAAAAGGAGGTTTGGAAACTTTGATGAATGACGTCGTTTTGTCGCCTCTTCACTATTTCTCCAAAAATGACAACAATCTTATTGTCCGCTCGAAGCATGAAGTAAAGTTCATAATTCAGGTCTTCAAAAAACAGGGGCCTGTTGTTCGGTAGATCACCTTCGTACTGGTCATTGTAGACGGTTTGGATGTCAAACAACTCGATGATGTCAACTTCGTCGTCGATACACTCAAATTTCCAAGATTGAAGGTTGTTCTCAGTTTTCCATCTCTGAAAAAAGTTCTGCTTTCTAAATGAAATGACAAATAGTTACCCCAAGAACTGCTTCTAAAAGATCTGCTGACCAGCTTAATTGTTGAAGATGAATTTCAGGAATTTTCGATCTTCTTCAAAGAAATCTCCAGCAGCAACAATTCGCTTGATCTAAAAATGATAAGCTACAGAAAGAATTGCGAGCTTATGAAGGCATGCTTTATTTTCCATTTAATTTGCAAAATCATTTTTTATAACATAACAATTGGGCTATCGTCTTTGTTGGTTTGCCCCGCCATTCATTCCCAGTTGCGAGAGGTCTCGTGATGCGAGATTGGGAGAGAGTGGTGAAATTAGAATAATTAAGTTACATAACCATTTTCACACTGTGATAGGGTGGGTCGGAGGCTGCTAAGCAGCCCAGAAGGACGGTTAGCGGTTCGTGCAGTGCCGACGGCGCCTCAAAGGGGCGGAGCCCCTGTTGAGTGAACGAAGGCCGCGAAGCAGAAAGGAAGGCCGCGCGGAGGCCCGCTCAGCTGCCCGGTTTTGTGCTCTGGGTACCTAGTCGAGGGCAAAGCCCCCGATGAGAGGCCGAAGGCCGCGAGGAGCCAGAGTGAGGACCGCCGAAGGCGGGCCGTACCTTCTGGTATTTAAAAAAGACTCAAAGAAGTGGAGGTGTAGTGTTAAAATGTGGCTGATGCTGGGGGTTGTCAGACTATTCATTCAATGGGAACATCAGGAACCTTTTTTCTATAACTGAAACCGTTGACAGAATGCAGCAGTACGATTTCATCCGGCTTCTTTCTTTGGTTAAGCAAAGACAATTCGCAATGGGTAAAATCCGGGACAGTTTGCTTACTAGCCATCGATGCGAACAATAGACTTTGAGGTTGGTAGCTAAGCAGCGCCCGCGTTCGTAATGACCAGTTTGCTCAAAGTACGCCCGGCGACACTTATTAGCGCCAAATGAAGCTACTATATTCGATTTGAAAACTACGCCGGTTTTACAGTGATTTTTTGCAGTTTGTTAGTATTTGATATTGTGACCTTTATAGTGTTTTTTTTTTTAATTCTACATGAAAAACTGACCTAGAAATGCCCCACAACAGACCATTTAGTTGATAAATCGGCTTTGAAACTTTGAAACACAAGTAACACAAAAATACATATTTTATGCATTTTCCGTCTATATTTGGCTATTTTTGCACATTCAATGGATTTTTAACAGACATACTCCTCGATATTGTTGATTTTTAAAACTTTATTCGATGCGGAATTTGACGCAGTTTTTGAATATGAAGCTTTTTTTTCTGGACCTTCTTAGTTAAAGGTCGAAAACCCCAAAAAATCTGTTTTTCGAACAGTTTTTCGAAGCTCGATTTTTATGCATTGCGAAATCACATTAGGTCTAAAAGTTAAAAATTCTGGAAATTCGATTTTCTACAAAAAGCTTTTTTTCAATTGAAAGTTCGTTAACGTTGAAATTTTTACATTACTTGGGCACCCGCCGTAACCTACATACCAACGCCGGCCCGCTCCAAAATTTTTTAAGGCCCGGCCCGGCCCGACTCAACCGAAAATTTATACCTTTTTTTAATGTAAAAATAAAAAAAACGAAAAAAAAAATTTCGGGGCGGCCCCAAATTTTGCCATGCTTGGCCGTAACCCGGGTCAGAAAATCGATATCGAGCCAAACTCTTCAGTATAAGGTTTTTAGGTCATTGAAAACCCGAATTCTTAAGCACTTTTCGGCTTAAGTTGGGAGAAAATTCCAAAATTAACTAATGATACTCGGTGTTCTATCTTTCAGGGGCAATTGGTTTATATATCTGTTCAAGCAAAAACCTACCGAAGGAATACCCTTGAAGATCATTGCCGAAGCTGCTTCCGGAATATCAACGCCATCAAACAAGTCATCGTCATCTTCCTGCATAACAATGCTTTCCACTTTGAACTTCTGAATTCATTCATGTCAACAACAAAAAATTTGCTAGGTTACCTCCAAAAAATCTGGAATTTTATCCCAACAGTCTTGGTCGCTTTTGATATGCAGAAGTTCTACACGGAATGCAGTGCGTTCGGTCAATGTTTCTTCGATAATTTGAAGATCGTCATCATCGAACTGTAATCACTTTCCACAACGCAACATTAAATATGTACCGTTTTTTTCAAACAGAGGCTCTTGACCACCACCTTCACAGGTAAGCACCGCAGACTTTCCATCTGCTTTGCCGTGGGAAACATTTTACTCATACTGTAATAGCAGATGAAGTCTTCCTCGTCGATTGAGACGTCGACATCGAGCTCGACTTCACGCTTAGCTGCCAGACGACGCGGTTTCAGACACAGTTCATTGTAATGCGAACAAGTTCTCTTCAACCTTACGAAGTCCGGGAGGAGAAGCTGAAAGAAGTTTATAAGGAGACAGAAAACGGACAGTGTTTTGAACTCTTTTTGAAATGGGTCGACTAAGTGTAGGCACCGCATAGGTGGCGCCGGGGGGTTAGCCCGAAAAGCTAAGAAAACATCGTTTCACGCTGTTGCGCGCCTATTTCTATGAAATTGGTTTGTTTAACCAAAGAATCTGGAAAAAATTGGAGTGAGAAAGACATTGATCATGGTTTCAAGACAAAATACTACCTGTATATCAGAGAAAACCAACTTTTTTCAAGTTTTTGTACCCTAATTTGCAAACCAGGTCTATAACACCTAACCACTACAAACAGGGATGTTTTATAATGCATTTGACAAATTATAGCACAAAATGTCGAAAATCGTACTGACCAAAAACAGTTACATCAAATTTTTACCTTTGTTGCGCCGGCGTTGGACGGAAATTCGCCTTTTTCGCTCCTAAAGCCTAATATTACCTTTAGCAAACTGTTTTTGTTATTTTGAAACCAAAAACAGCTTAAAACACTCCCCAAATAACAAATCCCAAGATTTTGTATCACAGCAAAACTTTTCCGTTATTTAGCGAGCTCTGTGCATTTTGCCGGGCAGGTCGGGCAAAGAATGCGACGGTGAAAAACGATGGTTGAAGATGTTCAGAACGGAATTTCTTGCTTTATTGTGGATGAAATTGCAAAGTGTAAGAAGAACAATTCTAAGTCAGAATATTATCAAGCAAAAAACGCCAAAAAAATTTTGTTCACATTTCGAATTGCGGTCCCTGACTAAGGGACTACAATTTTCAAAGAAACCTGAGCCAGTTACAGTAGTATCGTAAAACTCGAGCGGCTTTATTTGGCTTGGAACAGGTTGGTTCGTCGTTCAAAATGTTGTAAAACACTTTGTCAAGCAAGATTTTTCAAAGCCAATAAAAGTGTTTAACTGTTTTACAAGTACAGCGTAACCATTAGAGTTTTCTACTGTCTCACTCGAAATAACTCCTTGGAGTAGAGTTGCTCCAAACACCCACCTTATCGATTACCGCGTCTTGCAGATGAAGAGGAATGCTTTGAAGAAACAGGGGCCGGGCAACCGTGTTATCTTGCTCAGTGTCGTTGCCTTTGACCTTCTTGCATTTCTGAAAGAGTTTTGTCAGCGACATTTGCAGAAACGCTTACCGGTTCCCCATCCTCATCATCAGAAGAAGCGCGTTTTCCCTGAGAAAGCTTCTGAAATTAAATGATTAAAATGGAAAAAAAATAAACGTTTAATCCACAATTTTTTTTTAAATTTTCCCAGATTTTTAAGCGAAGCGTCAAATACTTTCCTGAAGCTTATATATTATATTCAATGATAAACAATTGAACTAAATTGAACTAGCATAAACAAATTTTGAGTGAAATATTTGCACAAATTCATATAGTAAATGACCTATAGTTACGTCAGAAAACTCAAAATAAGTCAAAAACTTGGTCAAAATATTCTGATTTTTCAAACTTCTAACATGTTTGCCGGTGTGTAAAAAGGATTAAAAAAAACATCTCCATTTGAAAATTCGTTCAGAATGAACAACGCCGTAATCAATTGAGTGCGTTGCCGCGCGCCCAAATTGCACTTTGACGCGCTGCTACGCGCGCGCGAGGCAAATTGAGGAAAAAAGCAATATTTTACGTTAAATAACATGCAACCCTACGTTGAATGACATATAGTTCATAGCTCGTTTTCGAATTTCGAAAAAATGGCTCTCGAACATTTCACTTTGTCGCGGCGCGATTGTGCTCAGCATGCTTACCTGCTTCGCTTTAAAAAAAAAAGTTTGGAATTAGTGTTTCTAAATACAGCGGGGGGGGGTCGATCAGAGAAAACCCCATGTTTCAAGCCATATCAATAATTTCTTCCTAATATCGTCTTGTTTCATCAGACAAAGTTAAAAACCAGGCGTTACGGAACTAAGTACTTTATGACTAAAAACGTTTAAAGCTTTCAAACTGCCAATCGCATGCATACAATACTGCCAAAGACTTACCGGCTCCGTTGTACTCTCTTCCAAGCCAAGTAAATTTGCAATCATGAAAGCCATTTTCTCAACAACAAAAAAACGCCTGAAAACAATGTGTCAATATCAGAAATTAATGCTATAGTGAACTTGAAAAAATACGAAGTACAGTTAAATCCAAATGGTTTACCAGGCAGTATTCAAATAGTTCGCCGGACAGTTTTTTCAATATAATGTTTGGGAAAAACCAAGATCGGAAGAAACCTAGAAGAAAACAAAGATTTGATTTTTTTTTTGCTTTGAGGAAAATGCTGAAAATGGGTGTCATGTGGAAGCGATTGGGCCTGGGGGCTGAATTGAACGACTATTTATAGCCTCTCCCATGGTTATTGAGGAATTGAAGTCTACTTTTGCTGTGCATTCCCCACATTCGAGCAAATCGCATTTCAAAAATGAAGGTATTGCATCTGGGCAGCCTAAGTATGACATAAAAGACAAAGATGTTAGATATTCAAAAGAAAAACGAGCCAGGAAATGAGTATCTAAACAACGTTGAAAGCCTAGGCAGCGAATGCACCAACTACTCGCCATGATTCACACAAACAGCTTGCTTTTATCGTTAGATTGAGGTTTTCTTAGAAGTTTTTTTGCATTTCCAAGACGTACGCAAAATTTTACTCACAGGAAAAGCAATTTTTTAGAACGTTAAAGGCAAAACCGTCCCCGAAAATTTGTCTACGGCGGCGGCGGCATTCATGACGGGCGCCCAATTTTTAAAAGCGCGCAAAAAAAAAGCGGCGGGTGTGGAGTGAGCAAATTCACATTTTAAAAAAGCAATCGATTCTTGAGAAAATGAGCAAGAATATTTTGTTTAAAATGTGAAAAAGCAAAGGTTTAACATTGAATTCCCTAAAAATCTTAGAAAAAAGTTTGCAAACGGGCAATTTGAAAACAAATCTACCCAGATTTTCGCTCTGGGTATAATGGTGCAACAACAACAGCCATGCGCATTTTTTTGTAACAATTTTGCGGGTAAGTCTATATTTTTGTTGTAACTATAACAATTATAAGAGGCCGTAACGTTTGAACAGATTTGCGTCTACACAATTTACTAAAAATTTTTTTTGTAAACAATTCAGAACTATTTTGTTGCGCAGGTTTAAAGAATGTCAGTCGTCACTTAAAAAAGTCAGTCCTCGCTTGAATACAATCTTATTTAGTGTATGGAATCTTGGAAGAAAAATCTTTAAATGTATGGTCGACAGCAGGAACTAATAGAAATAGATTCAAATTTGTTGAAAACAAGAAGAATGAATTAACGAAAACAGTAAAATTGCAGTTTAGCAAAACTGATGGAAAACTGTTTAAAAAACATTCTTCGCACTAATTTTCTTTTTTTTCCCACAAATGAAACCAGGCGACCCCAAATGAAAGTTACGAAGGTTGCTAATCGGCCGATCCAGCCGTTGCGCAATAAATGAGCAATCGATATGGCTGGGCCGTTCGAATAGGCAGAAAGAGGCGGTTTGAGTCAGCTGGGAAAATCCCAAGTCGATAGAGGCATCGTCACGCGCCTCGGTATACGAGTCACTATGGTTTTGTCCTGGACAAGCACTTTGTTCTCAAAAGGTCATCTGGAAAAAAACCGCCGTCGCCGATTGAGCAGGCAGATGACAGCGTGACAGGAAGAACACTTTCTTGCCTTCCCTGGATGATAAAACAGCGTCTTGCCGATGTATAGGGAGGCTTTGAAGAAACAGGCCTGAGGCATCATAGTTGTATTCCTTAATGTCGTTTCCTTTTCTCTTCTTGCTCTTCTGAAAAGATGTTTTAACTTCATCGTTAGGGATACGGATTGAAACAAGTAAGATGTTAAATTTACCGGTTTTCCGTGATTTTCGATATGTTCGCAATCCCGAGAACCACGTTGTTCTTCTAGAAATCTGAAAATTCAAGAAATCGGAAAGTTTATCAGTTAGATAACACTAAAACCAGAAACTAACTTAACAAAGTAGATGCCCGCATTTTGTTTTCCATTAAGGAAAGGGAAGACTTCTGAAAATAGGTTTTTGAAAAGCAAAAACTTCTCGCTAATGGAATCTTTAACATTAAAATTGTGCCATACTAGGGCTTAAAACATGTTCTTTCTGAATATGTGAGAGAAATGCTTTTATGTGAGAGAAACAGTTAGTGCAAAACAAACAACGGTATGCCAGTTTTTCTCCATGGAACAATCAATGTCGTTTTACTGGAATAACTCTCACCTTACGCATTTGTCTCTAGCGTTTTTCAAATGCTGCGCTGTGTAACTTACCAAATTCGTTGCGGGACCACTAGCGGACATAAAATTATTGAAATTGAAACTTTTTCTTTGTTGTATGTCATTTTTATATGATTAATCTTGAGTATTACACAAACTCATCAAATACGAAAATTATCAGCATAACAAAGACTATCGGTTGGTAGAAACCTTAACTCCCAGCGGTGACTGTGAAGCGAGATATAAAGAAATAATAGATATATTGTCGTCAATTACTTATTAAAAAACAGTCGCGCCTTATGGTTTAATGTATATTTACTTTCGCACTTTTTACATGATAATAGCGTTCTTTGCCGTAGTGTAAGTGATCATATTTTTTTAAGAAAGACAATATGAAAAACTTTATTATTTATTTCCAACAAATGTTGTGGTTGGCACGGGTACTATTTTCGGAGCTGGCTTGCAAATTACTCGACAAATAATTCGTTGAATAAAAAGCCTATACGGTTTAACCAAAGTCAACGATAAAATTGAGTTTATCAATGGATAGCCAAAGAGCAGAGTTGTTGCCACATATTCTACAATAGTAGTTTCAAACTGAGATGGAATGTGAAAAACCCATGGAACACCAATCAATGCAAGCGGCAAAATTGTTGACAGCAAAGGAAGAAAGCCCTAAAAATGTTCACCTATACATACAATGAAAGCCTGGGTGGCCGCAGGCCGGAAAATCGAGAGGCAGAAGGCCGTTACGACGGCCGAAGGCCACCATACCAAAGCGGCAAATTCTTGCGTAGCTGGCTTTGACTTGATAAAAAAAATTAAACCCACCTGACAAGCAAATAAAATAGTCAAGTGCCTTTGTTGGCGTTTCTTTCGGGTGTTGATTGCAACATTCAGTTGTGTAATTGCCTGTCGATGAGTTAAATACGACACACCAAAAATAAAAGCCAAGTAAGCAATTGAAATTGAAATTATGGTCGTTACTAAACCTATTTATATTCAATATTTTCTTTGAAAACAAACCAAGGATATAAAGTGAAATTCCATCAACTCTGAGAGCTATTATTACTTCACTTTTTAAGTCGATGTTGTCTAGAATATTCAGTAAATTATGATCATTCGCAAAATCTGAGAGTTCCTGTGAAACTGAATTATTCTTTTGACTTTGTCCTGCATACCGCTCCATTTATAAAAATATACTGTAAGGCGGTTATAACGAAGATAATCCATGTAACATATAATAAAAAAGAATAGGTAAAAGCCCTGGAAAAATACAATACGAAAAACAAAGTTAGAAAGTAATCCAACGTTCGGAGCTTGTAGATAAAATGTGACAACTCAATCACACAATGTGGTTCCACTTTTATTAAAATTAAAATCTTAAGATAATGAAAAGTTTCCAGGGATGAAATTTCAATTGCGCAGCTAGTGGTTTGCCCGGCCAATCCCCAATTCATGAAAGGCCTCTCTCGGGAAGGAGGGTTTACTAGTCAGGTGAACAATTAGTAAAAGGCGGTGAACATTTCAATGGTTGAACTTCCTTAGTGAAAAAATTCAATTTGAGGCACGAAGGTGCTCGTCGAATGCAAATTTCTGGGACCAATATAAGCACAATTCAGCAACCACGTAATAACCCCGTCGGGGGTTATTGCGTAGATGCCTGGTAACCCCCAAAATATGACTGGGATAGAGTAAAAAAATTTGGCAAAATTCTAGTTGTCAGCCAAACTTGCTGGTTTAACTTCATTAATGACTGTTATTGTGAAAGTTTGCAGCTTCACAATAGCAAAAAGCCAAAAACGAACAGATTGGGTTTTCAAAAGACACGTGAGAGAAAATTGAGAAATCCGCGAGTCGCGCAAGTTTTAACTTTAAGTTTATCAATTTTCAAGTACGAATATTTTTCGAGTAACAAAAACAAACATTGTTTTCTATTTTCAGTTATTTTCAGTCTTACCATTTTCCTTTTACGTAGCAAAGACACTTTGCTTTTCCAAATACCATTAAAGACCTACTGACACAACATTCAACTACCGCAATCAGGACAGAAAGAAGTCCACAACCAGAAATGCCAGTCTAAATAACCATTGACTACATAAATCATTTGAAAATTCACGGCCACAGATACTGCTACAGAAGAATCGATAAATTTGAATAACCCATTAACTTTAAAGGCTGGCAACGGATAGATAAAATCTGGCTGCAGTCCCCAGAATAATATCAATGAAGAGAAAAGATCAGCAACCTAAACAGCATGGAATTTTCATAAAAAATACGAGTTTACCGCCATACGAAGTGAAAATGGTTTGAATCGCACCATCTTTTCAGTTGATTGCGTTAAAATCACCAAAATCCAAATTACATTAAGAAGCTCAGAACATGAAGATAAGATGAGCAGGTAAGTCAAAGGGGTTTGTCCAGCCATTTTTGTTATCGGGATATTTTCAAATTGATTTTCAAGCAGGTGTATACTAAAAAAACCAATGTTTTGGCGCCAAGAAAAATAGAATTTGAGATGACTTCACCTGCTAGCCATGGTTCGGAACATTTGTGGAGTTTTACAAAACATAAAACGACCAAAATCACATTCAAAGTGTAGTTTGAAAATAAAATGAAAGTTATTTTTTTCATTTTTTTTTCATAAAAGATTGTTTTAGGACAGTGTGTTTCAACTGTGCGCTTTTGATTTATACAAAGTGGAATGGCATGTACAGTACCGGCCACAAAGATATCAACTTAGATTTTTTGCAACTTTAACTACCAATTAATTTTGTATATGTCTAGGAACAACAAAAAAAGGAAAAATGTTTAAATTGACCATATTTTTGCCGTTGTTGTGTATGATTTAGCAGGTCCTTTAAGATATTTTACTTTCTGCGAAACACCTACTTTCGATGTGCGGAACAATTTACCAACATTTTTACCAATATGTTCGCTTGGAACAGGCCGAAACCTCCTCCGATACTCTAGAACTATCCAATGGCGAACCTTTCATGATCTTTTCAGCGAAATGAACTTGAGAGGGCTTCAGGAAAAAATTTTCCGTGGTTTCGCCAGCGTGTTGAAAACTGGCAACCATTTTATGAATTCATTAAGATTTGCATAGAACGAGGTTTTTAAGAGTTTCCGATAATAGTCTGTATACATAACATAAAACATAGGTTTCAAATACTGTTACCAGATTTCATGTTCATCTGGAAAACAGCGAAAAGTCGCAATTTTTCAACACAGTGGCAAGACCACGGAAAATTTTGTCCCGAAACCCTTTCAAGTTTATTTTGCTGCAAAGTTAAGGAAAAAATTCTATGGAAGTGCCAGACAATCGGCGAGGTGTTCGGCGTGTTTCAAACGAAATTAGGGGTGAAATTAGCTGACTTTGGATCTATTTTGACGCACATCTTATATAGGTTTTTACGAGGAAAACAAAAATTCTTGAAGGGGCAGCCAAATCATACGCAAAAACTGCAAAACTGTTGTCGTTTTACAATTTGTCTCAAGTTCCTAGACATATACAAGAGTATTTGGTAGTTACAGTTGCAAAATACCTAAAGTTCTCTATGTCTTTATGGCCGGTACTGTATTTTGAGGAAAATCCTACTTTCCACAGACCTGTTTAACACACTTTTGAAAGCTGGATATGTGGAAAATATACAAATAGGTAAAAACTTGCTGTGACAAAACTTTGTTTCGTGTATAATCACCTATCTGCCCAGCAAGACAACATCCACAAATGGTCGAGAATTAAGAGGCGAGTTGTCAAAGCCTGTGATTGTTTTATGTTTTTCTCAATTGAACCAAAACATCCGATTATGAATCATGTCTAGTTGACGACGCAGAAAGCGATTATCAAAAAGTCTTAATTCAGAAATGGATAAAAAAGTATCATGTTGTCAATCCTATCCTTGATGTTTGAACAGCGTTGACAGTAAGGACTGCTTAAAACATCCTTTCATTAGTTACGAAATCACTCTTGCAGGTTAGATTATCGATCTGATAAAAACAAAAAAAAGTAGTATAATTTTTTTTGTTCAATAGGTTCACAAATATTAAACCCCTAAAGAAAGTTTAGTTGAACACTTCTTTTGAAAATAACGATGAATGAACATATTTTCCAGACATCTTAATGGTGACTAAACACTTAGTTGTTTTTCATCAATTTAAGTATAGACCTTAATTATAAATAAATGAATGTGTTCACTTCACCAAGAAACGTGCATTATGATACAACATAGTTAATAGTGCTAATAATATTTCATTGGGATACAAACAGATGCACTTGGCGTTAAATTACTTGACGGTGTGCTAATTTGAACATCCCACACTTTTTTCTATGTCATTCTTAGGTATGAAATTTATACGAAATCATAGTCTGATGTGTTGCGTGTGTGTGATGTTGTGTGTGTATGTGTGTACGTGTGTACGTGTGTACTTTTGTCTACGCGTATGTCTAATGCCAAATCGGTACATAACAATTTTTAACCTTTCAGAGATAACTCAAAGAAAACAATTAATTTTGTTCGGTCGGCGATCGAATTCTTTCGCTCGGTGATTTGTGTAATGAAGCTTGTGAATATTATCATTTGCGTAGGTTCATTTTGGTTTTCTATTTGACTTGTCCTTTCAAACCCATGCAGACGAATTTCCCCGTATCAAGAACCCCGTTAATAAGACCTCATTAGATTTTTCTTCAAAGTACATTCTCTGTTCGATTTCAAACTTTAATCTTAGTTTTGAATTATAATCAGTATGTCTGGGCTTAGCACGCTAGATTTTTCCCTTTTATTACCGAGTAGATTTTTTCAAAACAATTGCCGACTACAAAAGTGTAATTCTGCGCCCCATTAGCCCAATTGTAATAATAAACTTGAAAGTTTACTTAAAAAAGCTGAAAACATATTCAGTCGGCTGAAAAAAAATTCTTCAAAACATCGTCTCTTATTATTTTTTGCCCGAATGATTCTGGTTTAAAATATCCCCTGTTTTTTTTAACATGTTTCCTTTGTTTCTCTGAAAAAAATATGGGATGTAACTGAATGATTTTTTTTTAAATTTCAATCCTAATTGACAATTTTTAGTTGAGTTTCACGGAGGACAATATGTATTCGAAAACAAGGTATTGAAAATACAAAAATCTGGCAGCCTAATTTATCATATTCGCTTACTGTATGCAATGGTTTAATCATAGACATAATGGCTTTTTTCCCTTACAAAAAAATTAAACATTCGAAATTATTGTCATTTCATTAAAAGTTTGCTGCTACACATTGTCTAAATCCTTGACGTAGTGGTGTTATTTTTCGTTTATCAGAAAACGAAACATTTAGTGTCATTTCATTAAAAAATTGTTTTCCAAGACTTTTCACAGCTTCATTGACTTTTGGTTTTATAATTAGCATTGTCATCGTCAGTTTTGCAAGAATTGATAAATGAGGCACACTTTTACGAACTCAAGTCATAAATCATGGGTATTAATTGCCACTCTTCGTAGAAAGGGCAAAGACGTGTGAAGTATTCTTATTCTTCACATTGCAAATCCTAAAACTTTTTATTAATTCATTTCTTTTATAAGAATTTGTTGGAAATTAAATTTTCGCGCTTTCGTTCTAAGCATTGAAGCAAAAATTATTTGCAACCCTTAACCGCCTTTCTGTAATATCGGAGTACACTTATAATTTACACTTACCTCAAGATTACATTTTAGGTGTTTTAGTCAATTATCGATTTGTCATCCAGGGTTACAGTAGGGTACACTAGGTTACTCTAACTAACATTTTTTTCTTTTTCAGAGGTGTGAAATGGTCAATGACAAGGAAATATGTTTTTCAATAGTAAATTGAATGCGACGTTGTTATACCTACTGACGTAAAAGTAGAATGCTGGTATCAACAAATTGTAGTTCAGCCCCTACAAACCTGGTAAAGACACTCATGCGGGGATTTACCGCTGTGACTGACGTGGCGAACTTAGTACAACCTCTGTTATGAAAGTAATGAGCCATTTCCTGTTATTATAGCTTTTTGGTTATTTGATAAGTGAAATCTATTTTTACAAACTGTCTTTTGTTTCAAACTTGGTACCATGTGCTTAGAGCAGAAAATTATGTAATAAATAATATTTTCCTCCAAATTATGGAGCTTTCGGTTTTTGTCCATTAATTTTGAAACATTCTTTCTTAGAGTAAATCAAGTTCAACTCGTTGTAATCTTTTGTGCAATTATTCTAAGTAGAGGAGTCGGAATGCGGCTTATTCCAAAGGTAGTCACATAATCTTTGATTTATAGAAAGAATTTGCTTAGTGTCCTTATTTTTTTTCAAGAAACGTGCTCGTAGGAAAAAGATTTCCATGATAGTTCAAACACAATTTTGCTATTTATCTCCAATATATAATCAGCGACTATTTCTCGTTTGGCTCTGGATGTGACTTGTGTCAAATCAGCAAGTTGTAGTTTAGCACATACAATTTTAAGATTGACTGCTACATTCGGCCATTTTAATATTGACACGTGTAAAATGATAATCCACATTTCATTAATACTGAATTTCATTTGCAATTTTGTATATGATTTTCCTTTTAAAATTTTCAAGCCCACTTTTTGAATCGGGATTTGTTTGGTTCCATTTTGAATAACTTATGTTTATCTTTTAAATGTTTATATTTTGAGTACACATTAAGTTTGAACTTTACTTTTGTTTTTATAATGTTACCCTGTTTTTTTTGTTGTCGGCTACAGAGTGTGAAATTTTGTTAATTGTACTTTGGCTTTTCTTACTTGCCAATTAAAATTTCTTTGCGTAAATCTTTACTCCTTTTCCAGCTATGTCGACCTGCGATGATGCTCTAACTTTACTTCAGTCCTACTATCCAGCCTTCTGTATTTACAAAACAATTGCTTGTTGTGTGGGCCTAATTACGACTCTCTATATAATTAAGTGCGAGGTTTGTAAACATTTAATTGATGTCACACCTCTTCAGGGAATAGCTTGGTTGGTTCATCCAAATGCCAAAGCGTTGTTTGTTTTTCATATTATTTTCACTGTTCTAGTTACATTATCGTACCTTGTAGTTTATGTTTTTGAAATCGTCAGGTATCAAATTTTCACTTTCAAAAAACTCGGTTTCAGAATTTTCACTCCCGTTTCAAGTAATTGTGACTATCTGTTTTCGGAAAAAGTTTCTTTTTTCCTTCGATTTCCAGCTGCCATCACATGTTATTGTCAAGCTTTCGCTATGCTTGCTTTTGCCATTGAGCGTGCCATTTCAACAGGGGTTCCACATGCATATGAGAGAAAAACTAGTCCGACAGTGGGAATTTTTCTTGGTTTCCTTAGTGTAAGTAGCATTACTTTGTGATTTGCAAGATTGTTTAGGCTGGAATTGGAGCAATTGTTTCGTATGTCCTATTAGTCGCGCCAAATGTTTATAAAGGGAGAATGGCTATTGCGGCGAGTTCAAAAACCGTTGAAAACGCCGAGAATTACACGGTAAGATTAAATAGTAATTGGTAATTTATCGCTAACATTTTTGAAAGCTAACGGGGAAAATCACATCGGGATAACTTTCATTACCATGTTTTCATTACCGCAGAATTAGTTTGTTTTCAACGGATAAGCCTCGTAACAGCAGGAAACAGAGCATAAAATTCTGTAAATTTTTTGCTACAGAATAGACCGACACAATGGATTAAGTAAATCATCACATCAGTTTCACAAGTCAGTTTTATGGTTTTGTCTGTTTTATTTTTTTTAAGCAAGTCATTTTAGACGAGCACAGATTGGAAAAAAGCTGATTAAACATATACGTTTTGTGCTAAAATAAAGTCATCGGATAAAACTAAATTGAAGAAAATTGAGTTAATTTACAAATCTAATTTTTCCTTGTTGACGGGTGTACACGACAGCTTGACATTTACAGAAGTCGCGTCATAAATAATAATCATACATTTTTGAGAATATTTACTGTTCTTGACCAAATTTGGCTCTATTCAAAGTTATAGTTGAATGTGAAATCAAAAATTCTCCAAAAAAAACCTAACAACTGAACATTCACAATAAAGGGATTTGAGCATTATGAAGATTATGAGCTAAGCTGATTAGATTTCCAGGATTGTTTTAAACTAAATACTTTGAAACGTTTACCAAATGCTTCATTTCTTACAATTCTTAATTTTGTCGTAGAAATTTTTTAACAAAGAAATTCACAAAAGGGTGAAACAAAACTTTTTTTGTTGTATATAATTTTAAAATTGTTGTCTTTTTTCATAAGTTTCTAAGTGTTTTTAAAACCTTTCTCATAATGAACACCTAGTTCCTTACATAGTTCTCACGGGCCGGGCCGGGCCGGGCCGGGCCGACTTAAAAAAAAATCCTCGGTCCGGCCCGGCCCGTCCACTCGGACCACCCATTCAAACTGTCACCCACACGACCAACGTTCGATCCCGGTCGGGACACTTTATTTTTGCTAACTTAGAATTAGTTTAAATGTGCAATAGAAGTATAATATAAGTGATTTCGGTTTTTTAAAAAAATTGCCGTAAGCTAAAATAACGATTTTAAGAATTTTTATTTGGACAAGTTTACAAACTGGGCCGAAACGGGCCGGGCCGGGACGACACTTTTCTCGGCCCGGCCCGGCACGTCATTTGAGAACTATGGTTCCGTTTTTCCACTAATAGGTCATGAGAATCATAGAGAATCATAGAGAATTAAAAATTTGAAGTTTGTGACGGAAGCTATAATTTCATTTTCCAATTAATACGAAAGTTCTTTAAATTTTTTGAGTGGTAGGGCTAATGAAACAGACACAAAACAGAACAAAAAGGGAAGTTTCCGTTCGTTTGACCTTTTTATGTATTTCCAGGTTTGGTTGTTTTCGTTCAACTTAATTGAAATTACAACGCTTGTCATATTCCTCGGCTGTTTTGTTATTGCAAAGATTTTACTTAAAAGATTCAAGGTGGAAAAACAACATAACCTCAGCACTAAATACCAGGTAAACACATATTGCCATTTTTCTTCACAAGATTATTCAGATTCGTGAAAATCTTATAATCGTTAACACACTTCTTCCCTGTTTTGCTTGCGTTACAATTTTGAATATTCTTCCAACTGGAATTTTATTAAGTTGTGATCAGGTTTGTGTGAGAATACAGCATTTCAATTTTGGTAAAGTTTCAGTTTTTGTCTTTGAAAGCTGTTGATCGAATTCTTGTGATGGAGTATTCCAATCAGGTAAGGCATAATCTTCGTCAGAGTATAGAAATCTTTTTTAGATGCCTCTGTACGCACTGATTATGCCTTCTGTGATGATGTTCAGAAATCGGCAGAGACGAAATATACAGCCGCAAAACGAAAATGTCCAAATTTCTGATCACTTCAATCATCTCAATGTACAATGGAGATAAATTCACAGACCACCAGCAGATAGTGAACATTGTAATGAACGTCTTTTTATGGATGATTTTCGTACTGTACATTGGTTTTATCATTATAATTAGGGTGCCCTGTGTTCGTTTGGGTCCACTAGCGGCAAAAATTCAGGACAATAGTTGCACAAACCCCAAATGAACGAGTTGGAACTCAGCCGCCTTAATTTATGGGCTTTACGATGAAAATACCCGCGCAAACCCATTTAAACATCATAAAAATGGAATTCTCAACAGAAGAACAGTAGCACTTGGAAGAATTTGATGAATTTAGCAAATATTTTAACTACCTGTTTGCTCAAAATCGAAATGTATGTCTTAAAGAAGCGTTTTTTAATCATAAAAGGCAATTTTAGGGGGGTGGACCTAAAGCTTTGCAACGCTATGAAAACAAGAACATTTATCAGGAATATTCTAATGCGCTGATTGAAATTTTTTAAAAAATTCACCTTGGGTAATTTCACATGGGAAATCAATTGGTTTGGGTCGCTTAACTCAGAAACCACCTACTTTCGAGAAACATCGCAAAAATAGGGTGAACCTAAAGTTTCACACCGCACTGTATATTTTCGGGATTTTTTTGACGTGAAAAGCTTATGGCACTGGACTCAAAAACGCATACTTTTAACCAAATATAGCCTATATGCTGTAAAAAATGAATGCGAAAAGTTCTTATTATGGAATTTCGCATGAACGTTTTGAGGTTAGGTGAAGAATTGAGGATAACGTGTACAAATCAATCCTCTCCGTTTGAAGCGACCGTTGACCATGGGACATTGTTTTCGCAATGGAGCATGTTTACAACCCCTCTACCCAAAGTGAAAAAAAATTCATTTCATCTAATACCGAACTCAACATATTTTACCGCGAAATTTTGGATTAGGATTTGGTTTGTTAACAAACTTTTAGAAGAGTTTGCAAAAAATGAAATATTATTTCGACTACCCGAACGCAAGCAGTAAGAAAAAGTGTTTTGCGAAGGCTAAGATTAACAAAAAATGATTTTAAAGAAAAAACACAGAACAAAAGTAGTTGAAAGCCAAATATACCTGACGATCCCCGAGAATGGTTTAGTTAATGATTGCAATCTGCCTCGAAATTTCTCGAAAATTGAAGTCCTCGGAGTTGGTCTGTAAAAAACACGATGATTTTGATGACGACGAAAAATTCAGAATTGGATTGGACGGGAAAACAAACATTTGAAGTGATTGTATGGGAAAAAAAAAGCAAAGGTGGTTTTCTGCGCCACGTTTGACCTGCCATTGAATTAATTAAGCTCAGCTTTTTTTGTAATTTGTCGCACAATCATTTTACATTTTTTTGTTATCGCCACTCCTTTCAAACAATAATTTCATTTATATTTTCAGAACCACAACGAGGCCATGTTGTACAAATGTCGCAAAGACAATTGTATTACAACAATATCGATGTTTGCTTCGAGGATTTTTTGTACGATCCAGGAACTAATCCAAAACACATTAGGTATTTTTTTACTCTTTAAATTGCAGTTCAAAACTCTTTTAATTTACAAAATTTTGAAAATTTCTTCAAGTAACTTGATCTCGCGATGGACTCAATTTTTAAATTCATTTATCGAACGCGTTAAAATTGAGGTTACCTGCGTATTCTTGCCCTAATACCAATATATTTTTGTTCTAATACAATTAAAGCCTAGCGAACCTTTAACACTTTGTGTATCTTTTCATTCTAGATATTTTTATAGACTTGCTCAATGGTCTTATAGAATGTCTTGTTTGTTTTAAGCACACTACTTACTCTGCAACTTGCCTACTACTTGTAAATCTCAAGCGATTTGGCTTCGTGTCGGTGAAATATCCTATAAACCACCGTAAACTGTAATAATAATATCAAAATTAAGGCACATTCAACCGAAGTAGTTTTACAGCATTTATAAAGTAGTGGCCTTTTATATAGTTCAAAATGGTTTTTTCGTAACTTCCAGTAGCCGCAACCGAGACCAAATGAGTTTGTATAAGTCTAGTAACTTGAAAAAGTAAAACAATTTTTGTTTTACAATTCTTAAGTTTTCCTTAGCTGTCCCTTCAAAAAAAATTTCATTCATCGAAAAACCTGTTTTGGGGGGGGGGGGGTCAAGAACGACCAAAAATGGGCTGTTACCGATAGTTTATTAAATTTGTGCGCAATCTCGAAAAACCGCAGTTTTCTATAGGCTGGGCTATTTTTTCCTCACAACCGTCGTTTGGTTATATTTGTCGAAAAGGACACAAAAACCTGTTTAAAACTCGTGCCGATCGGAGATGTTTTCGGTCCGTTCCAAGCAAAAATAAGGTTTAAAACAGCCCATTTTCGTTTTTATCCAAACCAAACCTAGGTTTTCTGAAACATTTTCTTGACATACGCAAACTCATTCGATCGTTAAAGTTACGAAATACCGTTTTGAAATAATTCATGATCAGAACTGTATGAATCTTAAAAACGAAGCAGTTTTCAACAGTAGTGTCCACTGGGAATTCGGATATTTCTCACTTTATTTATTCAAGTACTTTCAAAAACTCTCGTTATAATTTGGTTAACAGGTGTTCTATTTTTCACCGCTTTCCACACATTCTTGATGAATACTCTGTACGGCTTGACCAGAAAAAGTGATAAAACTGAATTCAATAAAGGGTAACTAATGAGCAGGGTAGATCCAACATATTGAGTTAAAGCTACTTCAAATTCTGAGGGCACGTGGAATAGCCAAGGAACAACTAGGAAGAAAATTGGTAGAATCATAGCTAACAATGGGATGACACCCTATAAACAAATGTAATTACAAAACTCAAAAAAAACCTTACCTGACAAGCAAAGAGAACTGTCAATTTACTCTGATCTTTATATCTCGACTTGGAAATAGATTTTCCAATCTGTGAAACAATTTTTTTCTGAGTAGCGTAAGATAATCCAAACACTAGACCAATAAACGCAATGACTAGGGCAAAAACCGCATAAGCTTAAAATTCGAAAACAATGAGATAATATGAACACTCACCTATAGGAAATGTGAATTCGGATTTAATGTTAACTCCATATACTAGATCTCTGTCCAAATTCACCCTGCTCAGATACAACGAAAGGTTGTGGTTTTCGGCAAAAAGTGCAGTTTCCTATACAGTACTGGCCATAAAGGTTTTTCAAAATAGTTTTATATATGTATAGTAACTAGGGGAATATGTAAATGAAAAAAGTTTTTGAGTGTTGTTTTCAGTAAAAACCCTAGTTTTGACGAGGGCAAACTCGGCTAAAAATGGGCCGTATTCAACCGTGTTTTCTCGTGGAACAAAGCGGAACCACATCTGATTGCCAGGATTTTTAAACGTTTCATGCTTTTTGCAATAAATGTAACCACACCTGAGCTGGTGAGAAAAGTTGCAGTGATCCTGCCAGCTTGATGAAGAATTGTGTTTTTTCTATGTTACACACATATTTTTTTAAACCGGCGGGTATATTATGATCACATTGTAATATCCCTATAACCAGCTTTTTCGTTTTTTGTGTCATAGTTTGAGTAATACTCAACAGGAAACATGGTTTTGTGACTTCGTTTCTCTTTTTCATATTTATGTGCCCAACATTCAAAAATCACAGTTTTTCAACACGCTGTCAAGGATCACTGAAAAAAAATTTATCAACGCAATTGTGTTTTTAAACTCTTTTAACAATATTAAAATTTTATTGAAAAGAGCACGAAAAACATATCAGGTCGACTCAATTGGTCGTTAAAGTTGCGTAAAACCATTTTGAAATGTCTTTATGGCCAATACTGTATATTAAATGTTAGATTGACAAAACTCAAAACATACGTATGTATCCATAATACAAACAACAATAGCAATGCACGTAAGCAGAGCGGTACCAACATAAATAATAGTTAAGTAGATTTTTGCGCTAAAACACAATAACATTAAAAAGAATGACTTATGAATAAATAGAAACAAAAACATCTAACGTTTTTGTCAACAAAACATAAATAACAGACGACAAAAAACAAAACAAGCAATGAAACTGCGAAAGATAAACAATTATAAGAACGTAATGAGTGGATAAGTATAGGAAAACAGGAAACTGTCAGAGTAACTGGAATGAAAAACGATAACTTACTAAGTTCCTCCCATGTATTTCAGAAAATATGTCCAACCGAAAATCATTATAAACCTAGCAATGCAACATTCAAGTACAGATGTGAAAGTACCAACAATGCTGCAAACTGTGATTGTTCCCTAAAGTATTTGTTCAAATATTAGTACAATTAAAAAATAACGTACCCCGACGTATGACGCATAAGACGAATCAAGATACTGTAAGAGTCCGTTCACCCGAAAAGCAGGAACAGGTAGCAACACATCCGGTTGAATAATCCATGCTAGTGAAACCGATGCAGCCATATCAGCCGCCTGCAACTTTTTTATTGATAAATATGACCAATTTTCATACAAATTTTCAACAGAAACGCTTTGAAGTTGGCCAATTGTTGGCATCTTTCAATTTTCTACGCGATCGATAACTCACCGCCATTCTAAGTAGAAATGGCTTGAACTTTGCCATTTTTTGTGATGTTTTCGTGTAAATCACATAGATCCAGAAGCCATTAATAAGTTCTGATAACGTTGCTAATATTCCGAGGTAAGTCAACGGTGTCATTTATTTACTCAAGACAAAAATCCGTTATGCTTTTTTCGACAGTAGGCAAATAACAGGGAAAGAAAGCAACGACGGAGGCAGATTGTACAAATGGCGCTTTTTTAATTGTCTAGCAGGTGGATTCAAGTTAGCGAAAAGATCACAGAGTAACCGTTTTTCAAGGAAATTAAATCGAGAACTCAATTAATAGAAAACTATATTAAGAAAAATTGTGTTGCAGAAGAGGAATGAGGAAAAAGAAAATTGAAATTCTTCCAAATGCAAAAACAAACTGTAATTCTTTACCTCACGGTAGTCCAAATTTTTGGTTCCTCAAAATTTAAATTTCAAAGATACGTTACATTTTGCATTCAACTTGTAGGAAATTTGAATTTTAAAAACGATGGTTCTATCGGCTAAAACATTGGCTTTTTTTTTAAAGGTGTTCGCGGTTGACTTGTTCATGAAACCCGAAAAAACAGAAGACATGAAAGAATACTCAAACCGTGATTACGTAAAAATATATTTAAAATCCTAATATAATATTTAAAACTCAGTGGCAAAAAGGGATTTATACCAATGTTTCAAAGAAAACTCTAATCCAAAATTATTACTAAAATGAGCTGGGCTCTGGGACAAACCATTATGAATATTTACTCAAGTAACGTCAATTACCCAAAATTCGGATCACTGGTGTTTTCTTCCTAACGGCGTCGAATAAACTCTTCATGTAAACGTTGTAGGGTTTTACAAGAAGTAATGACAAAATTGCGTTCAGAATGGGATAACCAATGAGTAAACTTGATCCAACATATTGAGTTAGTGCAATTTCCAAATCAGAAGGCACGTGAATTAGCCAAGGAATGGCCACAAACAGCATTGGCAAACCCATCGCTAGCAATGGCACAACGCCCTAAAAACAAAATCAACAAAATCTTTTAACTTACCTGGCAAGCAAAAAGAAGGGTCAAGTTGCTTTGGTCTTTGAAATTTGACTTGGAAATAGTTTTCCCAAGCTGTGATAGAAGTGTTCTTTGGGTTACCAACGACAAACCAAAAAGTAGTGCAAGAAAACCGATAATTACGGGTATCATGATATAAGCTTAAAGTATAAATAAGCACATCAAAATCGTTTAACCTTACCATAAACATATGTATATGTTGCTTCGACATTGATTCCCACCACAAAATCTGTTTCGAAATTAATCACACTCAAATAATTAGAAAGGTTGTGTTTTTCAGCATAAAGTGCCGTGTGCTGTATTTCGGTGCAAAAAACTTTCTTAAACTTACTGATAGATCCATCGAACCAACAAATATGGTCGTGCATGTTGAGAATGAAGTGGTAATATAAATGCAAGTTAAGTAACTAATTGCGCTGAACGAGAAAAGTTTACAAAAACACGAAACACAGACACACAGACACACATACACACATACACACATACACACAGACACACATACACACAGACACACAAACACACAGACACACAGACACGCAGACACACAGACACACAGACACACATACACACAGACACACATACACACAGACACACAAACACCCAGACACACATACACACAGACACACAAACACACAGACACACGGACGCACAGATACACAGATACACAGACACACAGACACACAGATACACATACATACAGACATACAGACACACACAGACAGAAAAACGTACTAAACTCCTTCCATGTATTCGATATAGTTAGTCCAACCGGCTACCATAATAAAGCGAGCAACACATGACTCAAGCGCAGATACAAAAGTCGCAACAATACTGCATACCATTATTATTCCCTAAGTATGTCTTAAATTGTTGGATATGATATAAATTTTAAAAAAATAATAATATAGTTTTTAAACCCCTACCCCAACGTAGCAAGAAACGTAATAATTTGCAAACTGTAGCAGGCCGTTTACACGGAATGCTGATATAGGTAACAAAATATCAGGTGTGAATAGCCAAGCCATTGTGACAGATGACACCAAATCAGCTGTCTAAGGAAGATTTCATAAGTATGTCCTACCGGGAACTAACCGCCATTCTAAGTAGAAATGGTTTGAACTTTGCCATTTTGTCCGTTGTTTTCGTGTAAATCACATAAATCCAGAACACATTGATAAGTTGTGATAGTGCTGCCAATACTGCGAGGTAAACCAAGGGGGTCATGTTAGCAAAAGTAGATCTTTTTCTTTGCCAAATTTAAGAAAGTTTGGACTTTTTTTGAGTTTTTGAATCTTTCAGGGAACAGACACAAAATCACGGAAGTCGTTTGCAAAAATGAATGTGTAGGATGTTCAGCAGGTGATTTTTATTTTGCGGAAAATCACATATCAGCGCTTTCTTTTTTAGGTAATTCAAAAAAACACACTAGACAGAAATCACATATCTTCATATCAACCACCCGACACATATATGATTGTGGAACAAAGTCGTGTACAATACTACTTTTAATACAGAATGTCTGTACGAATCGAGCAGTTTTGCAGACCTGGTGACACGATGTTTTGGTTCATGCTCAAACTTTGTGAAATACGTATTTTCAGTCTGAAGATACTATTTTGAAGTGTTTGAACCCTTTTTGATTTTTGGTCCCGGGTTACGGTAGGTCGTCCTAGGTTACTGTAGTTTTGCTCAAATTGGTCCAAATGAAGGAACACGTATCAATCAATTTTGTTTGGTGTGTGGACTAATTGTTGTTTCCAAAGGAGCAAAATGGAAGCAATACCATTAATTTGGCCAAGTCTAGGAAGAATTTGCAACAAAATCAGTTTTGAAACATTGAAATTTCGGAGGCCATTGTACTCAAACAATGCGAAACTGCGGAACCAACAAGCTTTATAGCCTTCGCCAAACGGGCATCCTGCCAAGAACGGCCTTAATGCAGCAGCCGTGCGATACTCAGGCGGAAATAGTGTGCGAGCCTCACAGACGCAGAGAAAAAGCGGCTTTTAGTAGCCGATGCTCGTTTGGCGACAGCTATAGCTACCAACAAGCTTTATCTAAAACCACTTTATTGTCGAACGTTGTCTTGATTGATTGTCGAATGTATAGTGCACTAGTTTCCTTATTTTTTCTGTCGCTCTCTGCATTAATTACACTCTCCTTTTTGAAAAACATCAGACTGCACCCGTCTCCTTGTTAAGACAAAACTGTTAGACAGGTGATATTTAACAAAGTGGGAATCAAAGGGTAAACAACCAACTCTGCTGAGACTTTCTGCTAATCGTGTGTTCCAAAACGAACCTTTTCACATCACATTTATTACACTGGATAAACAGCTGTTGTTGACAAATCATCATTAACATTAAATTAAATTTGTAATCTTTGAAAACCTAAGCACCAATTTCGCAAACTCCAATTTTTCAATTGGACAGGTGTTCCCAGATCAGCCCTTCCGCCAAGCGACACAGGTGCAAACAATTGACTAATAGATGAAAATATCCAACAATGGAAACGGATGTTGATCTCTGAGCAAATTTCTTACATTTTTGTTGTGTTGATCCAGTTTGTATACCTTACTGGGTTTTTACCTCAAAACTTTTTAAAGAAAACGGTTGATAAAGTCATTTTATTCGTTCAACTGGTCTCAGGTGGTCTCGAAAGTGACAAACTTTTAGGAATTACTTTCTTAATAAGTTTAATAATCAAATACTTAACATACATCTTGTAAGGTTTAACTAAAACTAAAGAAAGAATTGAATTGAGCATAGGATAACAAACAAGAAGTGTTGATCCGACGTATTGGGTTAGAGCTACTTCGAAATCGGAGGGGATGTGAAAAAGCCAGGGTGCAGATACAAAGAAAATTGGGACAATGACAGCTGTCAGTGGAATTATACCCTGAAAAACTAATTGAAATTGTTTAAAAATGTAAAACCTGGCAGAGAAAAAGAAGAGTCAAGTTTTTCTGATCTTTGTAGCGAGATCTCGAAAGGACTTGCCCAAGTTGTGCCTTCACTTTGCGTTGGGTGAAAAAAGACATTAGACACACCAATAATATGAAACCAATAATAAGGATAAATACTCCTACTGCTGGAATTTTCAAATAAAATATGGTAAAATTTCGTTTTCTCACCTAGGAGAATTGTTAAAGACGATTCAACATCAACACCGTAAACAGTATCTTTTCGCGCATCAACAACCTCGAGGTGTTTCAGGAAATTGTGCCTTTCCGCAAATGAATACACTTTCTAAAATGACCGTTATCAATATCATGAGAAAAAGCTAACGTTTATGTGCGTGAAACAATAGTAAATGGCTGTGCAAACGCAAGCAGCGCTTGTAACGTAGATTATGGTCAAGTAGCACAATGCACTGAAAATGAGAGATCAGTTTTAAGCTTTAACGAAAAGATTTTTTTAAAACTTTGTTTCAAATTTTCACAGTAATCATGAGAATCACGAAATTCACGGTAAAATTGCAAATCCGTAAATCCGTGAAAAAATCAATGTAATCGCTTCCTAATCCCGCAAGTTCATGGGCAGGAAAAAAGCAAAAAAAAACCCAAATTAAAGGGACAGTAAGGTGGGTTTTACAACATGGGCTCAATAAAGAGACAAACATTCGCTGATCATGAAAATATATATGACTATTGGTCAAAAATTTACCCTATTCGAGAAAACACAAAGTCGTCAAATCCGTCTACAGATTTGTAGACGGGCAGTACGTCCTGCGTGTCCAGAATTTACGAGCATTCCAATGAGCCATATTGCATTTTAATTGGCTAAGAGAGCGCTGGAAACAAGGGAAGGCGGAAGACAATTTAGCATAGTAAATTTTTTTACTTTCCGGCCGTATCCAATCGAAATTGAAAAGACTACCTTTTAAAAAGGATACTACCCTTTAACATTCAACAATATAACCATGTTGCACGCTACTATTAAACAAATGTAAATGACAGTGCAAACATTCTAATATTTCAGCGGCACTAGACAAAAATAGTGAAGCTAGGCAATCAATACCACTTTTGTTAGCTTTTTGGCGTACTGCTATGTTGTGTTTTGACACCGGTTGCACAAGTTTGATTCGAAAGCATATAACAAAATGTCATATAGCCTAGATCGGTTATTTTTCAAACAGAGAAAGGGTAGAATGATTCAATTATGAAATTCTTTTCCATTAAACAATATGGAGTTTCCGACTTACTAGATGCCATTCATATACTTCAGCCAGTCACTGAATCCAAACACAATTAAAACCCTTGCGAGGCAACACTCAAAAACAGATACAAATGTTCCTATTACACTACATCCAGTAAAAATACCCTAAAACACCTTGCAATTTAAATCAAATAAACTTACTCCAATATAACAAGCGTAAGCTTCGTTTATGTATTGAATAAGTCCATTTACGCGAAAGGCGGGAACAGGTAACAATATATCTGGTTGAACTAACCACGCAATGGAAATTGAAGCAGCAAGATCAGCGATCTGAAATTGCGTTTTTTTTTAATAACTTTGAAATTTACCGCCATTCGCAATAAAAATAGTCGAAACTTTGCCATTTTGGTTGAAGTCTTTGTCATGATTACGTAAATCCAGAAAATGTTTATTAATTCTGAGAAGGCAGCTAATATAATGAGGTAGGTCAGCGGAGTCATGTGTGATCTATAAATTATTAAAAAAAAGTGAATATAAGTTTAATTGGAAACGGATCTAAAAGCGCAGGTGCAAGTAATTGAGTCGCAATAAGAATGAGAAGGGGAACAGGTTAAACTTTTGTTCTCATTGGGGTTTCTGAATTCCGAAATCGGGGGTTTAAACTTCAAAATGTTTATTTATATTTTTCCCAATGATGGGAATCCGTTGACGCATGCATAGGACATTGTTTGAACCTTTTTTTTCATAACAAACGGGAAATTGAGTTTCACGATTATCAAAATTTGTTTTTGCAAAAGGATTCAGAAACGAATAATGTTGACAAAGCTTGGTTTTTAACAACTCAATGCTAACTTAAAGTGTCATTGGACAAATGTTTATTTTTGAAAACCACTTGTTGAATTGAAAACTTCATATATGTTCGTTTTGAAACGCAGTTATTACGATCATAACTAAGGTCGTTTTTTTTTTACAAAAATGAGAAAACTTTGGTTAAAAGAGAAAAGTCATCCAAAGTAAATGCTTTTTTGTTTTAAAAAAAACCTTTTATCGTGATAGTTTGCTGTTGATTTGTGGTCACTCAAAACCACGCTTTGCATACTTTACGGAAAATATATCTATTCTGGGTATCTGCGTGGAGTCAGCGGTTTGCAAGTTCCTGCCAGCTGCAATAAAAACACATTTCCTTTTATTCAAAGACATCGCAGCTAAAATTAGAAAGGTTTGGAAAATCTTTAACCGCTTCTTGGGATAATCATTGAAACTACAATACACGGCCTTTTGGAAATGTCAGGTCAAATGTTATAGGAAAATAAATGCAATTTTCCAATTTCTGGGAAAGAAATTTAAATTTAGAGGTTGTTGATGACGACAAAAAAAGTTTACTGGAAATCAAATTGGTGTTTTCACTCAGGATTTTGTTTAGCTATCATCAAATAGTAAAAATGATGGCTTACAAACATTTACAACGCTGTCAACAGGATTAAGAATACAATACGTGAATATTATGACTTAAAAAAGCTTAAAGAGAAGAACTAAAATATCCGACTATCTTAGTGATACTGAACAGAAGAAAACTGATTTTTCGGCTTTCTTGAAAATTCGTTGCAATTGAGAGAAGAAAACATACAGAAATAAACCCAAAAACATGTTTTCGTTCTTCTGAACCTTTTGGCTAAATCAAGTCGAACGACGTCACCCGACCTGAAGATGATTTTGATTTTTTTACGCTTCGGGTGCTTTGCAAAGAGCTGTGGAACAAAACATTTGCGCTGAGTTCATTTTCTATCCGCTTCGATGAGTAGTGTTTTTTGTTAGTGGGAACTCAGTACATGAACTCTCCACTCTTTTGCACAGATCCATATAGGTTTGTTTTTAATTTCTGGGAACAGTTCATCTGAAAGAAGTACAATTAGTCTTTCAGCTACGTAGAGTTGACCATTTTCATCGCACATCAGCGTAGTTGTTATAGTGGGTTTACCCCGGTACAAAATAACTTTAAAAATAAAGAGCTGGATCAGCATTAAATTTTTTGTATTCTACGATCTTACCATGTTTAGGGGAAATTTAGACTATTCCAAAAATGAATTTTTCATTATTTTGTTAGAAATCAAATTATCGAGCCCGGGCGAGTTTAGTTTTTTAAAAAGCAATTAACTTTTTTATAATTTTATAGCTACTCACATCAGTGACCTATAAAATGAGCAGGAACTTGTGTATCTAAATAATTCGACCGAAAAAAAACTTCAGGACCTTGGAATATCCATTTTCGTTATTAACATTTTTTGTTTGTACGCAGTCTCATCGCAATAAACGTTTTATTCAATAAGTCAACTTAATTTTACAACAAACGGAGAAATAGAATGGTCTACAACAATCGAACAAAACAACTTTTTCAAATACTTTCGGTAAGGTTTCACTAAAACCAGAGAAAGTAAACTATTAATAAGAGGACTGGATAACATTAACAAAGACCCAACATTTTCATGCAAGAAAAATTCAAATTCAGAAGGTGAGTGAATAAGCCATGGAATACCCATAATGAGTAAAGGTGCTACAATCGTAAACAACGGCGCTGCACCCTGAAAACGTTGTAAAATTTGCTTCGAACACTTAACACCTGACAAATGAAAAGAATTGTTAGATTTCTCTGCTGTGAATATTTATCGGAAATCCTATTATTGTCAAACTGCTTCTTTATTCGTCGATGAGTTAAGAAAGATATAATAAAGATGAAAACTACGCATAAAACCACAGTGATGATACCTGCAATCGCTGAAATTTACAAGTCACGTTTAAACTTTTAATTAAACCCAACCGAAAGGCATTAGGTTGTTTCCTTCAATATCAAGACCGATAAAAACATCTTCTTCTGTAACATACTTCAAAACCCATGCCAAGTTTTCGTTCTTTGCAAAGTCACGCACCCCCTGAATGAAATTAGTTGAAATCAGTGCCATTGAAATCACCTGCTCATCTAATAAGGCAAGGTCGGCAGCAAAGACGAGAATAGATGGAATAATGAGGCCAATCAAGATGATGTAAGAATAAGCCCTGAAACAAGCAAACATAATGCAAAAGAAACTGTTTCTCAACCCCGCAACTAAGAAATTAAAAGGACAAACAAGTAAAAAAATTGTTTAAATCTATGACACAAAGTTGGCCTCTATGTTTGTGTGTTGGATTATTGGGTTTGTGTAAGAGATATACATTATCGCACATGCATACCTTCTTGCTACAGAATTATATTTTTTTGGAGAATTTAAGATGTTTTGTGAACAAAGCCGGACGTAAGATGCTTGCGCTACCTAAGTAAACGACTTTTTTTGGACGCATAACAAAACCTGGCTGTGGGGACTACGTTAATCCCTCGGCTCTTTTTGCGAAACTTACGGGTTGCACCCCCTTTTACTAGTTTAGCTTTAAGTATAGAGAAAGTTGAAACCCATTTCATGTAGAGGATTTCACGTTAAAAAGTGCAATCAGGCCAATTTCAAATTAAAATTTTAAAAGTTGGCTTTGCGGTTTTTTTGTATTTCAAATATAGCTTTCACACAGAATGTTTTGGAGAATTTGAATTCAAATAGATCTGCGCCTGATCAGATAACGCTGTCGCCAACGACGCAAAAACCTCATTTTTGCAATCATTTTGCAGAAAAACTTGGAAAACGATAATTAGTAACTGATAGTGAGGTGGAAGTTTTGCCAGAAAAAGCTTTTGTTTGTGGAAAAAATTCTCCTAACGATCCTTTTTGTGAACTTAAAATAGTCGTACATTGAAGCAAGTTGTGAATTTTGAGTAACGACACGTGAATGATGGCACGGAAAGAGGTAATTTAAAGTAATTTTTCATGAAGTAGGTCAATTGCACGTTCAAAGCCAAATTGGAGACAAAAACCCAATTCGCTCTCCGTGCTCGATTCTTGCAAAAAACGTGTCTGTCCATTCTGTTTCCCTATGTGCGTGTAGTGTATTTGGAAATGTTCTAAAAAAGACTTTTTCGCAAATCTTGGGGAGAAATGAAAAAGAACTGGAATTTTAGGGGTTAAGAAACAAGGGCTGTCAAACTCTCCAGCAACCTCTCAGGTTAAAACCTCTCAAAAAAGGTGGAATGAATTCTGCACAGAGATGAAAGATTGGCTAACCATTTTCCAGACATAAAGATGATTACTTTTGTTTTTCCATAAACAATTGCAGCTCTGCCAAGACAACATTCCAAAACAGCGAACAAATTATAACCTACAGTTGACATGCAAAGTACAACCTGAAAAGCTATTTGTATTCAAAATGAATAAATCCATTACACCAAGGATGCCACCAGGTTCGCCAAGGTACTTCAAAAAGCCGTTTACTTGCATTGCCGGTAAAGGAAACATCATTATGGGTTGAAGTATCCAAGTTACGCTCACAGATGCGAGTAATTCTGTAACCTGTGAAAAGTTGAAAGTGAAGCCAAAGTAAAACTTACAGCCATTCGAATAAGAAATGGCTTGAACTTGATCATTTTGCTTGTTGATTTCGTGCAAATAAGAAATATCCAAAGAATGTTGAAAATCTGAGAAGTTATAGCAACAAAAAGCAAGAAAATTGGAGGCATTTCTAGAACAAATCTTCTGGAAGCAGATTTTTGAACAGATTCTATGATAATAAGAGTAATGGTGTCGAAAAACCTAGAGCAACCGGGTACAGTCTGCGGGCTTTAGCCTTCATCTCTTCTAATTACTCATAATTCTATGCAATTTGAAGGTGGATGCGTCAATAGACCTCAAAGAACGGATATGGATAAAGAAAGAAGGGAAACCACGAGTTTTGAAAACGGGGGTCAAGATCCATCGTCGAGTGTATAAAAACTTGGCTTTTCGAAATTTGTGCTTCAGCTTCGGTTTTTCGGTGCTTCAGCTTCGGTTTTTCGCAAAAGGTACTTTGATGTTTTTCGTTGACACCGTGATACATTTCATAAAGATTATTATAGATTGTTCTAAGAATGACTCGAAGTTGAGCGCTGGTTTCACTACCCAAAAACTTTGATGTTGTTACAGCTTGTGACAGCTTTGTGGCTTGTTCTTCACAAAAAAAGGTTACCACACAATAATCGCTCATAATTCAACGCAATTTTAGAAAGGTAATTGACACACGAGAAAAAGAATCTGACTCGACAGTTTCTTATAAGATTAAGACAGATGAATAATGGAAAAAATGGAAACCAGAGTTGTTTCTTAAATTAACATGTAGTATTTGAGTTTTTGAAAGCTCAACTGCAGACATAAAGGTTACCATAATTGACCAAATTTGAATGAAAATTTTTCCAGAGATGAACGAACGCAACGGGTTATAGGTGGTTTCTGCTTCTCTAATCACAATACTATTTCGGTCCAAATAGGTAACAGTCGGTCACAGTTTATAGGTCCCCGAGAAAGCACTGTGATCAGATTGGGTGCAGAAACAAGCCATCTGGGGACACACTGCCTTCACCGCGTTTGAATGTTCCCTTTTCCCAAGACGCATTTAAGTCATAACCCGTCATCCTATTGTCTGTGTCTAAGCAACAACCGGCTCTTTGGTACCTTAAAGGCTTCTAGGTTTCTAGTTCCGCCACGATTGCAGTAGGATGGAAAAAGCGCCAGTTGTGTAGGCGTGAGGAAGTGCGATTCGATAGGAGAGCGCAGGGAAACCAGTCGAAATAGCGTGCTGATCTTTTATGAAAACCAATGCTGCTCTTTTATAAATTCAGAACGGCCAATTGTTGTTCGGACACAGACTACAATTGTAAGCCTTCAAGATGTAGTTGTAACGAATCGAGGCTGAACCACGCTCAAGCTTATTTGGAAATGTTAATCTCGTCGAGTGCAGAAAAATGAATCTGTATAAAATCTCTTTATAAAAGGTTTGCATAATCATATGAATGTCGTATGATTTTTTTCACAATGTTTTCTTTGACACAGTGCATAATTTACTGGGGTTTAAAACGTCTGGAAGTTTATCTCGGGTTTTATTAACCAAGAACTTTGGTTTATGGTAAGGATTGTGACAGATTTGTGGCTTTTCTCCACAAAAAGGTTACCACTGAATACTTACCCATAATTCTATGTAATTTCGATAACATTTTTCAACTATGATAAAAGAACATATTTGGCTCAACAGAATAGGATGTTAGGGAAACACTGAAACAACCCAAATAAAAACTGAGGGTGTACTTTAAAAAACTGAGTGTGTACGGAAATTTACAAACAGAACGTCGGTTTTTGAAAAGCCAATTTCAGAAGTATAGGTTATGATCATTGAACGAATGTGATGAAAAGCATATGGATATCTTCTGAAATTACAATGTAAACTTGATTTGAAAAGTAGGTCACGAAGCTATGGTTCCCAGAAAAAGCACTGTAATTTGAACGTTCGCAGAAACAACCGATCGCGTGCCATCCTGTCTTTAACATGTTTGACTTTTACTGTTTCTCACAACACTTTTAAGTTCTAATCCTTTTAGTTAACATTGCGCTAAACTTTATTCTAAATTATATGACACAGAGTATATGCGATGAGAACTATACTATCATTCTTCACATTGGGTATACACCCCATTCTTGGCGAAGGCCTTCAAAGTACTCTTCTCCTTTCTTGCTGGTCACCACAATTGTCTTCATCTTCTTCTGTTTCCGGGTTCTCCAAATTAGCACTAATGGCATAATTATTCCATACAGAGGCAACTGAAACTTATTTGTACAATATTGTGTTTGTTCCACAAACCAAGTAGAAATATTCAGTCATTGTGATGCATTCAGCTTGACTCTTGTTCGGAAATGCCTATAAAGAGCACAATTTTGAGGGGGAAATTTCAAACCCATAGGTAGACTGAAACTTCGACTGCTGGGATGAGATGCACTACCACGTGGAAGAAGAAACAAGGAATCAAGAACATAATGATGGCCAAGTTTTCACGATTCTGAAATTTCATCTTAGAAAAAACCGAATGTTGCCCACACCTGGTACTTCAAACCCAGTTCAGCTTGTTTGCAATCTTCTTTCACTCTCCGAAGCACGTACTTTGAATGGAAAAGGCAATACACAGCTAATAGGAATGTGCAGCCTTCCATAATTATGTAGGAGTAAAGCCAGACCTGGAAAAACGTCATTTGAATCATATTTTGCAATTTACCTGGAACTGAGCTGAATTGTCACCTGTTTTTACACTTGCAACAACAGAAAACCCTGCGTAGGTGTTGGGAGAGATCAGAAGTACGTATGTGACAATGGTGGTAATGACGAGCTTAAGCAGAATTTCAGTTCGATGTGAATTATGATAAAATTGGTGTGATCAAATCTTGAATCTGAAGTTTGAAAATTTGGTTTGAAAATTTTACTTTCAACAACTTTCAAACTTATTTTTGCATTGTTTCATATTTATGCTTGAACGTCGTAAAAAGAACGAGGTACGAAACCCAGAAAACAGAGATAGTAATGGAAACAAAATCAGAAAACCACAAAAAACATTGTCAAAATAAGAGATATAAGAAAAAATGAAAAGAAAAGCTTGAGAAGGCCATCCGGCAAAATAAAGAGTTTTTGCAACACAGAGTTTACAATATTTTAATCACTCATTTAATTAGGACAGGTTTTTGCCGGCAAAAACCTGTCCTAATTAAATGATTGATTAAAATATCGTAAAATCTGTATTGCAAACACAGAAAATGTCATACAGTGGTTCTTGTGGTTGTTTGTGGTTTTAAGTGGTTATGTTGATTTTTATGGTTATAGTTAACAGGATTATGGTTTGAAACAAAATTTTGGTTTATCAGTTACATTTCAAGAAATGGTGCAAAACTTAAAAGTATAAACTTACAGCCCCAATAATCAGGCCAATTCCAATATACGGCTTATGTTTCTTTTCATACCACATTGGAAAATTGGTGACTATAGTTCGCTCAACTGCAAACGCAGCCATGGCATACGACTGAGCATTGCTAGCGTAGACTGCAGGAAATTTCAACCAGAAGGAAACACGCTCAGATTCCGTATAGTCACACGGATTCAGATGACTCCGAGACAGTCTGAAAACATTTTCTTGGCATTTCTTCTTCTTACCTGACGTAGTCTGCAACGTAGGTTACAAAATGTCCCACTTCCATGGCACAAGTCAAGAAGACATGGAAACAGAACAAACACCTGGCATTTGGGTGGACAAGCCATGTAGTACCCTGACAATATGCTTTTTTTTCAACAATTTAACAGTAAGTTACCTCTTTTCTCACACAAATCAGAGTTAAAGTGAAGCCCAAAACGCAAATCACACTTTTTATCAGGCAGTTGTAGGGGTAACTCGAGTTTTTAAACTCCAAGGCTTGTCGGCAGATTTGGTCAGGATCCATGGAATCTGAACCAGGTTTCTTGACAAACGTTGATGATAGAAATGAAATTAAATCGTGTGAATGGGGTTGATTAATCAACAGACTCAATTTGGATACAACTGAGCGGTTGAATGACATTAATTGTGAATAACTGCACCTTTAATGATGGCATGTACTCGTAAAATCATGTTTTGCACGCGTGGTGAAACAAGCAAAAAGAAGAAAAAAGGTGCTTTGCTCTTTTATAGAACGAGTGGACTCGAGCATAAAAAATGCTCAGGTTCGCTAAAGGTAAAAAGTTTTTGACAAGCAATGTTCGCAACACACTACCAACAAATGTTTCTTTGTGTAAGCGAAGCACGCCTTTGCCACCTGCAGATGTTGCCACCTGTTGTCCACTGCAACAACAAAATCACAAAACATGCCTTCTGTGCTGCGTTGGGGCGTCAAGAGAAGTCATACTAAAGCCTGCAGCTGCTTTGGAGCAACTGAAACAACACGAAACACTGCTGACTGTGCCCCATGCACGGACGCCAGCTTGACTTTGCGGCTCGACAGGAAGAATTTTGATAAACGAAAGGGATTTTCCCCAGAGGTCGTTTTTAAAGGGTAGGGCTCTCGCCACGACTTAAGCAACGGAGCTGTGCCCATGTATTGTATATGGTGGGGCAAATGAAAAGACTGGCTAGGAAACACAAAGAAATTGTGTGTTTTTGAAACCGCCATATGTAGTTAAGCTGGTTAAAATCGGTTAAGTTCGTGCAATTCGTAACACAAAGACAAAGTCGGTTCACCATCATCATTTTACGGCTTCAAAGCACGTATTTCTTCTTGTTTTCCCAGAGAACTATACTCGAGATAGTGTGGTTTTAGAGGTCCCTGTTATTAAACCTGACCGTATCAATAGCCCTGGTAATTTGGCTTAGCCTACTTGCTAAATTATGGAGATCTCTTTGATTACGTGGACTATCCGCTTTTGAATTGCCGCCGTGAGGGAGTACTGTTTTACGATTTGGTTCATAGGGTAGGTTTCACTTGTTTTGAATTTGCTACGAGTATATGTACAAATACGTTATACAAGCAGTCACGCGAATTCTCCGAGGGTTCAGTTCTACCTTTACTCCGCTGAGTCCGGCCCCAAGAACATCGTCAACATCGGCCCCAAGAACATCCACCTTCATCGCCACTACTCTTAGTTGCTGTGAGGAAACGAAAACAGAAACTTCTGCTCAACGACTGGCACAGGGATCCGCCGGCAGAGCCATAACACGAGCTCAAGATCTACTCCTAGGATCCAGCCGTGTGTGATTCGGGAATGAAATTGAATTGTATTGTATAAACATGCATAGCCGGGTGACCCTGATGTGCTCGATAAGAAGATACTTCAATCTAAGAAGTCGCCGAATTAGCTTAAACGATCGCAAAATGTACGAAGACCGACGCGACTGACTTGCGGAAGACGGTTTGTTCTACTTGGCGATCGAATCCTGCAGAGGAAAAGATTCATAAGAGAAATGTCGGTTAAACTAGCCCTTTTTTGTGTTTTATTTATATTTTTGATTGATTACAAACTGAAAGGTACGTCAGTTGTACTGATAACACTGAAGTTTCACCAGAATTTCCATACGAGTGCGTAATTGAGTTTTGCCACCGTTTTATTCTAAAAAAAATTGGTTTTTATTTATTTATTTATTTATTTATTTTTGAAAAAAAAATCTATTAGAAATGAGTCATGAAACTAGAAACGTGTTCAATAAAACAATAAAAACTCATTCCCGTTCTTGGGTAACACTATGTTGTCCAATCACGTACTGGTATTTTGGAGCCGGCGCCCATTTACAGTCGGTTGGTTTAGCGGATCAATGTTGCAAAACTGAGTGCTATTTTTGTTTTATTTCGTTCTGGTTACTATTTTATTATAATTTGCCTAAAATAAACTGTAATTTTTCATTTTAAGCGAAGAAATTGTCGGCGGAGCGACTTTGGTTCGCGTTTCAGCCAACCCTTAATTTTTGGATGCATATGCGTTCTTCAAACTGACTCAGTTCCGTTTTTCTTCTATTTTCTTGTATTATAGTCTTCATTTGTTCAATATGCATTTATTTTAATGTATAATTTGTCATTTTCCAGCTCTTCATAGTGTCTACAGAAGTTAAATCAACATCCAGTCGATTCCCCAGCTCATGACGTCTTTAATTTTGATTCAAGAGGTTTGTTTTGGTTTTTCTTTTTCATTTTTGTTATTATATAGTTTGTTACCTTACAAAATGCCAAAATATGGTAGAAGATGGCAACCGCTTTCATTTTTCCTTTGAATACAGCGTTTGGCATCGTATAAAGGAAGTAGTTCGTCCTTTTTGAGGTATCCAACGCTTCCGTGGAAGTATGGAACTGTTTTTATTTGTTTTATACACTTTTTTCACCGCTTTTCACGAAAATGAGGTGTAATTCAGTCAATAAGCGTGTTTCTAACGTGATATTGGTTCATTCTTCAGCCATCTTTTGATTTTGGCCGTGCAAGTCATTGTTAAAGTGGTAAAATTCCTGTTTCTTCTTCTATTTATCTTACTTATTGATTTTTACTTGATGTTCTCACATAATTTGTCGTTTTTCAGTCCTACAGCAAGTGCAGTGGCAGTAAATTCATCGCTGGTACGTCTCTGGCCGGCATCATGTGTTTCAGCACCATTTTTGGGTAGGTAAATGCCGTGTCCTGCTTTTTTACATAGCGTTTTTCAGGTATCGCTGTGAAAATTCCATTTCTACGCAGGACTCTACAACCGCTAGATGCATTCTCGCAGAAATCGACGACAAAGTGAGTTTTTATGTTTAGTTGTTGACTGTGCGTTTAGATTTGAGATGTGGCCTCCAGTAAACAGGTCACTTGTCGTCTCCAGCACGGATACCAACTAGGATGCCATTTGGTGGTTGCCGAGCCATGATCATGTACGTATTTTTAAGTGCAAATTCGTATTCAACAACATCACTAAAACTAACGTTTTATGAACTGAGTATGAAACGAACCTTAGCGTTTTTGCGTTACGAATAGTATGATTTTCTTGGGCTTACGTGGATTTACAAATCTAAGACAAACCAGATTATGCGCTTAGAGCACTCGTTTTTCTTTTTATTCTGCTGTTGTGAGATAGATTAAACGGCTGTACCTTACGCATGCACAACGGGAATATATTCAAAATTGTGATGATGGAAATAGCCATAGTTTCAAACCGTTTGCATAATAAAATGATAATCAAATATGTTATCTCATAAACAGCACACGAGTGTGGTGACTCGTGTATTGTTTATGAGATAATATATTTGATTAATTGGCGAAATCCGAATGTAAACCGGATGCACGGAGATCAACGTGCTATCAACGACTGTTCTAACCAAGCATGGTAGCGGGCCGGCCCGCACCCCAATTTTTGGGGGAGCCGGAGCGGATCCTACCAAAAATTTATGCCTTATTTCAATGTCAAAAATAACAACAACAAAAAAAATTCGGGCTGGCCGGCCCGTTTCTTTATTTTTGGACGTGTCATTGATTAATTTATTTGTAAAAACCGCGCTATTAAAGAAAATAGCAACCGCTTTAGGTTTACCTCTAATGGCTTGATATAGCCTACGAAAGAGGTGAATATACATTGTGTGATTGACGAAATTAAGTTTCCATTTTTTTAAGTTTAAATTTTCTTGGCTCACATGATGTTCGTTTTTCAGTCCCCTAGAACAGCAGTAACCTCATGGCTTGGCTCATTCTGCTCGGTTGCAAGTCACCCAACACAATGTGTGATCGGTAAGAAACTGTTTTTTTTTCTTTTTCATTTGTCAATTTTAGGTTCGTCGTGACTACAAATCGGGATCGCCGCATTCTCCAAAATCCTCTTTTCGATAGAAGGACACCATCGCCCTTCTGCCGTCTGATGCTAGGAATCCAACGCGACGCTCAGGTATGTATGATCTTTTCAGGTGGCCTGCACAAACGAGCGTGTACAAAATGAGCCGTCTTCTGAAAAATGGAATAGCTTCGAACGCATCGCCTATAATACTACAAGGTATCCCATTTTTCCAGCTAAATTAATTTTTTTCTATCTCAGATTACTACAATGCATCAACGCGGGCCGACCGTAGAAGTCTTCTTGTTCAATGAAGCAAACAACTTTGAGAAGGTTCTACTCACTACAGTCTGTCAAACAGGTGAGCTGGTTACCTAACAGTTTGTTTGGCTGCGGAATCAGCATTAAAATTTGGCCTTAAATTCCTGAATCTTGATTTTTTTCGCTCCGAAAGTGCGTTAAAATTGGTTTCTGGCATGTTCTCGTCTTCTTTGCGAACCACATAAGAAAAGAAGTTCAAGCTCAAAGAAATAACATGTTTGTTAAGATCGATAATCAATATGGCCATTTAAAGAGTATTCGTCACCATGCTCCCGCGCAGGAGCTTGGAGCATGGACATAAGCGATTCTTTGTCGTGAATTAGACACGCGTTTTTATTCAACAGCTAGGAAAACCCAAAAGCGACGAAAAGGTGATTCTCTGATTTCATCGTGCCTGAGAAGACGCATACATTGATTTGCCTTGGCAACTCATTGCCATTATAGCTGTTGCGAAATGGGAATCTTTCCAAAAATGGCCTTATAGCGGCATGAGTGCGCTACTCAGGCGAGAGAGTGATTAACGGAATTCAGTTCCCTTTTCTTTTTATTTAAATTTATTTTTCATTATTTTTCACATGAGGTTCATTTTCAGTCATCTAGCAACGGCAGTAACATCATGGCTCATTGTGGGCTGCTAACCATCCATGGCATTTTGTGATGGGTAATGCCCTCCTTTTCCTTCTTCAGTTGTCATTTTTAGGCTCGGCACAGTGATTTACAAATCGGGATCACCGCCTTCTTCAAATCAACAATTCTATAGAAGTACACCGGCGCCCTTTGACCGCCTGATGATAGGAATCTAACTCGGTAGTGCTGCAGGATAGTCGTATGTATGATTTTTTCAGGTGGCCTGCACGAGCGAGCTTGGAAAATGAGCCGGCCTCTGGAGATTTAGAATAGCTTCGAACGCATCGCCTACAATACTACTAGATATTCCAATTTCCAACTTAATATTTTTTTTTAACTCAGATGACTTTTCAGTACTGTTGATGTGTCAACGTGGGCCGTTCGTAGAATTATTCTTGTGAAAAGAGCAAACAACTTTGAGAAGGCTCCACTCGCTACATTCTGTCAAACAGGTGAGCTGGTTACCTAACAGTTTGTCTGGCTGTGCAATCAGCATCCCCGGCCTTGAATTTCCTGATAGTTTATTTTTTTCTATTGGAAAACACAATAAAATTGGTTGTTTCCACAAGTAGCGATACACTTTCGTTAATAAGACATGATTTTTTATTCCACAGCTAGGAAAAGCCAAAAGCGAAGTCTAGGTGGTTTTCTGGCTAATTTCCTAATTTTCTTCTTGCAGCTCATCTGCCTGTGATTGCCGAAATCGCTTGGACCTATCCGTGCCAGTGCTCTTCCGTACAAAGGTTTGCTTTTATAAATACAAAAATTTACTTTTTTCAGCTGCTCCGTCAATGTCAAGCAAGTCGGTGCCGATCTTGAAAGTCCGGAGACTGGAATCTCTACAATTTTAAAATTCCAAGTCAGTTTAATTGTCTAGCAAGAAAATCTTAGTTTTAGGTAATAGTATTGTCCAGAAACTACGACGGTGTCTTCCTATGAAGCTGAGAAGAGCGTCGGCACAGTTTACCGGTACTTTTCGCATCAGAATGACATGTTAATTGTCTTTAGATATCTGCCAGGCCATATCCAGTCTTCTTTCTTTCCCGTCGGGAAACTTATAGGTAGAAGAGTTATAGGTTTTGTTTTAAAAATATAGATTCGTTGAGGTGGTAACTCGACTCCTCGCCGGACTTACCGATGTAGCTTCGACAACTCCAGTTCATGCAGAATATCCAACAGCTGTCGTCGTGATGAACACCTTTGCCACGTTCGCTGTCTTCCGTTAAAGAGGTAACATTTAGCTTTATTTCCTGTAATGTTCGTTAATTTAGGATTTACATGTTTCGTAATGTGAGTAAGTCGCTGCCGATCGCGCATCCTTTTCGCTTTTCGGAAACTGGGCCTTTTATAAACAAAAATTGCACATCCGGATAAGACCAGATGCAAGTAAAGCATATCTTATTTTTCCTACAAAAACCTAGTTTTAGAAAATCGTGTTGTACAGAAGCTTCGGTGGTCTGCCGCTTTTTGATGAGAAACTCCATTTCTCCTCGCTTCTCTTGGAACTACTAAATGTGAGTTTACTTTTCTATTTTTCTAAATAATCTCTCAGTGTGATCCCGTTGCTCTACAGGGACAACTGCAACATCCGCTGTTATCTACCTCGGTGGGACTAAAATCATCGCCGGTACTGCTCGGAACGCGTCATGCCTTTAACCTCCCATTTTGGGAAGGAAGGTAAAGCCGTGTTCTGCAATTTCACCTCGCTTTTTCAGGTATTGCAGTGAATATTCGTTATCGGCGCAGTAGTTTCTGCAATGCTAGATGTCGTTTCGCCAAATTGGAAGTGAGTACCGGAGCTTCTGCATCTTCTGCATCCTTTCACTCTGTGGTAATTTTTTCCATGCCTGAAATGAACAAGTGCTTTAGTGTCTTCTAATTCGCCCAGAAGCCGCTGCGGGTAGCAACAACTAGTGGAACTTCGAGAATCGATGGCGGTGAGTTGTGTTTTGTTTTCAGTTTCTAAACTATTGATTTAGGTGATCTCACCTTTGTCCGAGAACGGGACGTAACATATCTACATCTCGGGAATGAAGTACAATGATTCTGCTGTCTTCAGTACCAAAAGGTAAATTTACAGTTTAGACTTTTCGACTACTTTGTTGAGAAATGGGGTCACTCCAGAAGTGTGTCCGCAGCTCGATTTGAAAACTTTGTTGTCGGCTTTAAAATTTATTTATGTATCCGCACCAAGCATGGCAAAATTTGGGGTTTGGGAAAATTTGGGGAATTTGGACACCTTTTGAGCAAAACATAAGGCATATTAAATGAATAATTCCCAGCCCTTTAAGGGATTCCTGCTTTTCGATGCCGCCAAGAATTCTGGGTCATCGTCTGCCGAGAGAAGTAGTCGCCTACAACTTATAGATTATTTTTGTGTCTGTTAAAATTTTTTTAGCTTAACTTACCATACGGTTTTCAACCGTTTTTACCTTATAACTAAACCTCAAAATTTAAATCATTGCGCGTCCTTAGATGGAAAACGAGTTCCGTGCCCACCTCCTGACCGTGATCCAGCAGAAGCTCGCCGAGCTGAGGAGCCTTCCTCATTCCCGCCATAACCAATACCACCGTATTGATGCCCACACCCTCCACAAGGCCGTGTTGCTCGTGAACTTGACCCGCCGCCTTAGGACCTAGTTCCTTATTGGCTCCTTGTTACTTTTATTTGTTGGATTAAAACAGTGCTTCATTTTCCTAATTTATTCTGTTTTGGGACTGGGCAATGCGAGAGACAAAAGATTGAAAACAGCAGAACTGATATGCGGTTTATGATATGGCGTTATAAATGCACATGTTTTATTTTTCTTCAAATTATGGCTATCCGGACATTGGCTTCCAAAACTAAAATCCATTTGGCGGTTGGAAAAGAGGATCAAGGATCTTAAGTGCAGGTACCGTGCTTCCTTCGCTGCCAGATGAAATCCTTAAAACGCGATAGATTTAAATCCTTAAAACGCGAAAGATTTAACGCGTCCCTTATAAGATTGGTCTTTTCCCAGAACTTCAATGGTCTTCTGAAAATTTACATTTCTGTGAATGCTACCCGTAATGAGTCAATTTTACAAACAAAAAACTGGTTTTTGTAAAATAAAAGTTGAAAATTTGAGCTATATTACCAAATTTTACTTTTCGTTTTTCTTCTATTCACTAACTATGTGACGGAGAACATACTTTTTGCATACGAGTCTCACGATTACGATGTCCAACAATTTACTGAAACAGAACAGTTACTTTTTAAAGTTTATCCCCCCCCCAAAGCTTTGCGTGTAAAATAATGAATGGTGGCAGAAAAAACCAGAAGGGCGTCATACAACAGCTACAAAACTGACCCTTGACGGGATGGGCTTCTTCAAAATTGTCGAGATTAAGGACAGAGACGACAAGGACGTGCCTAAGGTTTTCACCACGTTCACCTACGACAAGGCCAAGTTCCACATCCACAACGAATGATGGGAGGCCTTTCCGTTCTTCCTCCGCTGTGGAAAGGCGCTGAACGAGAAGAAGGCTATTGATTGATTTTGAAAAAAAAAACAGGTTATTGATTGATTTTGAAAAAAAACACATTTTTGTTAAATTTGGCACCGTTTAATTGTCCAAGCTTTGTTTTTGAAACTCATGCGTCTCTGATTGCCGAGACCGCTAAGACATATCAGTTCCAATGATGTTCCGTACAAAGGTTTTCTCTTGTAATCACACCAGGAGTTACGGCCCGGCCATAGTTCTCAAAAGAAGGGCCGGGCCGCTGGCCGAAATGGGCCGAGCCGAGAAAAGTCACCCGGCCCGGCCCGTTTCAGCCCGGGTTGTAAACCTGTCAATTTTTAATTCTTTAAATCGTTATTTTAGCTTACGTCAAATGTTCTAAACCCCGCAAACACTATCATAATACTTCTTTTACACATTTAAACTAATTTTTGGTTAGCAAAATTAAAGTGTCCTGACAGGGATCGAACCTTGGTCGTGTGGGTGACAGTTTGACTAGGTGATCCGAGGAGTAGACCTCCCGAAGCGGGCCGGCCAAGACGGGCTGGACCGAGAATTTTTTCAACTCGACCCGGCGCAGCCCATGAGAACTATGGTTACGGCAGTCCTCACTCCTGAGACCGGCGGACTACGGCCGCCTCCCTAAAAGCGGTTTTACTGTCTTTGGTTGCATCAGGCCGCTTCGCGGCATGACATCGACCCCCACGCGCGTAAGCTAGGATCGAGTATTAAAGGTAGTTACCGAAAGCTACTTTTAATTTTTCTAATTTAATTTTAAGCTACTAATTCTACTAGTTCTTAGAGTATAAATACTCTTAGGTAGTGTTTAATGGACAAAACTAGTGCTTCTTTTGCATTTAAAAATCACGGGGATTGAACTTGTTTAAAGTAAAAACAAAATTTAATTTTTGGGGATAGGAGTTTAATTGTTTCTAATTTATACTTTCTTTAATTTTCGATTTTTAGGAATTCAAAGAATTATCATGAGGGAAGCTTTCCGAGAAGATTCAATATACAGGCGTTTCGAAGCTTCTGAATCTCATGAGCTCCTTCTTTCATAGGTATTTTTTAATGTGAAGCTTGATTTAACATCTCTTCAGTTGTGTTTCGCACAGAAGCCGCCGCTATCAGGAACTTCTCTTGGAACTGCTACTTGTTTGCGAAATGTGAGTTTACTTTTCTATTTTTCTAAATAGTCAATTTAGATCGCCCGGTTGCTGCACAAGAACGACTGTAACATCAAAATTTGTCTACCTCGATGTGATGAAAAGGACTGACTTCGGCTGCCTACGGTACTGAGAGGTTGGTTGGCAGATTATGGCCTAGGGATTAAGAGGGTTGTCGATTAACAAACGCGATAGGTACTCCTTTGAATAGCAATACTTTCCACAGGATTTACCTATGATAATCGCAGTTTGTGAATTTTTTGCCGCCATCAAAATTTTTATCTGCACACGCGCATCTATCTAGCAAACTAAGATACAATTTAAAGACTTAGTCAATCACCCTTTAAGGGTTTCCTGCACGTCGACGCCGCAAAACTTCCTGGGTTAACGCTTGCCGGTCGAAGAAATCGCCTACGAGTTTTCCTTTATTGTTGTGGCTGTTAAATTTTTTTCAACTTAAGTTATCACGCGGTTTTCAACCATTTCTATCTCATAACTTAACCATTTTCTTTTTTTAATTATGGCGCGCTCTTAGATGCCTAACGAACAACAGTCCCCTATGGACAAAAACGCCCTGAAGTCTATGACTCGTGCCAAGCTGCAGCAGCTCCGAAAGCGCCCCGCCTCCCGTTCCCGTCCTTCCCGCAAGCGCGACGTCTACAGCCTTTACACGAAGGTTCTGCTGACGAATCTCTACCACCAGTTGCGTAATACTAGGCTCTAAACGAGCGAATACAGAGTTGTTATATTCGTTTTATGTTTTGAAGTGAGATGAGCAAGGGGGCGAAAAGTCAATGTCCATTGTGCTGATAACAGTGACTTTTATGTTAGCAAAAGGGAGATACCATTTACTTTCGAAGTGTAGAAGTGTTAAATTTGTCATTTCCCTCATATTGCGAAATTATGATCACTGGGAAAATCACGGAGGAAATCGATTGCCATTTTAAGTTCATGTCCAAGAAGGCTAGAACAGCAGGATTTAACAAAATAGTTTTTTATCGTTTTACCTCCTGCAATGTAAAGAATTTTTCTGTTAAGCACAATGGACCATCGGGTTTGTATGAGTGGGTTTGCTTTTTGACTTTTCTCAAAAATTAACCAGCAAAACTAGGGATACAGAGCACAAGGCTACTTCCGTCCGCCACCGCAACATAAGAAACTTAATACCTCGTTGTCTTTTTTGATTTAATAACCTTTCAGCACTTCAGCTGTGAAGTTGTATTGTTATTATTCGGTTAAAACTTGACTTCAGCATATGAAAAAGTTTATTATAAACAACTTACTATACTGAAATGGTGAATAGTTTACACCATGAATTTAAAGCTAATTTTTATCTTCCAATAAATCGTAGACCTAATTTTTTTGTTGTTGTTGAGATAACAATTATTTAAGACGGTGCTTTTATTTCGGAAAAACTTAAATTTCGCACAGTTGAAAGTTTTTAAAATATCTGCATTTATGTCAAGCCCCGAAATAAGCATTTATATTTTGAACACCTTTCGTGGAATTTCGTCTGCTTTCGGTTTGGATAAAACTTTGTCCTTTTTTTGAGTCGATTTCCTGGAATAATAATTTCATTCCCGTTGTTTGTTTGTTGGGTCTTATTGAACCTTCTGTTCTTAACAATGATACTTTGAATGCCGTGGCCCAAGGTGTTTCAGACTCCTCTCGTGCAGTCTTTTTCTTGTCAGATGTGCCACATCAGTTCAAAAAGTATCGCTCTATAACCAAGCTTTTTTCGACAAGCTTTGGCCAGCCGATCGTGAAATTTCTTCGAAGGGCGCAACCTGCGAGTGGAGCTTATATATAGAATGTTTACCCAGGTTTGAGGAATTTTCAAAATTCTGCCTTTTCTCAAAATTGAAGCTTTATAAACAGATCATCTTGGTTCATTGTGACTCGAGTCATTTAAAAAACACCATTAGCGGAGCACCACGACGTAATGCTTGGATAAAAAATACACTACATCTGAAAACCCCAGCTAATAGTTAGTGCTTTTTTTTCTAGTAACATAACATTTTACAAAATCGTTTTGTTCATAAAATACAATAAATCGGAAAAACTCGATTTCTGGCGAGTTGCAATCTCTTCAAAACATTTATTGCAGTGAAATAGCTTCTAATGTAATAAGTACTTTTTTGCAGCTAATTTCTGTTGATCATATAGCACGACCTTTCTCTACGTAACGTTTGAAAAGAACTCCCGCTGCCGAAAAAAACCGGAGTGGGCACTATGCCAACTGCCCCGAACAAGGTTTTGCTTTGTCCAGCCACGAATAGTATTGCCACAGTGCCAAGGCAACTAATTCTAATGAAAACGCGGTTTTGGGCAAGTCACAATCGCTTATCATGGCGGTGACTCTTTTTTCAATTGGTCAAAACGGGGTGGATTTTGGCCAAATGCCCGTTTTTTTTACGTGGCCCGAGTTCCCAATTGGAAAGGTCGGGATAATACTGGAACATGATGGCCAAAATCCACCTGCTGGTTGAAAGGTCCAACCAAACGCCAATATCTTAGACGATTCTTCAATTCGCTGTCATTTCTCAAAAATCATAGGAATTTTCCGATGTCCCTTTCGTTTTTGCGTATTCTCAGTGAGTAAAACAAGTCCCTGTCAAGCGTACATCGATACGGCGTATTGAACAGAAACTGGCCCCTCCACAAACCAGAAAAGTGAAAGTCTGATGAAAGCCACAATTCAATTACTCCTGCAAAACGCCAGATTTAGAAAGTGTCGTTTTGAAACGGCACTTCGTTTTTGAAGAACTCAGTTGAGAAAAACTCTGACCTAGTTGGCAGGTAGTTCGTGTACAAAGTTGCCAACGGGTAATTTTCCGAAGACTTTTATTTTGCACCTGAGCTTCGTTTGCATCTACCTTCTAGGGTGTCACTGAGAGGATTCAGAGACAGTTGTAACTGTATTGTTTCGACCACACAAAAAGGCTGCTTAGATCTTACTGATGTCTTAAAGAATAAGGTGCCGAAGGTTACCTGCGAGGATTACGCTGTCTTTGAAATTTGTGTGTTGAGGTGGATATTTATATCTTGAGGTAACTGGCTAACAATAAAGCTCCGTTCTCGTATACGTTTAGTTGTGACAATTAAATTCTATGGAACAATATAAATTGAAGACACCATTATGGCCCGATTGCTATTGTGGCACGGCTACTGATACCAACTTTTGCGTTCTGTTTTCCGAGAAACGTATTTTCTCTATTTGTTGGACAATAATTGAGATATATGTCCATCAGTAATACCAAATTGACCCAATATAGCCTTACATTTAAATCTCAAAACTGCGATAGCCAGAAACAAACATGAAATGTTCAAGTGTCTACAGCTTTGAAGTGAAGTTCCTGTTGAGACTTCGTGATACCTGCGTAAAGGCCATTTTTCGACTCTAGCTTGTAGCAAACGGCTTCTTGTGGTGGAAGAGACTAAAAGAGATTTGAAAAGAGTTTTTTTTAGGTGAAACAAACGTTTATCGTTGGATGCCAGCCCGGAGTTCGTTCACTTTTTACAACTGGTAAATGCTCTAGAATATCATGAATTTCCATAGGAAATCCAACGACAAGCTCTCGCAAAGCAGCCTTGTCTTCATACCAAAGCTGGAAAACATTTTTCAAAGTTAGAATAAAACCTAACCTTCAGAAGCTTTTTCACCTCAATGAGATGTTCAGTGCATGCGCTGTCGATCTGATAAAATGTCAACTTTGTAAGATGATTTGTTAAATCCGGGTTTACAATATCCGAGTTGTAGCAAGTTAATTGTCGAAGATTCTGAAATTTCATTATTTCTGAAGTCATGGCTTTAACTACCAAAAAAGCTTCCGGATTTGCGACAAAGATGTTTTCTTGGATTCCATTGCACTTCTTCAATGTCAGTGCCTTTGGTTTCAACAGTGGAGAGAACTTCATAATGACGTCGATGCTTGCGTTGTTGAACAAAATATGAACATTCTCTACGTGTATAAATTCGAGTAACTCATAAAGCGATTGTTGTTCCTCAACGTGACCATTCTGAAATCAATTACTTGATACATTTGTGTCATGTAACAAAATTTACTGAGAAAAACTTTCCTATTCGGATTTGAAACTATCAACTGTACAGATACGATATCAAGCAGCTCTGCGCAGTCTTCTGGGTTCGGCCGCCTCAAGCTGTGATGGCGGCCTACGGATGTTTTTGTTGTAATTTTCATTAAAATGTTAAACATATATCGCTCTACTTGTTAAGAGAGAATTTTTGGCCCCGTGTTACGGAAAGTCATCGGTAGTAACTGTATTTGTGCTCACAATGGATCAAGTAAAATATTTTCGAGACTCATTATCATTGTACTCAAACGAAGCCAAGATGCCATTGAAAAGCGCCAATTCAAAGGAAAAGTTCATAGGAAAGTTCATAGGAAAAGTTCATATCTGCAAAAATCGGTCATTACAGTGGCATTGCTGACATATTGCACCTTTGTGATGAAAACTTCAACAAACTTTAAGAACCACTGTTTTTGTTCTGAAAAAGCTAACTTTCTTCAGCATGGATATATTTCAGCAAAAACATAAACAAAAATTTGATACCTAGATCGGTTCGTTTTTGGAGCGAAATCACAGTAACCTATGATGACCTACCGTACCCGAGACCAATTTTTGCTAAAGCTTCGAAAGCTTCAAAATACAGTTTTAGACCGAATAAAATTTTTTCCCACAAAGTTAGCAGTTTTTGATATTTTTCTAGATTGAAATGTTAAATTCTGTTCTCTAGCTGTCAGTGATCAAAAGTCACTAATTGAATTTAGAATGAACCAGAGATTGGCATTTTTACAATTTCAACCAAATTCTTTTTCTTCTTGTTAACTCACCACAACTATTAGAGACGGGTGATACATTCCAGTAAGCTCTCTTTTCCATGTTTCCTTCTTTTTATTCCAATCCAGCAGGTTTAAGATAACGTCTTTACGAAAAATGCTCTTTGAGCTCTGATGTAAAAATTGAAGATCTGCCACAGGAATATAAGGTATATGCCTTATTAAACCTTCCGTTGCAATAGTCTGTTCTACAGTCTGAAAAAGGTTGTAATCACTGCAATTACAACTGCTGACATTGACTGGGATGAAGTTTCGCGGAGGTTCAAAACACAATCGATGAAAATCTCTCACAACAATTACCCAGTTGTGGAATAAAGCAATTTTCAACTTTCTCCTATTCTTGTTAAAGAAATCTCGATATCTCCTATTCACTGATCGCATTGTGAAAAATGTCTCCTGATTCATCTGAAAATTTTAAGGTTGAAAAAAATAGAACACAAACTTTAAGAAAAATCTGCTTTTGTATGTGAACTGGAAGGACATCCAAAGGTAGAGTACTTGTAACAAGTGGTTTCTTTCGAACCCAAGTGCTACCTTGAATCTAAACAGAAAATAATTGAAATTCGATAATATTGGTTAATTACCTCATAATCGTTTGATAAACATGTTTTGCAGTAGTCGAAATTGTAAAGAACCCCGGGGCTTGTCATTTCGAGTTTATACCCTGTAAAAGGAGTTATAAATTTTACAATCGATACAGGTGACATAAAAAATTGTCAATATTTTTGATCACACAACACACACGCACACAGATGCGCACACACGCACACATACACACATACACAAAAGGACAAACACACACGTACACATACACACACAAACATACATGCGTACATAATTACACACACAAACACACGAATTTCATCTATCGAAAAATTGGAAGAATTTTGAGTTTGCTACGTTCAAATGTTTCGTTAAACTTAAAAGTAAATCAATTGCTGAAAAGCCAAAACACACAAAATCGAAGCAACTGTTGGTATTCCATTTCATCCCTCAAGAAAATCTTCACGTTGAAATCAATACTTTGTTTTTCGTAGACTTAAGCACAATATTGAGGACAATTCGAAGCAAACCGGCCAACATAACATGTAGAGAAACAGCTAAGAGGTCTGACCACACACGGGGAAAAGAACAAAAACACATGGGTAAATCAAAATGGGAATACTGAGACACACAGGGGAAACGTTCACTCTTCTTTGATTTCCTTGTTCCTATCCCCGTCTCCCATTTTTTTCTCGTACTCGTCGTTGGGCCAGTCGAGTTTGCACCCCATCAGCTCGCACCAGCCGATGGGGAAAATGTCCGGGGAGCTTAAAATGAATATTAGTTGAACAGTTTTTCTCTTGGAAATTTTGTTTCAACAATTGTCTTATCCAGCTGTTGAACAATAAAAGGCAAGAGATCGAAAGCAACAGCTCGAAACAATTTGAAATTTAAAGTTTAATAAGAACAAGTGCCTATCAATTGTTTATCTTTTTCGAAAAGGGAGGACCATCACCTTTTTGATTTAGTTTTTTACAGACTCGATTCAGCCTTTCAGTTAGTTTGGTTTGGCGTAAATAACCCAAGCTCAGTCCAGCGGCCGCACCGATGCGCGTCCATAGACTTCTCAAAAGTCCGGCCTTCGGCCGCAACAACAACACGTTAAGACCGCTGTTATGGGCAGCCTGCGGTCCCACAAGGTTGGGCCGCTTATAGAGGCGACCTATGACCGCAATGACACGCTGCCTTCGTCCGCTTGTGGCCTACGGCCACCCACACTCGGCCTTCGGCCGTGACAATGATTAGATTACGGCACGTGAAACAAAAACTCAAATTCTCTCTTTCTACATCGGTAGAAATATGGATGGAGCTCCGCTTATAGACAATACACATCTTAGCGTTTTGTAAAGTAACAAATTCAGTTCTCACGTCTTTATGGTAAAAGATTGTGAGCTGAGCAAAATGCGTCATACTGCACAAGTATCTAAGATTTTTAACTGGAACAAGTTAGTCTTGCGTGCTCAACGAGACGATCACCGTCTACAATCTACTATGGTAAAGCGTGGAAGCGCGAACGTTTCTGTTTACCCTCTTGGCCCACAGCGTTTAAAATTATTTTTGAACAAATTGTGTTCAAGACAATTTAAAAATGATTTTAAAACTCACTCAATGTCGACATGAATGTCGTAGTCGTCGCCCCAGCCGTCGAACTCGATATGAAGGAGGCGTCCCTTCAACGACAGGATGGTAGCAGGGCAGATCTGGTAGTTGTCGCACAGATCGGCAGCCTCCAATTTCGCTCCAGGCTAAAAAAACATTCAAAATTAAAATCATATTGAACCTTACCACAAAGAGTTTCTTCCTCTCGGCGCTGGGGTCCTTCTTGAACAAGTTGTCGTCGGGGACGATTGCCCATTCCTCCGCACTGGTAAACTGGAACCAGGAGAACCTTTCTCCTTCGCCTATAATTTAAAAAGTATATATAGTAAAATCAAATCTTTCTTACCTTCGTTCTCGGGGCCGATAACCTTGATTCGGTTGGAGCTCCCGTACTCTATCGGAAACAAGTACGAGGAGGAGGCGTGGAGGGGGATGATTTCGTCCTCGGGAGAGCCGATTCGGAGGACTTTTAGGTAATTATCCTGAAAGAAACTATTAAGATGGCGTTAGGTTAGTATATATTGTTAAGACAAATGTCTCGAAAGGTCGATCTCATCGGGATCCTCCCGGTTAGGGAAAAATCGATTTGGATGAAATTTTTTTATATAAGAAAGCCAAAAACATCCGTTATACACCCTAAAATTAAAGTTTTTTAATGTAAGAAATCACAGTGTTTTCCTACTCCGCTTCCCGGCGAAGCTACACATTCCAGATGAGTTTCTTTCGATTCACCGTAGTGTAAGTGGGAAAGTTTATATTTACGGGAAAGACGGAGTACGACGTAAAATTTGATTGCGAATGGAAGGTTATTAATAACAATTTATGAAAAGCTCAGGAAAAATGTGTTACAATTTTTGAAAAAAAATGTCGACTTCGACTTTTTTCTGTACAAAACATTTTTCTAACGTGTATTTTGCCGAGGAATCGAATAAAATAGGTCTCAACTCGAACAACCCAAATGTGGATAAGCTATGGTGGAAAAGTCGTTTTTGTGGGTATTTTTCACATTTTAGAGTGAAAAAGGTCATTATTGATGTTCTGTTTCTGCAGTTAATAGAAAACTTCCGTACACTTTCAAATCAAAAGAAACCAGCCTAGGGTCTGTAGCTTCACCGGGAAGCGAGATACCAAAATATAGAACTTGGATCCATATTTAAAAATTTCAAAAATTTCAAAAAATGCGAAACCGATTTATCCGTGACCGGGAATATCCCGATGGGATCGAACCTTCGAGTCTTAAATTTCAAAAAGCTCATATGGGTAAATAAACTTTAAAAAAAAATTTTGGTTTTTAAAAAAGTTTTTTGGTTTCCTCTGAGACTATTTTCAAGTTTTAATCAACCACAAAAAATCGAATGTCTTAAAAGGATCTGAAAATCTCCATTTTCTCCCATAGAGTACCTTAAGATTTTGCTACATGCCCACAGTTCTGGCGCAACTTCGGTGTAAACAATCTTGGAGAATTATAAGTATGAAATTATTCAACGTCATTGTTTTGAAAACGCAATTCATAAAACTCATGGAAAAAAATTGTTCTCACCTTGAGGATCTCCACCACTTTAGCCGGTCTAAGGTCCCGCACCTTAGACTCCAGGGGATCGAGGAACTCAAAGACGGTGTTAACCGTCCATTTGTGCTCATGTCCAGTCTAAACAAATTCGTAAAATGAGTGGAAAAAAGTTTTCTAACCGGTTTCGGCTTCAGTAACTGCATGACTTCCCTGGTGACATCGCAGGGGTCGTAGTTAGGCCTCTGCTTGTTCTTCAGAGCCTTCGCGATGGCCGCAGCATGAGCGACGTACTCCTTGTTTGCTTTCAGTTGATAGCCATTGTAAAGAGCCCATCCGACATGAAAGAGGTAGAAACTGGCTTGGTCCACCCAGAATCGGAGCTGGTCACCGTACTAAAAACCAAATTGAAAATATTTGAAAGGGAAAAATACCTGCTTGTCTTCTTCGACGCCCGTTGTGTCAGGACACTCTGCTGGTGTAACTTGAACACAGACTCGACGGCCGATGATGTCCATTATTCGAGCTGGGCGGACTTGGTAGGAGTTTTGGTAGTCGAGCATTTCGAGCCGCTGACCGATCTGAAAGAAACACTTTGTTCAAAACAATGACGATTTGTGTTTTTATGTTTTGGAATTTTGGATGATATGCCGACGAAGTTAGGTGGAAAAGAAACGCATTGTCAAATAGGACTTTGAGGAAACGATGGAGGGCAATGAAAGAGGTAGACAGGAGTGGTACAAGTAAAAGAATGTATTTTAGAGGGTATGGATAGACAGAATGAAAGATCCACGCCAACGCTCCCGCGAACACCCTAGAAAGAGAAAGAAGCTTTATGACAAGAGGTCCTCAAGAAATGATAAGACAGAATCGTTCATTTAAAGTTTACGCGGATGGTGTTTTAGACGTATGAGGAGCCCGTTATCACTCGAAGGGCCACAAGTTCGATCCTGCCCCGGGTCCACCCAGGCTACTAGGCCCCGGTTATGCTCCAATGGGTAACAGACGTGTCTACTGAACTAAGAAACGGGGAGAAACACAGGCACAACAGAAAGAAATCTTCAACTACGCAACAGGTTTTTTTGTTATTTTCAGCCGAAACCTTGAAAGTTTAGAAATGAGTAATGTGGCATCGCTTAAACGCATTGTAAGACACCATCGGCTGAGTGCGGTTGAGGGTTGATACATTTTGTACTCCATTTATGGTCACGTGAACTACCCATTTAAACATCAGCTACACGTAAAAGACTGGATAAACCTAAGGTGTGAATGGTACATGACGTCTCAGTGGAAGCATCGGCTTAAGACCTCTAAACCACTGTTGCTTAATTGTGCTAGGTAGACTTTTGATCTCTAGAAGGATGTGTGTCCGAGAAGTTACTTGCAAATAAGAAGTAAAAGGTTGAACTGAAGTATTCGTATGTGGGGACATAACTGAGTTAGACGAAGGGTTTATCTGAAGAACTTAAAACCGGGTAAACTAGTCAGACTCCCCATTTCATTTGCGGGCTGTTAAACTGAATTCATATAAACACCCTAGGGTATATAATTCAGTTACGCCCCTCACATATGTATGTTAACAGATTCGCATTATTGGGTAAACGTGGGGGTCATATTATGGTAAGGGGGCTTAACTGAATTTGTCCTGTTTCTTTAAAGTGGTCATCGAAAATTCCAGTTTTGGTTGAATTTGAACGAGAAATTTTTAAAAGTTCACTAACCTTGAATACACAAATGTTTGGAAGTTGGCTCTTCAGCGTCGAAACAGACGGGTTAAACGAACTCATCGTTTCCGTTTCTTTCAAGGCCTCCTTCAAGTTCTTGCGGAAGGCATCGTCCTTTCCCGTTCCTCGCCACCGCAGTTCGATTTCCTGCGGCGGCATGAAGCACATCAGATTAGTATCCACGTCGTCATTACTGAATGATTTCAAACAAAATGATTAAAACTAAAAAACCCACTCAACTGACTGAAACTGTGGCGATCCCATGTGGATCCAGAAGGTCTCCGAGTAGGGATCGTTGGCTTCATGGCCAATCCATTGGCACAAGGCACGGTATCCAGCAACCTGATTATAAAAATAAATCAATAAATCAATAAAATGACCATACCTTTAAAACTTTGGCGAACCAGGCCATTTTCATCGAGGGGTCGATGAAATTCTTGTAGTCTACGACCTCACAAGAACTCTGAAGATTGAAATGTAATTTTAGTTCAATAAAGTTGTCACTTACCAGAAGATTGTCGGTTTTCAGAAGTTCACAGGCGACTTCTCGAAGAACCACGTGTCTGAAGGCCCGAACTGGAACGACCTTCTTGACAAGATCTTTCTCTTTGTCATTGACGGTTTCCTTTTGAAGCTCTTAAAACGATTTTAAATAAATAAATCAAGCACTTACGTTGGAGAAATTTTCCCCAGACCCATGAATCGTAGTACTCCAACCTCTTGGGTCCATCCTTCAATTCCATAAGACGGTACATCGTTTCTAAACATATAAGTTAGCAAGAAAAAAAATTCAAAACGTTAGATAAGGTTACAACATGTCAAATCGGGAACAAATGCGATTCTTTATCGCTTTATGTTGAAAAAAGCACTTCTACTGCGCCACCGCTTGAAAATAATATAAAAATTGGCAATTTAAAATCTTCGCTTGTACGCAATTTGTCGTCAATGCTCATTTTCACACCCACGCGACTTTTGCCACCTGCTGATGCACCTTTTTGTGGGCGGGGCTATGGATCTCCCCGAGACCTGGGAACAGGTATCTCAGATAATGCATTAATAAATAAATATATATTTTAAAAACACAATTCATTTTTCTTTGGACAAATTATTATTAAGTATTAAAGTTGTTTAATTATAGCGCTCACTTGAAAAAAAATTTTGTCATAAAATTATGTTATTCTCGTGAATGAGGCTCTATAAGTTGCTCGAAATCACGTGGGTTGCACATACCTTTAATCAAACTAAAACACCGTTTATATCTCAGTTATCCTATTGCCACTTCAAGTTGATTTTTGAATCGCGTGAATCATACTGATTATTTAAATGATCTTCGAAACATTTCCTGAAAAACTATTTCTTTTTGTTCTTAAAAGTGTTTTTTTCACATTTATACATGTAAAAAAATGTAAAATCACACTTTAAAACTAATATTTGCTCAAAAAATACATTGTAAATGTGTTGAGAGCCGTTGCGCTTTTTTATAGAAGCCTGGCGTTGAAAGCACTTGCACACACGCACACACGCACACACGTACACACGCACACACGCACACACGCACATACGCACATACGCACACACGCACACACACACGCACACACGCACACACGCACACACGCACACACGCACACACGCACACACGCACACACGCACACACGCACACACGTACACACGCACACACGCACACACGCACACACGCACACACGCACACACGCACACACGCACACACGCACACACGCACACACGCACAATTGATCGACTTTATTGAGCAACCAAATTTAAATACACGTAATAAGTCATGAGAACACCGGATTTGACATGGCTGGAGATACACAAAGAATTATGGCTGAATTATGCAGTGTTGGGAAATACTTCTTCTTCATATTTCTACTTTTTCTTGTTCTTTAATTTCTTCGATAGGACGGCCATACGTAATTTTAAAGTTTTCTTCTTGTTTTCTTTTCGACTTAGAGACGATTCTAAAAAAACCTTTTTAAGTAACAAACACTAGCAATAACCTCTGCTTCTATCTTCTGTATCCATATATGTCTCAGTTAACTTTGCTTTTTCGTCGATAATGAAGACGAGTAGGCTGGTGAGGGCCTTTTCTCGGTGTGCCGAAAACTCTGAAACAGTTTAATTTGATTATCTGAGAATCTATCAGATTTACCGTCATGCGTGTCTTTTTCGAAGAGACAGCGTAGAAGATATTCCGTCTCGGAGTGAACTTCATTTAAAAACGACTCCCGCCATCTAAGAAAATGAGGGGATTCTGTTGTCAGGGATAAGAACTTACGAATGCTGAAGAAAAGCTTGGTCTCGGAGAACATCTAGGAGCTTCATGGCCGCCGTTATGTACTCGTCGGTACGAGGGAGTTTGTACCAGTCTTTAGGGTCTGAAAATGAAAACGATAGAAAATTCTGAGAACCGCAAGCCGAAATTCACATTAAAAGTTTTTTTTGGCTTTTTTCGTGATAATAGACTATAAACTAACTTAAACTTTTCTATTCACACATTCAAATTTCATCCACAAAGAAGCGAGAAATGCCGCTTTGAATGGCGCAACTTCAACTCTTGTTTTTGCATTTCCGCCGTGGTTTGGCAGGGTCCTGCCTTGCCAGTGCACAGACCTCGCTAAACAACGAACAGATATTTGCTAAAAAGCAAAACCCCTTTTGCTGCAAGATTATAGGTATTTTGTTTTTTATAATGACATTTTTTATAGTTTATTTGTTTTTATGATACTAAAATACATTGGAAATCGTAAAATTACACGTTTAAACAACTGTTTTTACAATGGAGCGCGGAGCGGCAACAAAAGTTAAAATTTGATGTAATTTTGTTTCGGTCTATTTTGATTTCCGACATTTTGTGTCATGTTTTACCAAATGCCTTATAAATAAGCCCTGAATGTAGTGGTTATGTGTCGTAGACCTCATCAATGGTGGCTCAAAAACATGCACAAAATTGATTTTCACTGAAACACAGATAATATTTTGTCTTTTGACCAATTTTTTCTCACACCAGTTCACTCCAGATTCTTTGTTCGAATATATAATTTTTTTTAATCTTTCGCGCAACATTGTGAAATCATATTTTCAAAGCATTTCTGCTTAACCCGCCTAACTCACATTTCGCTTATGGTTTACTTTCACCGCGACCCCTAGTCAATGATCTGATAAACAAACATAACTACACTTCTGTGCAAATATTTAAGTTACGCACCTAGTTGAGTTAAAAATTGTTTCCACTGATAGATTAAAGCGCCGTCTTTAGGTAACTCGAACGGCTGCATTCGCATTTGATGGCATTGAAACATCCCATTATCGGCGTTTTTTTTTTTTTTAGGTTTTTCTGCTATTTATGATATAGTTTGTGGGTTCTGCATTTTCGCAGTCAGTAAATTTTGTCTCATCGTATTCCTAGATTTATCAATTTTGAGAACCCCTTGACAGTGAGCCAATTCTAAGACAGTAAGAACTTTCTCGCAAAGAAGTAGCCTGCTCAAATTTTCAAGGAACGGGGACTCCGAAGAAAAAAATTTCATGACCTAAGCATATCTTGTATTACTCACTTGTTGTAATGAGAAATAAAAGTTCCATCTCCAACTTTTTGCCCTCCAACTCGGATTTTCGTATTTCCTCATCGAGTAAGTGAATTTTTTGAAGGATCGTAGCCGAATCGTCAAGAGTTTGTTTCTCTGTGAACACTATCTGAAAACGAAATCGTAAAAAGTTTTAAATGGGTAATGCTTACTTTTCGCCTTTGAACCATCGACGGTGGCAGGGGTGCTCTTTTCTTTTTCCGCGAGAGCCGCAATGTTCGAAGTTTCTCCTGTGCGGATAGAAATTCATTTTCCTGAAAACACTATGTTAAATTTGAAATCAGATAATGAGATAAGCTGCTCTTTAAGAACCTACTTCAGCTGTTGGTTCAGGAGTAGTCGGGGGTTCCGCTGGCGGCGGAGGAGGCATCATTTTGGGTCGGTCAGATTCCCCGGGGAGTAGGGAAGGTGGAATCGTACTGAAGTGAACGTTCATATAGAATTTCACAATAAACTAACGTTCTCGGAGCGGGGATTGGCGTTTCCTCGTCGTCATCACTGTCAGCAAAGGGATTTTTTGATTCATCGTAGTCAAAAGTGACCTAAAACCCGGGAAAAGTAAAAAACTTTCATTGTGAAATACCATACCTTGGAATCGTTGGTGTCATCATCAAAAGGACACAGGTTGTCGGGGTATTCTTGTTTATCACTCTTCGATTTATCCGACTTAAGAACTCAAAGTTACAAAGAAACCTATAAAACGAACCGTAGTTGAGGAGACTGATGAACGTGGAGCTGGCTTTGGGGCAACAATTTCTGTAGGAGTTGGACTTCTGATTGACGGCGGTCTGAAAAACTTTTTTGAACAAGAAAAAAAGCAAATTTACCTGGAAGGAGTGCTAACGGGCGAGAAACCAGCAGCTAGTAACATCGAAGCTCGTTTAGGCCGGGGTGGAGCCACAGGAGCTCCGGTTCTTTCGACCACATCCTGAATTTGAATTGTAGTTTTGAAAATTTGGACTTCTTACTTCTATGGTATCGTAGGTCGGACACGTTCTTTCGGATGAAAAGCTGATACCGGAATCACTCGAACAAGAAGGAGTTTCTTCCTAAATTTCAAAATAGTGGAAAATAAGCTTAAACAAGCCTAAACAAAAATAAAAAATAAGCTTAAACAAACCAGTAGGGGAGGTCTTGGAGAGATGAGATGTTTCGGTTTGGGTGGTGGTACAGGCTTCACCTTCTTTCCTTCCTTTTCACAAACTTTGGGTACTGGCGATGTTGCTGTGTTTATCTCTGAATTGGTGCGCTTAGATCATGTTTCTGAAAATCCTTACCCAGAGGTTCGTAATTGTCATAATCATTGGTTGGAAGAAGCTCATCTTTCAAAGGAGGTGGCTCCGGTGTTTTCACCGGGACTGGAGGTGGAGCAACCTTCGGTCGAGGAGACTTCTTCAACCTTTAAAAAAACAAAATAACAATAAATAGGTTAGTTTTACTCTTTCTCATCCAGAATTCTTCTTACAGCATGGGCAATGCACTCGTAGCCCACTTTCGATTTCTTGAAACCTCCAGGCTTCAAAATCTCTTCACACTCCACACATTTGAAGCACTGTCGGTGCCAGACGCACTTTTCAACTACAACCTATAAAACCAATTTAAATTCATAAATAGTTTTGTTACAAACCCTCTGAAGGAAGAAAACATGTTCATGACAAGATGGGCATCGGGGGAATTGGGCATCCATTCCATTACGCGCCTCGAAAACAAGCCTTGGAGCAGGAGTGGAGGACAGTTCTTCTGCAAAATTTAAGAAAGTAATCATTTAAAAGTAAATTCTCACTTGGATCTATATGGTCAATTGTGTGTTTTATGCAGATGAGTTGTACCAGCTGGGCCAGAAATATATTGGGGTATTGAATCATCAGATCCTTTTCTGTGACGAAGCACGGAATGCCAATCGACTCATCGGCTAAGTGGCACATCTGAAGAAAGGTTTTAAAATTTCTGAAATTTAGACAGACTTACCGAATCATAGCTGATTTTAAAGGAAACATCGGCGACATTGTCCAAAGGCCTTCTGAAAATTAGATTTGTTGTATCGGTGATCACCCTCCATGTTACGACCTGCGGCCGTCCTTCAGCCGCTCAAATAGGCGGCCTACGGCCGCAAACACACGCAAACTCCGGCCAATTATTGGGTCTACGGCTGTGAAAATGACGTGAAAAACGTTAAACCAGGCGTAGGACCTACCTCCCCCCCTTTGGGAAAACGAGCGCGTGGACCTACGCTGATAGAAAACAGAAACACTGCAAAGGGTGTTATTCTTTTGTTGCTAAATTTCAACAAAAATAGGGGTTTCAAGTGAATTTTCGCTTGAAAATTGAAAACTTGAAAGTTTCAGGCAAATAAAACGGAGTAGAAAAGAGTTAACCAACCTTTCGCTCAACTGTGTGGCTAGTAGTTTTGAAAGAAGATGTAGAGGTTGGTGCCAGTCCCCACCCAGCCAAACACTGGAGCTGTATCCGAGGGACTCTAGCCATTCAGAGTGTTGTTTAAGCTGCTTAGACATCTTCTACATAGCCTAAAAAATAAATTAACAATGAAAAAAGCTAAGAAAAAAGCGCTTTGTCGCTTTTATTACACAGTTTCGATTTTTGAAGAGTTCGAATTTTTTTTGTATTTTTTTTTAACCAAGCTAAAAACAGAAAAATTGCTGAAAACACACCGTAGAATTAAATATTAATGAAGAAGAGACGTTAATGTGAGAAAAGAGGGCCAATTGATTCCACTATTAGGCTTTCGCAATGGAGCGCGTTTTGTGCGTCGCTTTCAAACCCGCATTTTACTTGAATTTGAAATTTTTATTTTTTAAGCTTGTTAGCATAATTTTATGCTTAACACTTGTAAAAATCGTGATTAATAATTCAAAATATGTATAAATTAAAAAGATCAGTTTGCGAAAAAATCATTTATGAAAAGCGTAATTTCCCGAAAAATCGCGAACGTTCGGGCAAATAAAAGCCCAGACCGGCTGACACTGGCGATGCTGAGAACGTAAGCGATTTGAATTTCTTATTTTTTTATTAATTTCTGTCATCTTCATATATTTTTGCCTTAGTCTAAACAAAAAAAATCAAATAAAATACCTAATCATTTAGTAAATGTTTTAAACTCCTTTTTTGTTTTTTTTTCAGTATAAAAAACCATTGTTTCAGGCAATACTTCAATCAGAAGTCAATTTTCTAAAATTATGATCACTTCAGGAGATGCCAGCACCTCATCTGTAAGTTTTTCTTATTTTTAGAAGCATTATAAGTAGCGAATTTTCCCATTTGGGCTTAAAAACACTTTAAAATTGACACTTTACATTTCAGGTCTCCGACCCAAACTATGCTCTGGCTTTCTTTGATCGTACAGGCTCCGGATCCGTGGCACGCCTTCCACCAATCAATACAAACATCAACTTTCCTCCCCTTGAGGTAGAAATATACCCAGAATCAATTGAAATTTGTTCAGGCTTGGGGAGTTGACCACAATTTCAAGGAATTCTTCGATATGAAAACGGAAAACAACTTCAAAACAAGGTAGTAGCTCTTTTTTTTAAAAACATTTCTTGCATTACATTTTCAGCCTACACATGGGAAATGCATTTGCCTATGACCAGCCGAACGCTCACTTTGCGGGAAGTGGCGTAGCTTTGAAGAAACTTCTGATGACGCCCTACTCCGCAGGTCCCATGAGTCTAGTCTGTCACAAAGTTGGCAACACAGTCTACCTCGATCTCGACAAAGAGGAGAGTAATGTATATAAGCAGGTTTGCATTTTTATAAACCGTTTTAAAACTTATATTTAGCAACTGTACGAAAAAGATCTCATCGCAACGTGTCCCCCGTCGTACAACGCTTTGCCTCATTTTCCATCTCTATCGATGTATGAAAACCTCATTTGGCATAGGTAAGGTCTCTTGAAACTTTACAATTTGTTTTATACTTCAGTAAACCTTCGGATGAACCAGAAAAGGGTAATGGAGGTGTAAGTGGAACAGAGCTGGCCCTGATCGAAAATCCCGGAGGCTTGTTTCCCAGAATGTTCCACTCCTACTCTTATCAAATTCAGCCTCAGGTGGGGTGGTTTCTTTGTTTTTATCTTTTGCGTTTGTTTTTGTGTCGGTAAGAAGTAAATTTGTGAACCATGGCCATCGGATTCATTAAATTCATTGGTTTGAAAGTTTGGCTTGAATCTGATGATTTCGCGGTTCTTAGAAATCTTATAAGGTTCCAATAAGAGTCTATAGTTAGTGAAAACATTTCACTCACAGAAGTCTTTACAGATTCCAGGGTACATCCGGCGCTGCTGAGTAAATCTACGGGCGTATAACGCGAGGGTATGCTCAAAGAGCATACTCAGACCGTGGAAGCGCCAATTGGGCATCCTATGCTTTGAAATAGAAAAACAAAATCACCATTCATGGATTCGCACAAACTGAACCTCTAAAATGTGCTCATGGAACACTAGAAATTACCAGAAACTTTAGAATGTCTGAGAAACAGGTATCTTTGAGGAACCAGTGTTGGATCTGCCGATCTGAATCTAGAACCTGATGATTTTAGCTAATTTTATCCAAATTTTAACAACCGTTTCATTTTAGTTGAAGAAAACAATTTTCAAATATACCAGGGTACCCCGGAGATTCTGTGTTTATGAATACATTTACAGTGCGTATAACTCGAGGATGTTTTAGAAGAACATAGTAAGACACTTGATGCGATCAATGGCCGTTGTATGTTTTTAAATGGCAGAACACATCTATTCGCACAAGCTAAATTTCTAAAATCAACTATTAAAACCCTAGAATTGTCCAAGGACTCTAGAAATTCTAAGTTACTTTAGAACCCTTGACGAACTCCCTAAAAACCCTGCGTAACCATATCGTTGAGGATCCTGTGGTGGGAATATGAAGCAAACAACTGAAAAAGCACCCCGAATGCTAACAAATTAACTTTAGCTCAACAAAACGTTTTCGTCCAGTTCCAGAATTTGAACTGCATTTGAAACCCACCACATTTTAGGACACCCTAAACGGCCAGGCCTACCTTTGGGAGTTCCACGACAGCCGTTTTCTAGCAGACACCGACCTTCCCATCTTCGGTGGGGGACAGTTCCCAGGAGTCACAATCCGACTGAGGTAGATCCTAGTAAACTCGTTGTTCAATTAAATTTTCAGCGAAGAAGAGAAACCAATTTCCGTGCTGACAGGGGTGGATTTGATGCTAGATCAGTTAATGGTCCACGTAAAGGAGACCATAGTTGTTTATCACACAAGAGGGGTTGTGAAGGTATGTGTTAACTTTTTTCAAAACATTTTTCAATTCCAGGAATATGATGTTGTAGTTCAAGATGAAATTCCACATCTTACGGGCTCAGAATTTGACCCTTCAAAGCTCAAGAACATCACAGCCAATATGTACTCCTTCCTTTCCAAGAACATGACCGAACAAGGACATACTTATTGGCTCTGTCGAGGTTAGAGTTTCAAAACTTGATTTCAAAAAACCTTTTCTTAGAAAGAGATTCTGACGAACTGAAACTCTACGACCTAACTGCTCTTTGTCCTGAACTTGCGGCTTCTGCTAAATGGAACCCCTTCCTTATGCCAGTTGTAAGCCTGCTTTACAAAGTAAGACACACTTTGAAGTGGAAATCTATATTCTATTCAGCTTGGATCGAAACTAATGTCTGAAACTAAAGAATGCAGATCGGAGAAGGTTGCCAATGTGGCTTATGGTCTTCTAACGGCAGCATCAAAGCTTCTTGTTGACGAAACTCTACCAGGGGTAAGTGAGATAGTTTCCTTATTTTAATTGTTAACTTAGTATGAAGCTTGCATTGAATACTTCCTGGCTGGAATCTACTTAACACACGGAATGACACCCCCGCAGCAGCGACAAGCCGAACAAGACCACCTTCTAACGGGATTGGATGACATCATTTTGACCTCGAGCTATGCCAGAATGCCAGCGGTGGTCAAGGTTTTACTTAACATATCTTCTATACATTAAAATGTTTCAGGTTAACGACCTCAACAAGGAAGACAACAGTGATGATCGCGATTTCGCCATTGCTAACAAAATTCCGAACTCTGGTCCTTTGGCTGATTGTTGTGATCAGTGTCTAGACCATTGTCTCCAGGTTAGTCTGATGTTTCATTATTAATTTTTCATTCTGCTGCCTGGCTTCTTTTATTTAAAAATAAATAGCTTTTTGCGATTTATAATTTCTTAGTTACAAACGTAACTCAAAATGAGAACAAAACGCCACAGCTATGAATGATCTTTTGCAAGTTTTGCGGTTTGCAATGAAAAACCGAACTGCGCACTAAATGACTTTTTTTAAACATCAACATTAAGTTTTAAATAGCAAAATCCGGTTGTTGTTTTCATCTAAAAGTTGAAATACAAATCAGCCCAAAGTTCAAACATGCAAAACTGATTTAATTGTAGCTTGTTCCTATAACATCGGCGCTTTTCTCCGTAGTACACAAAAATAAATGACTTACCGTCAAAAGTGGCTCCTTTTTTCGAATTGAACCTTGCTTACCTGAATTGTCATTCAAACATCATTAGATTTGCCGACAACCCCTTTAGTTTCCAGTGTTCCGGAAAGAAGTAGCCACATTTATGCCTAAAACTACGAAAATACATTTATTTTTGGTGTTTCTTAAAACGATATTTCAGGCTCTTTTGGCTTTGGAGAAGTGCCACGAAGGAGAACTCACAGACGCTGAAAACGTCATACCTTACGTTGCTGATACGTTGGACGATAAACAGGCGTTTGAATCATATAGATGTAACCAAGTTTTATAACTTTTACACCCCTTTGTTTCAGACAGAACAGATGATGTCCTATTTTCCCATCTGCGCCATTCTATCCTTGTACGGGCTGCCACTGCCTATGCATCGTTGTCGAACCACGCCATGGCCGTCAAGCGGTATGACAAATTGTTCTTCCACACTAAGGCTGGGCTACAGTGCGTTGGTGAGTTGAAGTACGCTAAAATTACAAATAATGTTTCTCAGCTTCGGTTTTATCAAGCAGTCCTGCTGATAGACACACTGCCGTTTGCCACACTCTTTTGCCACATTTGCTATCTTCATTCCTATGGACCCTAACTCAGCTTATGATCAAGTACCCCAATCTGGAAAGCTTGGTTAGTTTCAGAGCTTTAATCGTTTTGTCAACTCATAACTTCAGGGACAAGGCCAATACCGTGACAACCAAATCCAGAAGCTAGCTTTGAAGAACATCAAGATAAAGGGTAACGATAGATCAGATTTTGAAAATGTTTGTTATATTTCAGAGCAGTACAACTTTGCCAAGTTCTGGAATTTCCACGGGAATGTTACGTACAACACATGGTTGACAAAAATCGAGCAGTTGATCTCAAAGTAAGACTTTTTTATTTTTGTTTTAAGTTCAAATTTCAGATCCGGAGTGCTGATAAGTGACAAACAACCGGCTTTCAATAAGGTGCAATACTTTGCCGTACGAGATGCAGTTATTCCAGTTGATCAGGTTAGTTCTCTTGGCATAGAAAACGTTTTGCTTTTCTATTTGTTATAAAAGCAGTTACCTAAGCTATATTCCTTATAGCAAGATGTGTTGGAAAAAATGGAGTCGCGAAAAGTTAACAACCGGGTTTTTGTTGTCTTAACAAATATTTTACTACTACATTATAGAAGCGCCCTAGGGGTTAGCAGATTCTAGAACTGAATTTTTGAGTCAAACCCACACGTCAAAGAATCCAAATTGTAACAATCCGCACGGTATAAATTCAAGTCCGGCCCTTTTGTATTGGTTTTTCGAGAGTGGGCCGGCCGGGTCGGCCCGCGCCCGCCCTCGAATTTCCCAGTTCTGAAGGATAGTTTTCCAAAACATCAAAACTGAAACCCCAAACAGAAACGATATTCCATGAACGGGTTTTCTTTTCGAACAATTGTTGATCCTGATAAAGTTCGTTGCTAACAATTCTAAATTTTGCTCAAGGAATCAGAAAAGAAACGTTTTCAAATGTCGTTTATAAACGAGATAGTTAAAGGATTTTTTGCAGTTTAATGAGGGTCAAGAAGAGAACCATTTTGTTTTGCTAGCATGATTGATTGCCGTGAAAATGTTGCAAACCGATACGAATCTCCGATTCTTGTTGTCCATAGCGAAAATAAACTACAAGCTATTAATAAATCATATAAAGGTATATTTGAGGCACTATGCCGAATTGCCAACGTGTGCCTGGAGGTCGCAGGGAACTTCAACATCAGTGCTGAGAACAACCTTGAAAGTTTCACACTAGAGGAAGAGCATCTTCCCGAAAAACTTCAAAACTGCTTCAAGGACATAGATAATGCTATGAAATTCTTCGCTTTAGTAAGTCGATTAAAGGGTATGTCACATTTTATTTTCTTCAGGCTGAAGACCAAGTTTCCTCCAGAACCAGCGAAGATTGCAAGGTCTACCTCGCTATGATCATCTTGAATTCTTGCGCTCTAAGACGACTGAAGTACGCTGTTCTCCGAATGAAGGATGTAGCTTTTGAACAGATTTACGCCGCTGCTGAAGATGTGAGTTTTGTTTCATTCACTGCCTTATTTCAACTTTAAGGTACTGATAAACTACCAACGAGCCATGGAAATCTTAGAAGGAAAGATAGGAATTCTGCGAGACGGAACTAATATGTTTACAAGGGCGCTCTACGATTTTATGTTCTTCTCAATGGACTTTACTATCAAGGAGCAGGATAACTTGGATATGTATTACCCGGTAAGACCGTTGAAGTCCTTTCTCTTTTTGGGCACTCCGTACACCATTTTCGGCGGCACGGAAATATCCTACGTTACGGCATTCTCATTTTGGTTAATTAAATCAAATTTGGAATTTTTTGTTGTTGTTTATTTTATTTAAAACAATAGAAACATAGTTTATTAAGGCGTTACCGCTACAACGAAAGACGAACAAATTTATCAGGCTCTGCCGCGGCACCTGAGCAAGTTTGGTAGCGAGTTTGCCTATCAGCCAGACTTTTTTTCAATTTCGTGGGTTCAAAACCTGAGCATTAAATTTAATGTTTTAAATATCTGGCATTTTTTGCAAGACTTAAGGTTACTTTAACCATCTGTTATAGCGTCAAATAGAATGGACTAGACTTGGCACAGACTATGAATGTTTTTATATTTACACAGAGCAATTTGTAAAATTTACGAGGTAACTAGAAAACGAGAAATGAAAAAAAAAACATCGTTTCAAAGTTCCGTTGTGTTCAACAAAGTTGATGCTTAACTACTGTTTTTAAAGTTTTGCGTAAAAAACAGGAAACTCAAATTTACGCAACCAAAACTGCCGAACTAGATTTTACCAGATGTATAGTTTCTATAGCCGTCGCCTAACGGAACTCGGCGAGAAAAAGGCGTTTTTTCTCTGCGTCTCCGCTTTTTGCACGCTCTTTTCACCTGCGTATCGCACGAATAAGGCTGTTTTTGGTAGAATTGCAATTTGGCGACAGCTATAAAGTAATCCAGTAAATCTAGTAGGCTGCAAAATTGACGTCCGAACTGCCTGAATTGAAATTTTAAACACGAGCCAAATTGTTTGAAACAATTCCGTTTACCCGAGTTCACGTAATAGGCATTGAATGTTTCCTGGAAGTGATTACAGCTTACTGAATGGCTAAGGACACTAAAATATAGCTTTAGGGTGTTTATTTAATTTGTTATAGAATTTAGTTTTTCAGGGTAAACGAGTTCTCCTAATGGAGTCTGCTCTAAGAGCTCAACAAACCTTAGTCAGCACCGACAAAAACTGCGACCCCGGAATTCTCACGGCCGTTTCTCGCTTTGCTTCAATGTGCTACCAAAACCTGTTGGATATCAAACTTATGGAAGCAAACAGGTTGAATTTCGGGGTTTGCGATGAAAACATAATCTATTGACGATTTTAAATTCCAGAGCAGTCCCAGGTGTAAGGATGTCAAAAAGGAGTTCATGCACTACTTAACCAGTGCCTACAAGCACCAGATCTCCGTGTACACATTGAATGTACTGCCTCAGGGAAAACAGTTTGCCATGAGATTCTTTGAACACCTCGATCTCGTCAACAAGCTAGAATTGGGTAAGACATAGTAAAACTTTTCCTTAATTTTTTAACGTTTTAGCAACCGAAGCACAGAAATTGGATCTGCTCACCCTTGCTACTCAACTTCTGATGGCTGCCGCTAAAGATGGGCCTCCTGAAAGTTTCCAACCTCATGAGGCGACGCTATCCGCAGTTTTCACCCAACTTCAGAATAACTACCGCACTCTTCTCATGGTAAAACCTTTCCGTTTAAAAAAAATCAAATCATATTTCAGTCTGATCGGAATAATGCTACTCTTAAAGCTGCTTACTGCGCTATACTTGTTAAATTACCGACGAAGAAGCCTGATCTCTATAAACAAGTTGCTGTTGCTCTCGAGGCGGCGCTCAAAAAACTCAAGAAGGAAGAATCCGGTTGATCGCTTCTGAAGCAATGTTGTTGATGTTTATAGTTTTGTTTTTGATCTCTAGGCCTTTGAATGTCTCATTTGTACAAACGTGTTCTTTTTACAGGTTCTTTGATGTGTAGAATTGAATGAAGTTTTGTCGACTCGTCAAAACGATTGAGGTATAACAAAACAAGACAAAAAGACAAAAAGAACAAAACAAGACAAAAAGACAAAAAAAAGACAGAAAGATAAAATAGACACTGAGCAAACAGGCATTGTGACAGAGAGAGACAAATAGAGTGATGTAGAAACAAATATAGAAAGAGAAAGAGAGATTGATAGTAACTGGCAGGAGGTGAAAGAGAGACATAAATAAAGAGAGAAAAAGAAAGACAGAGAAAAATGGACATAGAGAGATACACAAGACACAAATATTAAAGAGACTTTGTAACATTGTAAGAGATGAACAGAGTGACAGAGAAACAGACAGAGTAGAAGTAAGAGAGAATGATAGTAAACGGTCAGTGGACCAGAGAGAGAGAGAGAGAGAGAGAGAGAGAGAGAGCGAGACCGAAAGAGAACGAGAGTGACAGACATTTTCGAAGAGACAGAAAGACAGAGAAAAAGAGATAGATAGATACAGATAGACAGAGATATTTTTACACATATGTGTTTTTCATCAGGAATCACCAAATAGGTCAAAGTGGCTTTCTGTGCGCAACTGCTTTTGTTACCCCGCAGATACTGTCTCAAATCAAAGAAAAAGTTTTGGTGGAGTTGTAAACCCCTAGGTCATATGGGCAAGTTTGACCTTCCGCGACCCCAAGTGTCAAGTTTCATCAATTAGCGCACAGATGCTTACAGTTCGCCTTTGTTATGATGATCACGGATAGGGCCGCGCGAAGATGCCGGATAAAATAAACTGTGGTGTCGTCGTAAACGTCCATCACCAATCGAAGTGCCAGTAGGCGCGAACCTTAATCCTCTTCTCAGATTTCCATCCCACTTAGCCTTAAGTTTCCCCTTTACCCTTACACTTATAAATTTTAAACCAAATGTCACTATTGAGGGGTTTTTCGGTACCGCAAACTCTTCTTCATATCTTCGAAGTTCTTCTAAGTCGCGTGAACAAGTTTGCAAAAAAAATGTCTCCAAGTTTTTTTTCTTATTTGCTCACTCCTATCAAACGAATTTTTCACGAAAAACACTCTTTTGATTTTACATCCTCGACAAAAATGAAACCCAAATTCTGTGTTTTTGTAGTGTACGTCTTTTTCAATGTTCGAAATTTATATTTTCTTCACTTTATTCACATTTTAAAATTCATTTAGCCTTTAAGGAAATTTGCGAATAAGTCAAAAAGCAGTAACCAAAGGGAAATCGACATGTGTCCCCAGTGTCCCCTGTATACCCTGTAAATTTGTCTGCGTTTCCATGGTTTGCGTACTATTTCACTTGTTTACTACGCGGATGCATCACGAGGTCCGTTTTTGGCGAGATTCAAATTTAACTGTTGCCAGAGTCGAGCTGTCGTTCAATATAAGTTTTCAAATCGTCTCGTTTCCGCGGGATCAGCTTTATTCAAAACGGCTGTCTTCGCGCCAAAGGCACTTCAGACTGAAGCGAGCGGGCTTTCATTTGGCGCCCAAACTTTAATTATGCCAGGCCGTGCTGCCCTAGGTCTTTACTACAAACTGTGATTTATCAGTTTTTTTTCAAACGACGTTTTAAAACTCGTCATTGCGACATTGATTTTGATCACTGCAAATTTACTTTTTACCCTTTTGACGGAGATGATTAGTTACTCTGAAAACTTACTTCATGTCCGTCGCCAAACGGAAATCGGAGAGAAAAGCCACTTTTTCTCTGCGTCTCCACTTTTTGCACGGTCTTTTCGCCTGAGTATCGCACCAATGCTGCATTAAGACTGTTTTTGACAGGATTTAAATTTGGCGACAGTTATACATTTATTTGATTACGTTCTGGATACTGTGTCAATTAAATTTAATTTTAAATTGGGCTTTGGATCATAATACTATAAAAAAGTGTTTCGAAACAGACCTAGAAAAGTGGTTCTCGTTTATCCTACTTTTCGAACATAAGTCTACTCCTCGTTGTCATCAGTTCGAGTTTTTATAGATCGATTGCAGTTTATCCGAATCCTGATACGCATATGCTTCTCTACAACCTCCAATCTGTTTGTTTTACCGTTGATTTTATCGTTTACAATATTTTGATTTAATAATATCTCCTATTCCTCGGTTCTGTGGTTAGATCTGCAGGCGTCCGCGGAATACGGTATTTGTCTGCGTATCCGCTGTGTGCGCACTATCTGACTTGTTTACGACACGGATGCATCACGAGGTCCGTTTTTGGGTGGATTTCAATTTCATAATGGTCGAAGTCACGCCTTTCTTCGATCACAATTTTCGAATCGTCCCGTTGTGGCGGGTTCAGCTTTGTTTAAATCCACTGTCTTCGCGGCAAAGGCACTTCAGAAAGAATCGAGTTGGCTTTCGTTTGGCGCCAAAACTCAAACCGTACCCGGCCGAGATCACAGCTCTACAGAAGAGTACCAGATTGAAGTTGAAAAACATTTGTATTCTTTTTTCCTTTTAAACATTCCTTTTCAAACTTGTTAGGCTTTAGGTCGTTGTGTTATACATTTTGATCAAATTGTTCCTTTCGACTTAAGTGTGGAAGATACTTTCGTGAACATCAGACAAATGTTTCACGCACTATCAAACAAAAAACACTGATATTTCCATTCCTTTTTCAAGGTTGAACCTCAAAAAATAATGAAACTCAAATTCTGTATTTTTGCAGTTTACGTCTCTTTTAATGTTCCAATTTTATATTTCCTTCAGTTTATTTACGTTTTATATCGCGAATGAGATTTGTGAGTAAGTCCCAATGCAGTAATCAAAGGGGAATCGGCATGTGCCTTCGGAATACTGTATAAGTCTGCGTTTTCACGATTTACGTGCTATTTCACTTGTTTACTACGCGGATGCATCACGAGGTCCGTTTTGGCGGGATTTCAAGTTAACTCTTGCGAAAGGCAAGCTGCCATTCGATCTCAATTTTCAAATCGTCTCATTTTCGCGGTATCAGCTTTATTTCAAAAGTGATTGCCCTTCGCGCCAATGACACTTCAGACTGAAGCGATCTGGCCCTCGTTTGGCGCCCAAACTCAAATTTTCCCAAGTTGTGCTGGCATAGGTCTTTGCTATAGTAGAAATTCTACTCAACTGTGATTTATCTACCCTTTTTTTCAAACGGCGTTTTAAAATCGTCCTTATGACATATATTTTGATAACTTCCTTTTCATATTCGACTCTTTTGATTAGTTTCTATGAAAACACACTTTACATCTTCTTGATTACGCCCTGGATACTGTGTCAATCAAATTTAAATTAAAATTGGGCTATGGTGCGGAAATCGATAAAAAAAGTGTTGAAACAGAGCTAGAGAAAAGTTGTTCTCCTTTGTACTACTTTTAAAACATAAGTCTCCTATTCCTCGGTTCCCCGGTTAAATCAGCAGGCGTCAGCGTAATACGGTATTTGTCTGCGTATCCGCTGTGTGCGCACTATGTGGCTTGTTTACGACACGGATGCATCACGAGGTCCGTTTTTGGGTGAATTTCAATTTCACAATGGTTGAAGTCACGCCTTTCTTCGATCATAATTTTTGAATCGCCCCGTTGTGGCTTTGTTTGAAAAGTTTTGCTAAAAATCTACTGACTTCGCGTCAAAGACACTTCAGTTTGAATCGAGTTGGCTCTCGTTTGGCGCCAAAATTCAAACCGTACCAGGCTCTTTGCGCCAAAGGCACTTCAGATCTGACTCTCATTTGGCGCCCAAGCTTTAATCGATCGTGCCAGGCTGTTCTTCACAGTTTTTACTACAGAACAAGTGATTCCAAATTTAGGATGGAAACAAGAGTTTGTTTTTAAACCTTGTTTCTGTTCTCTTTCTTTCGTCGTTTTTAGCTTGCAAAACTCATATGTCGGTGTGATATTGAATTTTTAGTCTTTTTGCTTCTAAATTTAAGATTTATATTTTTTTACATCTCCTGGTAAACCGCTCAAACTTTTTATAATGGGGTCAACTTGAAATTTCAAGAGGCGATTTCCCTAGAGTTGGATCAGCCATGTGAAATTTTGCCCAAAATTTGCCTAAAACGTGTTTTTGCCTATAAACCCTGTTTTGAAGCTTTTGCATCTTTTTCGTTTTTGGTCCTGGGTATGGTAGGTCTCCCGAAGTTACTCTAGTTTTACTCAAAATGATCAAAAGGAGCCAACCAACGTTTCAATCAACTTGTCTTGGTGTGGGGACAAACGTTTTTTAATGGGTTTTAAAATAACCATGTTGAAAAAGTTAGAATTTTTTAGATGAGAAAAACCGTCATTTTTCAAGTTATTTTGTAGTTTTCACCATGAGGGAGGAATAGGAGCAATGCCACTGTAATGACCGAATTTTGCACAAACCTTGCTACAACATAAGCTTTATACAAACCTTGCTACAACAATAATTACGAAACGCATTTTATTCAAACAACGCAAATTTGCCACTGAAAATATAAAATTCAAAGACAAACTTCACATCTGCACCGCTAAACACCCAGAAACGGAGTTTCCGCGTTATTTGCGTTTTTCTAGTTCAATGTGTTTTAAAAAATGGGTATTTTAAAATTTAATGTTGTAGCAAATTTTGTGAAAAATTAGGTCATTACACTGTGGTTGCTCACAAATTTCTCATTCCTAGTGTAGACTTCAAAAAACCTTGAACATCTGTGGTTTTAGGCATTTAAAAATTTATTACTTTTTTCAACATTGTTATTTTGAAACGCAGTAGTAAAAAAACATTTGTCCCCAAACCACGATAAGTTGATTGATACGTTGTTAGGTTCATGTGAACCTATGGTAACCCGGGATACAAAAATTGATAATGCTCCAAAAGCTTCAAAACAGTGTTGATAGACGAAAAAAACGTTTTGGACAAAGTTTGTGCAAAATTCAAGACGTCAGTTAGCATGGTTTTCCAAGCCGCTTGACTTATCATCTCCTAATTCACAATAACGTTTGCATTAGTTTTTTCTTCAAAAAAATATCTTCTTGCTCGTAATCTTCAGTGTGTATCTCTCCTTTTAAACTAATCAAGCTCAATACTTTTCAGTCATTCGTCGTGTACCGCTCCGTTTCCATCTTCTTCTCTTTTCATCAAGTTGGTTTTGAAGCGGAAGCCTCCTCAGCTACAGGTAAACTAAATTTACTTGTGTGAAAAGTCTGTCACAACCGCACGGCTTTTCTATTTTAAACAAAAAGGCGTTTTTCGAACTCATTGCATAACGTCTTTTAAATGTAAACTGAACTTTTGTGTATGGGTGGCATGGCACCAAACACATTGCCAGATCATTGTTATATACCGTTTTAAGGCGGTTTGTCCCTTTTTTTGAGCCTTTGGAATAGGGCGGGCCTGGTAAAAATAGATTGGGCTGAAACTGTGAAAATTAATTGACTAAGTCGCAAACATACCCCTTTTCGATTTGGCAACCTTAAGGTGCTTTAGAAATCATTAAGGTCCAATTGTTATATCTCGTTTCAAAATCAACTTTTCTGACTTTATAAAGTATTGAATAGACAACAATGCAATATAAACTTTTGTTATTAAAGCTAAAATAGTCGGTTAAACTCGAAACCCCCAAAAAAATCGAAAGATTACCTGAAAAGTCAAAAATTTGGGGGTTTTAGCATTTTACGATTAAACCTCTATCGATGGTCTCACGGCATTGTCATTTCCGTTTTCTACGAGTAACTTGAAGCCGAAAAGTTATTAGCAGCTCAATTTCCATACACTGAAAGGTGTGCAAAAATTTCTTGAACATTGTTACATCGTGGCTTTGATTAGCGACAAATGCGAAAATTGTCAAAAATTAGTAATAAACCAACTTTGCTACTTTCTCTGCGTTTTCAAGGTTTGTGAACTGCTTCACTAGTTTATCACGCAAATGCCAAACAATGCAAATGCCAAATACAAAACGTTGGGTTTGAACTTTACTGCAAAAGTCACTTTTTCTGTCTTCGCACCAAAGGCACTTCAGATTCAAATGGATTGGCTCTCGTTTGCCGCCCACACTATAATCCTATCATGCAGTGATGGGTTAGGACAACATTGTTACAGTGTTATATTGTTTTATATACTAATTTAAACAAATTTCAAAAAAACACTAGAGTTGTCTGTTGTATTTGGGCTTAATTTTGAGACAACCTGTTAATCTGAAAATTCCATTTAGAGCTGATTTCGAGCAAATGATAGATGTAAAAATTTTCCATGCTAACGTTTCTGTAGATTAATTTTCATCGCCACTGTTTTAAAATGGAGGAGAAACCCACTATTCCCCGCCCTGGAATAGTCTCGCCCGAAGCCGAGGAAAAGCCCCCCCATCATGTCCGCTGGCTCCGCTCCTCAGCCACAAGTTGCCCCGGCCCCGCTTGCTGAGGAGAAGCCGATCCCACCCAGGCGTGACGAAGGTACCAGTGTTTTAGCTCATTCTCAATACAAGTTGTTTTTTCTTCAGCAGCACCTCTCTACTCTCGTGCTGGATCCAGCTCAACCATCAGCCGTCCCGCCTCCTCCACGACGCCCTCAAGGTCTCGTTTCCCCGGAATTAAATTTTGCCCGGAATGGTAGGGCTAAGATTGTTCGCTTGAAGTTCTCTTTGTAGTGCGAATATGCTGTACCCAAAGCTGGATAAGGAGACTATGGTCCTCCTGAATGCGTGCAGGTTTGCTACTCATCTGTTGCTAATCGAAGCCAACTTTTCAGGCAGTGCCCCTTCCAAGAGCCCTGCGACAACCCATGTATCTTCTACAACGCGAAGAATCAAGAAAGAAGCGTGGATCAGTATGTTTTAATGCAAATTCGGTCTCGGGCAAGGCTTCAGAGGATAAAAAAGCTATTGACAACCCCTTAAAGAAACCATCAGGCACCTTCCCCCCCCCCCCCCCCCCAATTAAAACCGACGACGTTAGCTGGAGCCTTTTGAGATAAATATGTTTTGAGTTTTGATTTGAAATTACGCTTTTTTAGGAAAAAATAAATTGAAATTGAAATGTTGAAAGTTGATTAACCAAATTAAATTACTTAAATGAAATAAACCTGAAAAAGGAGCATTTAGGTGGTACTTTTGCAAATTACTCGTTCCTCTGTTGAAAAAAAAGGCTACTCCTTCGCTTGCCGCAGTTGACGCAAACCCAATGTACATTTTCGTTGCGTGACCATGTACCTGAATTCTTTTTGAGAGCGTGATTTGACAGGCAAATATTTTAATTTTAAAAAAGTTTTAAAAAGTCAAACTTCAGTTGCAGTTCTAATAATGCTCGATCTGATGAATTTAAACTTTTGATACATGTAATATTCATTTGGGATTCACGTAAAGTGGCTGAAATATGAAAAACATGACCAGTTAAAATAAAATACAAACCGCTTTTGGATCCGTCGGGTTACTGTAGCGCAAACTGCCGATGTCATCCCCGACATTTCATATCTACCTTCAAAATAAATCAAATTGAGAACAGTAAACTATAGTGTGTTTCCAAAAAACGGTACCTGTTTTCTTTTTTTTTAATTCTTTTTTTTTTAATATCGCAAACCTTTCGTTGGAAATAAGCTATAGAAATAATAAAAGAAGAATTCTAAATAAAGTTAGATGTCAAACCAAATTTTTCATGTTTTCAACATGAAACCAGGAAAGAAAAATCGAAAAGATAGTTTTTTCGACTCGGAAAAGCGTTGCAGTAAGCTATTTAATTTGCAACATTTTTTTTAGCACGTTGAATTGGGAATTTACGTAACCCCGGAATCAGTTTTGACATCAAATTTTGGTGAAAAAAAATTACTAACAACGCTTGTGCGTGTGTTTGCAAAAATGGGTAAATAACAGTAAAATTTATGTTAGCCATTGCCAATGCGGAGTTTGCTTAAAAACTCGTAATACCAGAAACAAATAAGTTTTACGAACTCTTCAAGCTATTCTCAAAAATGAGCATGCATTCAAAAAATGGCCCTGATTCTCTGCAGGTCCCACACACAATCCGCGCATGGATCTGGATGTGGTTAAAATCCCTGTCGACCCCACAAAACAAGCGGATATAAAAAGCCATAATCTTTATATTGAGTAAAGCTTTCATTTAGCACCCTGGAAAAATGTGAAGGGCACAGAATCACTAAACGGGTTCCTATAGAACGGCGATTTAACATGAGCGCTAAAATTTTAACTTCCCCGTAGTAAAAACAATCTTTGTAAAGTCTTTGCAATCTTTGTAAAGTCTTTAAATTTAAAAACTTTAAATTTCAGGGGAACTGGCTGCCGTAGTGCTTTCATTAAATTCAAAAACTTCAAATTTCAGGGAACTGGCTGCCGTCAACGTGGATCTAGTGCAGGATCCCACCCTCCCCAGGACGAATTCCATTCCATGCCCCAAGTGCATGGCCTCCGACGTGGTCTTCCTCGGAACCGAGGTAAGGTTCAGATTAATATGTTTAATAATAGTCTGGTTTGTTTGAATGAAGTATATGTCGTTGTCCAAATTACCTTTTTCAGAAAGACATGAAGATCATCTACATTTGCAAGAACAACAACTGCCTGCACAAGTGGACTGAATGAAGAGGAGTCGAATTGCAGAATCCTCAAGATGGATCGTATTTGTATCTATGTTGTTATTTTGATGGTTGCTATGTCGTCGAATGCCTGATTTTCAGTGTATTGTTGGTCTGATTTGACAGTGTACTTCAGTTGTGGCTATTTCATTGTATTTCAGTTGGTTCATTGAGTATGAGGCAGAAATCTGTTTGTTTGAGATTGTCGTTTAAAAATTGGCGTTCAGTTTTTTTTTTTAGAAATCAGCAGCCTGTTCATAGCTGAGTTTAAAAGTAGTCGGTCATGTATTTGCAGCTTTTCGCAACTGAATGTGAATGTGAATGTCACTTCCCTGTTTGATATTGATATTTGTAGCTGAAATAAATGAACTTGAGATTTCCCAGCTTTGCAAAGAGCACGTTTGCAACGTTGTAATGGTGTCATTATGACGTGCAGTTGGTATGTTACATTGTGAGGACACGTGTTTATCAGCAACGATGTTTTTTTCCTGTTGCAAGAGTTAGACTGACATCAGATCACAACAAGCCGTCATGTTTACCGGTGGTGCTGCAAGCATGTATAGTTTTTGCCAAACGGAAATAATATGCTAATTGCGGCGTAAAAATGCTATGTCGACGATTGATTTGACTACCATCCCAACAGAGAATGCCTTGAACATTCAAATTATATTGGCTGAATTTGGCAACAATTATACATTTCAGAACAGCTTTGGAACGGGTTGTCGACTTTTATGGGATTAAAAAAACATTTTGACAGCCTGTGAAAACCATTATGTGTACTTAAAAGTAATTTCAAAGGTGTATAATGAACGAATGATTACAAATTTAAAATTATTCTTTGTATACACATCAATACTCTACAGGCTTAGTTGAAGGCTGAGGGGCGAAGTTACGTTTTTCCCAACAATGGCCTTGTAAGTCATTTGGGGTCCTTATTTTGTCTAGATTCCCTTACTTCTGATGCAGATTACTGTAAAACATTGAAGATGCAAACAACGAAAGCATAGCGTAATCTGAAAACACTAAATGAACTTATAGTCTGTGTCCAAATAACAACTGCCCCTTTGGCACCTTGAAGGATTATAGGTATCTGGTCCCGCCGCGATTCGAGTAGATCAGAAATGGCGCCAAATGCGGACGCGCGAGGGAGTGCGCTTTCTTAGGAGAGCGCAGAGAAACCAGGCAAAGTAGCGTCTGAGCAATGTTTCTTTTTGAACGAAATTTCAGGAAGGCCATTTGTTGTTCGGACACAGACTATAGAAAGAAACCGAGAAAAGTGATCTAGGTAAAAATCAATCAGTAATGAGTTGACCTCTTATAACTTTTCCAAACCTGAACCCATAGAAGGGATTTGAAATTACCCAGAATAGAACATGTTTCGTATTCAGAAAAACTTTTCCCTTAGGTGTCTTAAGACGATATTTTTATAAGACTCGAGACATGAGTGACACAGGAGATTTTTTTCTTAGGATTTGCCTTATACTGATAAATTAACTTCACTATGGCCAAAATGTACGCTTGAAATCGTTTTTCGCTTGTTCGGGTTACTGTAGCCCAGGCTAGCAATGTCGCACCCGCTTCTCTATATCTCGCTTCAACGTGAACCATTTTAAAAACGGTAATTTTAAAAATTTAGATAATTATTTTTAAAAAAAGTTTATAATTATAGTAAAAGCAAAAATGTCATGTTTTCGTTATGAAAAAGTGGACGGAATGGATGAAAAGCGACTTTTTCGGTTATAGCACATGCAAAACGCAAAAGTGTCACTAGTGACATCTTTTGTATAATTTCCCGCATTTTTTGTAATCTTTTATCTTTTTTGACCAAAAAATTTTAAAACACATATCATCATGAAAAGACGCCTTGAATGGTAAGAACTCGGTCTCCGGCACCTTGTTTCGCTCTCCGTCCCAATTTGACACGCTCCTGGAGCTTTCAAATTTTTGTATTGTTGGTTTAAAGTGACAAAGAAACATATTAAAACAAAACTTGAGCTATAAAAATGGTTAAAATTGTGTGAAAACCGAGAATACGGCCTGTTTTTCAATGTAAACACTATGTTCATAATAACGTAAGTTGTGATTTAGAGAATCGAAAGTTCTTTAACAGCATTTGGCGAGAAACGTGTTTTCAATACTAGTTAAAACAAGTAAAAAGCAATGATGATAGAAAACGAACGTCGAAAGAGCGCTATGACTTGTAGGAGTAGGCAAAACCCGCGCGCGTCGTCAATTGTGGTTCCAGCGCCCGAGCGCGCGCCTTTAATGCGTTTTTTCAAGATGATGTGTGTCCTAAAAATTTTTGGTGTCTTAAGATAAAATGTAGCAAAAAATGTTTAGAATCGAATGACATAGGTCGTTGAAGGCACATTTGCGAAATTTCCTATGTCAACCACAATAGTTCTAGCGCGAGTCCTAAAAAAAACTGTGCCTTAAGCTTTGGTTAAAGTCTGAGGGGCGAAGTTGTCTTTACTGAACAATGACCCAACGCGCCATCCTTTGTGGAAACTTATTTCGGGCCCCAATTTGTCAATTTTTTCTTCTAACTGATGCATAGTACTGTAAATACATTGAATATACAAAACATGAAAGCATAGACAAATCGGAAAACACAGAATAAACTTAGAAGGTAGCCGACACTTAGAAGGTAGTTCACCTTCTAAAACAATGCATTGCTTCAAATATCGCCTGAGCTAAAAATAGATTTAAAATGCTTGGTACAGAGAAAAAGTGAAAAGCAGTTTCATAACAAATAATCGAATAAACACCATCGGAAAACTTTTAACGTTTAAAATCCTCACTTTTAAAAAAAGCCAACATCTAGAACAGATCAATGCCACAGATGCCGTATTCAGACGCCGACAGACGACCTGTGACCCACTTATGACTGAAATTAAAGCCAACGATCTGCCATCGCTTTTTTCCTTGACCAATCATTTTACTTATATTTTTGTTGTTTCCTGTTGCCCTTATAGATTGCCTGTGTAACTATCACAAAAACCATAAATTTCTAGGATTCGTTTAATGACTTATCATGGATTGAAAGTGAGCAATTGGAGTGACAGGTACGATTTGATTTCGGCTCTATTTTATTTTTCATTTTTATTTCTCTTCTTTTCCATATGATATTCAATAAAACGACAGAGAGAAGCTTTTCTGCAAAAGTGTTTTTCACGTTAACCTAATCAGACCAAAACTATGCCGTTTAAAGGATTTTTTTTCTTTTTTTGGTCGTTGCTGAGGGGGAACTATAAAAATGACTAATTTAGTTTCCCTTTGGCGATTTCTGGAAGTTTAAAGCTGCAGTAGTTACTGGTCATGTGAGAAATTAAAATTTTGGCAAAATTTTATAGAAAATCGTAGGTGTTTCTGGAAATTATCGGTTTTTGGCCACGGTTTACGGATAGATCAGCCCAAAACATCCAAACTTTGCGAACTTTTCCCGGTTTTGGTCGATTTGATTTGACTTACTGATGCCGGCAAAACTGAAGTTGTTTGACTTTTGCGCAATTTTGTAGGCATTTGTAAACTATACAAATATTTTCTTTGAAATACTTATACTTTGACAAAACAACAACAACAAAAACGCCGTACACAACTAAAATTACTGACCTAGGTTTGTCGAAAACCGAAAGACAACTAACTGTTCATATGAAGAATCTTACGTTAGTAGCAAAGTGGTGAAACGAAAGAATACTCGAAATTACCTTTTCTCTGTTTAACATTTAAAGTTTTTTTCTTTTTACCATTTTTTTTTCAAAATGCCGTTTTATGAAAACACAGTTAAACATTTGGTTTTAAAAAAATCTTTTCTACTGAACCGATGGTTAGACTTCCTCAGTCTGCTCAATGAGACATTTTTCGTCCGCTGGGCCTTCTTGCACATGTTAACAAATTGCTTTGACCTTGACAAAAACAGAAGTTTCCGGAGAGATTTCTTCGAACAATTACAACCTTGACAAGTAGACAGCTGACGGATTCACCAAAGACGTTTGAACCACGCAAACATGCAAAAAGTCCGCCGACTAGGCTAGCCACTGCAAGAAAATGATTTAAACCCGTGTCTCCAATCTATTCTAGTCTCGGAAAATAGTTGTACTTTGATATTGAAGGTAAAAATGAAGAACTATGTTACAAAAATACGTTTTCCCTGCTCTAATACAGGGATATGGCGGAATCGCGCCCCCTTTGATAGTTGCCAAGCCGCGTGTTATCGAGCGCGGGCATGACGCTGCTCTGTGCGGCAGTGGTTGTTGTGATCAGGTGGCCGAGTGGTTAAGGCGATGGACTGCTAATCCATTGGGGTTTCCCCGCGTGAGTTCGAATCTCATCCTGATCGAATATCTTTTGCTTCACTAAATTAACATTAGGACGTCGATAAAACCGACTAAAACTGGTTTTTCGTTTTTATGCCCACTTTGTTGAAGCTCCGAAACAAAATACTGTTTTAAAGACAGTTGTCGTTGAAGCTTTGTTGAAGCTCCGAAACGACATACTGTTTTAAAGGTAATAAAATGAGATCTGATACAAAAACACTGAACAATTGATTTTTTTGTGAATAATATGTTTCTCAAAAGTTAAACTTTACAATGCAAGTAACTTTAGCTAGGCGCAACGCTCGTATTGTTAGTTCAAATAGGGTTTTGTAGTGTTGTGTTCTTGGTATTGTAAACTAAAATTAGAATGAAACGCCGATTTTCTATCCTGGCCTTCTTCCTATTGTGTGTTCGCAAGAAATCAGAAACAACACCATACTCAAAGTTGAATCAACAAATATATTCAGTTTTCGCGTTCTTTCGCAAAACTGAACAATGTAGGCTTAGTCATGTAACGCACGTTGTCCGCCCGTTTGATTTTCTTGACCTTTCTCTTGAATTTTGAAGAGTAACATTGTTTAGATCCTTGTTTAGTCGAAAACTCCCGTGTTCACCCACGTGTTGTTTCGTTTCGCTAAGGGACAATATTCCTAAATTCCATCGGACCGCAAAATTGACAACTTTTCGAATGAAACCAAGACAAAATACAGTCCAAAACACCATGATCATTTTTTTGGATCACTACTTAGTTGTTTAAATGGCCTTGGCATTAAATCCGTTTCCGTATTCATTTTTCTACGTGTAAAGATGTTTCCGATCTCTATGCATTATGAAAGTTTGAAAATACAACACTTTTTTGATTGCTTTCGATTGTTGAAGCGGTTTTTAAAGTTCTTCAATCCCGTTCTTAGTGGTTTAAAGAATCCTACGGTAAATGCTCAATCAACTTTGGTGGCATTTGCGTTTTTTATACTAAAATGAAGTCATCAAATCAAACTGAATCGAAGGAAACTGAGATTATGAAAATCGCCCAATTTTTGGTACCCTACCGTAACCCGAGACCAAAAATCGATAAAGCCTAGAACACTCAAAATGTTGACTAGATGTCATAAATGTGTAATTGAAAAAGTTTGTGCCAAATCTAAATTTCCTTTGTCGTCGGGTCTCCACTACAGCTCGAATTTTCCAGAAATCGTGTCTTATGTCCTATGATCCCAAATTGTTACGTGGGTTACGCGGGGGGTGTACTTTACTCGTGGTTCCCTGAGTATGACCACCATGTCATATTTTTACACTCACTTATGACTTTTGCCCGCGGATCATGCCATGCTTCTTGCCAGCCCCTCCGCAAATATCGCCGTCGCGGGGGTTTCCCAATTGACAAACAAGTGGCCCGGTGCGATGTAATCTTTTGTCAGAGAGCAACGAAGTTTATCGAGGCCTCGCCGGCCATAAAACCTTTTGCAAGGCGCGTCCCGTTTTCGATACGCACGCTGGGATGGCGCCATCGCGCTTGCACGACGGTTGCACGTGAAGTTCGCCCGCACCGGAACATCCTTTCGGCCTGGGTCATTCTGACGAAATCGCACAGGCGGTGCTCATCACGGGGAGGGGAACTCTTCGCTCTTTGAAAAGAACTGATTAGTTGCAATGTTAAGAGTGGCCATGACGGACATGATCGAGTTCACTTGGAATGTTTTCTACTAGTGACTATCAAAAAGTGCATTGTGTAAAGAGAAACAGTTGTGTTAAAGACAGCTGTTTTTAAATCTCCTGGACTGGCTATTTTGGAAAACGGTCTCAGCTAATCACGCAATCTGAAGTGTTGAAACTTATAGCTGTCGCCAAAACGAAATCAACGGGAATCCGCCGAAAAAAAGCAATTTTTTTCTTAGCGTCTTCGCCAATTGCACGCTCTATCGCCTGAATAATACCCGCATTCTGCAAAATGCAGTTTTTGGCAGGATTTCCATTTGGCGACAGCAATAGCAACCTTATATTTTTAAGCAAAAAGAATGTTAATAGCTCTCTATTCATTGTCACAGTGGGAGAAAGAACAAGATAGCTGAAAACGCTACAAAAAAGCTGTTTCATTACAATGTGTATTCAAGCCGATACTTCACGTACCATGGGACGTGTAGCTCCGACGCATCCAGAGGCAGCTCAAGTTCGTCTAACTCTGCAATCGGATACCTATCATGGTCGAAACGCCGATTTCAATGGGAAGAACAAAATAGGGATATCTGTAGAAAAAAACCGATTCAGAAGACACACTGATATATGCAAGGGCTGAAAAGAACCCTGCTGCAATTACGCCAAAACACATATTCAAAGAAACCATTTTTCCCTTCGCAATGTTTAAGGCGTGTTTTGTTTGTTCGTTTTTGTGATGCGGAAGTTTTCACTTAATTTGTGTAACCCGGAAACAGAAAGATTAAATAACAGTCATCGGTATATTCACGAATATTGCGTTACATATTACAACTGCACCATTTCAACTGAACTGAACTATGTAATTCGGTTTGACATATGCATGTATATCACGGGCGGGCTAAATTTGCTTTAACATGGACAACCTTCTGAATATTTTCTCTTGAAAAACCACGGGACTCACTAGCACGCTAGCATGACGTATTCTAGAATTTAAATTGTTCGGGCTGAAACAATAATAAACTGTTTGTATTGTAGCTCGTAAAAATGATCCCTGGTCCCAGTAGTCAGAAATCTGACATTCACAACAATTTTTTGGTTGCCAAACAAACCAGTGGGGTGATCTGATCAGCAGTAAACATCACGCTAGCATGACGTATTGTTACCTCAAGTTGTAATGACTCAGCTGAAGAGCTCTAAAGATAAAGAAGTACAGGGTTTCAGTCTTCTGAACTTGTCAACGTTTTGTACAAAGCAGAAGCTCCTGCTAGTAAAAATGCATTTTTATGAGAAGAGACTCACGAACTGTGAAAGTTCTTATGGATTCACTCATTTTTTGACATTTGTTTGACTCCTCTGCACCCGTAAAACCATCGTCGAAATTGTTACCTCAATTACGGCTTTGAACCTGCCAAAGTTGTTTGATCACGTCATACACTTTGAACCGACACCAAATAGTTCAAGGTTTCAAGGTTTGGACTGAAGCAAGACACTTCCGCGAAAAGAAGAAGCTTGGCAATGACGACACAAGTGCAAAGTTTGAAATGTCGTTTTCTGTCTCTGACTGGTTCCAAGCAGACCTACTGTGTTTCCAAGACAGTAGTCCTGATGTCTAGGGCCTTGCGCGTCCTTTCAAATATCGAATTCGGAATGTGGCACCTAAAAACAACTACGTAACAAGTACGTAGCAAATCACGTTTTCCACTTTCTGTCATCCTATTGTATAGTTGTGTCAAAAACAAATTTTGAAACATTTTCATAAACTTCAAAGTGAAGATATAAAATTTTTAGCTTGGTTTTCCCATCACCAAGGCTGAACGCAGGAAACATACCAGTATGAGATTCAACTTGATTGAAAACTACTCTTCTGTTGAGCTAAAGGTTTGGTTATTCCACAGAACCATTCTGAGAATCCAAAGTGCAAACACCTGCCGGGATGCACTCTCGAACATTATGGTGGCTCACCACAAGGGCAAAGAAAAACTTGTCGACCAGACAATGTTTTCTGAACACGTAATATTAAGCTTGGAATAGAACCAATTTCCAGTATTTTCTTATATGATTATAAGAATGACAAAGTTGTCGAGTTAGAAAATTCTGTTGTAATACAAAACTGTAATTACCGGAATTCTAAAACAATATTCTTGGCCAACCTCTCAAAATAAATGCCGGTCGAGGTAAACTACAAAAAAAAAACACAAAACGTCGTAGTATTTTTCAGTTGGACAGGCTGTTGCACTTGCTTTGTAAAAGAGCTGAAAAGATGGAAGTGCATACAAAATTTGATTATAATTAGGCCTTCAAAAAGAAAAAGTAATCTCTGTTGATTTCGCAATATTAGCCAAGATAAAAAACATCTGTGCCTCCCAGAAACTTTCGAATTTGCAAATACTTTTTTATCAGAAAGATAGCCACTGAAAGTTGCAAAAAAGTTGTTTTGGACCATGTTTTTAAAGTCAATGGCGGGTGAGATTAACAAGAAATTACAGTTTTAACATGACAAAGCGGCACATTTGACTGAATGACACTTGGTTTGTTTTTGTCCCGAGTGGGGTTTTTGTAATAGAAAATAAAAAAAAACAACCAAAATGAAAAAAACCGAAATGAGTAAATCAATTACACTGTTTCTAAGACTGAAATATGAATCGAACGTATATTGAGAAAATTGGTTTAGTTTATAGTTTAATCGCGTTTGTTTAAAATTTGGATGCTTTTTACAGCTCTGCAATTGAGCTCTTCGTCGATCATAAATCTCAAGTTGAGGTTATGACGATAACAGACGGTTAGAAAATCAGTTTTATAATCAGTTTAGTTCAAAAAGGTGATTTGTAAACTTTTTGCTAAACTTTTATAGCTTCGGGTTTTCCAATTTCCAATCCTCTTTTGATTCTTATAGGTACGTTTCGCAGTTATGTTGTAGAATCTTGAGTTGGTTGTTTGTTTCATAAAAACTTTGCCCAATCATCTCTAAAAAATGACTTCTTTTTGCGCTTTGAACCCCCTGTTTTCAGCAACTTTCAGCAAGTTCTCCAAAAATAGTGCAGTCTGATTCGATTAGCGCGGGCGTTGTTTGATCGACCCGACCCCCAAAACAGTTACTTTTCCTGTAATCAACGAGCGCTTAGCCGAATCTGTTTGTTTGTCGTCTTCCCCAAGGCCGCCGTCGGTCTTTGGCTCGGCTCGCCCGGGAGAAACGGCTTGACTTTTGGTTGCAGTAAAAGCGCAGCAAAACGAGCCACAAACAGCGCAAAGATTAGCAAAAAGACTCGTCGGCAATTTTTTAAACGGAACTAATGACTACTCGGTCCCTCGTGAAGAGGCCTATCACTGGCATAAGACATCCGTGACTTTCTGTCGAGAACATTTGATCTTCCGGTGGTCAGGCGCGCCTGTTTTCAGCCTACGCGGCGGTTGCATCAATGAAGAACACACCATTAATCGAATTAAAATTGACACGTGTGGCTAATGCGATTCGGTCCGTACCGTCTGCAATAAGAAAGTTCATCGTGCGGATGGAAATCATCAATCAGAAGTGAAAATCCAAGGTTACTCACACTGGAATGTATTTCCCTTCCAATTGTGAAGTTCTCAGACAGTCTTTAGTCTTTTCTGCAGCCACGCCTTTGATATGCAAGCAGGGAAAACATTGTTACGACCTTGATTTTTAGGAAGCCCCGGTGTGACTAAAATATGACTGCCGTGGAGCTTGTGTTACGCAACGGAAGTCACAGAGTCACAAAGCTACACATTCTCAAACTCGGTTCAGAAAGAAACGAAATGCACATAAATAAGGCTCTTCTCGGTCAGTCGAAGTAGGATATACATAAGTTACACAACACTTTAAACTACATACTGTTTTTATCACTTTGGACGACACACAGGAAACCCGAGAAGACATGCCTGAAAAAGGTGTATATTTTTGAAATAAGCTTGCGCACTTACAGTTGCTGGGTTCTATGCATTTGTTTGAATTGCATTTTTCTCAATTGTTTTACAAAAGGACTCCCAATTTACGTAAGCATCGTTTTTCCTTTAAATGAGTGAACTTGTACTGCTCGCCCAGCAGCATTGGAAGGGGTTTTAATTGACCATCTGATGAGCTTATGACAGTGGGTTACTGTTAGATTTAGAAACTTTTTTAAACTCAAATGAGAAAGCCGCTATTACAAGCTCATTGGTATAGATTTGTCGCCAAACGAGCATATTTGGCAGTGGGCCTACGCAGTTGTAAGTAGGCTTAGTTGTAAGTGGGCCTACGCAGAAGCTGGTAAAACGAAAACAATAGCTGATTTACTATGCTTGCCTTTTTTTTGGTTTTTTTATTTTTTTGTCTGGAATGTGTAGCGTAGAGAGAACAGAATCTTGTAGTTTGAAATACCGGCTTGTTTAATGCATTTAGTGAATTTGATGACAAAAGGCATTTTCAGGTCGTGAAGTGTAACTTTCGAAAACCAACGTTTTCTTCCTACATTCGGATTTTAACTTTTCTTCATGTAAAAAATTTCGCAATACTTGTTTCTAGTTTCTGAATGTAATTTTCTCGGTTTGAATTTTTATGGGGGAGTTGTCTGAATGTGGTTGTTTCGTCAAGCACATGAGAGAAAGTAACATGCTCGTTAGCAACATTGCTAAAGTCTGTTATTTGGCATGAACCTCATTTCTATCGTCCTTGCAAACCTGAAAATCTTGCTCAACAGGCAGTATTGTAATAATATATTTTCAAAATATGTAAAATAAAGACGTCTAGCGCTTTTGTTTTGATGATCACGGTGGGGTTGTAAACGGCAGAAGCCACTATTCGGAGAGAAGCATGTGACCTCGTTATGAAGACTCTAGTCTGACAGACCCATTTCCTAATGTGGCTTCTTTTTTTAAACCTTTTCTCAAATTGTTATAAAACAAGCCAGAAAACTTCCGGTTCAAAAAATATTGAGCATGTGTTTCAGTCCCTCGCAAATGTCTTTTCTGAAACGGCACCCACGCAGGCGTTTATTTGTGTTCATGCGACATTCTCATGGACAGGACAAACATATCATTTTAACTGAGTAACTTCTCTTTTTGTAATTCTGAAAACATTTTGTGTTTCTTCCGTGAAATCAAACAGGTTCAGAAAGCTGGCATTGAACTTTTGAATTGGAAGTTCTCGGAATCGGCGTTTTTCGCAGATTCTCACGTTTTATTATTCAGCTATACTTTTGTCAACGAAAGGAACCTCGTATCTTGTTTGAGAAACTTTGCTGGCGAATTTCTATTTCGTAATTTCAAAAAGTTTGAAATCTGTTTTCAGATTTCAAACTTCCTGATTCGTGTCTGTGTGTAACATTTCATGTTTCCAGCCCGTGCGTCCTTTAAAATTTGAAGTTCGACGCCTGCTCCTGTTAAACTCGCACCTGCCGTCTGCCCGGCGCAAGTTCCAAAAGTCGGCCGGGCTTTCCCCAAAAGCGATTGCCCCCGCGGTTTTTGCCACCCGATTAGATTATGGACCGTGTCACAAAAAGACCAACAGGCGACACACGTGAACACGGTGCACTTGGCCACATGCGTGACGGCATGATGAATTGCGCCCACCAGCGTCAGCCAAACGGAGGGCGCTGATATGGGGTGGGGTGTTGATACGCGCCGATTAGGCGTTCTGATGAAGAAAGAACGACGGGTGATTTTCAACGCCAAGGGGGGTGGTTCTCTGAGCCTATAATGTGGCGAAATTCGGTCGCACCGTCAGCATGATAAACATAAGCATCAAAGGTTGCACGGTGGAAATCGGAGATAAACAGAGAAGGGAAAACAGGGTAGAAAAACATTAGGTTAGCCACAAATAGATGCAGACTTGAAAGAACACAGCTGCAGAAACTTGCTGCGGGGAAGAGGTCGTTTAAAAAAAAGCTTTTGAAAAAACAGTGTCAATACATGGTTTTTCTGCCAGGGGAACAAGAAAAAAGCCATGTCTTTGCGCCCCAAGAATAATTGGCTTGAAGGTCAGAACATGCTAAAAGTAGGGGCAATTTCACTTTTAGCTGTTAAACTTAACCTTCTTACATCCCTTAATTGACACTGTATTTTAATCTAAACCATTATTTTCACCTAATTTTTTACCCCAATGCCGGTCAAAAGACAAGTGTTTGACATATTCTAAAACACTTTCACCAGTTGTTAGTCTTATAGTGTTTGTCCGCCTAGCCGAAAGTAGTAAAATTCTAATGATGCTGCTTGCAGATTTCAAATTTGTTGCAAAACGAAGTATTCCTTTGTCGTTTCTACCTCTCTTTACAAATGAACTGCTTCCACGCGGGACTTGAAGATTTGTTTCAGGCCTTCGGCCGCCTGGGGCCGCTGAGCGGTAATTCGTCCGCAAAATTCACAGAATTGCGTACGATCTGTACAGATGGGCGCCTTCGGTGCGCTTACTGAAGATATTGGTGACCTTCGACCGCTTGACGCCGCTTAGCGGCGGTAAAAAGTTCGCATTCATGCGTACCCTCTTCTCACTTTCTACCGAAGTCGCCCTTGTTTTTGAAAAAAGAATCTGTGGGAACAATGGGCGAGAAAGATATCCCATTCGCTTGATTCTAAATGACTTCAACTTTGTGAAACCATTTTGTTAAGGGATGATCTGTTGCAAGTAATATACGTGTTTGTTCGTAGTTCGCCAACTTAAAAACTTTCTTGTGAAATTTGGCAACTTTTTCTACCTCCATGAAGATGTAACACCCCTTATAAATGTGTTCGAACATCAACTGCACGGCAGATTACACAAACAACACACTTTTGACAAATACGGTAAACATGTTCCCAAAAAGTACTCAGTGGCAATTTGTTATTGCTTGACGGTGTGCTGACATGAAGACATTTTATCGCGGTTTGCTGAAAAGACCGCTGCAAAAGGTCTTTTTTCGACCCGCTCTGCAAATCAAAGTGCATGTCTGCCAATCTTTTTGAAATGTTGCTCTCTCTCTGGTGCAAAAATTATCAGTACTGTCTGCTACTGACATAATTTTCCTATTTTTTAAACGACCTTATTTTTCCGACCATTTCGCGGTAACTTTCTTTACTAAACGAATTTATTGGGTCTCAATCAGATGGCAATTTATCTTTGCAAACTAGAACCACTTTAACGAAACCGAAATTCTTGGTTGATCGGTCAATCTCTTTGTCAAATGCCGCCAGAAAATGAAAAAGACAGATTAGTATCAGTTAGAAAACTTGAAATTCAAAAGGAAAATGGTTTTCAATCACAATTTCTTGTTCCCTTCACCCGGGAGAAAATTGTTGTTTTCTTGCTACATTTTCTATTTTCTCAACAAACAACCACTTATTCCATTTTGTGGAACAAACAACCTGTACAATCATCATTCCATTCCATATGACCACGTTTTTCGCATTAACCCGTTTATGCGGAAAAGTGCCCATTTGGCAGATTGAGTAAACGAAATTTAGGAGTTTGTAGAAACGCACAAATGACAAAAAGTTTAACTAAAATTTGCGGCAAATGGAAGTTTAAATTTTTGTTTTGTCGCTGTCGACAGTACAAAATGGGTTTCACTGCTTTCATATTGTAATGTGGATAAATACTAAAAATATCAAGTTGGCGCTTTCTTGAATGTTCGATTTTCGAACAGCAAAACTCGGGCGCTTGAGCTTTGAGTTCAAGACTGAGTAAAAAGCACCTCGGCGGCGAACGTCCGCAAAAACTGATATGCAAGCTAACCAACGCACCTGAAATATCAAATTTGCGCTTTGATCAGTCGTTTTTACAAAGTGAACCCAAAGTAGACACCTTGCACTTTTCCCACGTACCAAAACAGCTATAAATTTAAGATGTTACCTTTATCAAAAACACTACCGATTTTTACGAGACAAAAGTCATTGTTTTCAACGTGGCCAAAGGACAGTTTGTAGTTTGTTGCAGAAAAATTGGTTTTGTCATCTTAACACAGCCATTTCTGAAAAATGCATGGTCATTTCGATAATCAATTGTGGTTGCAAAATACTAGAATTGTAACCCTTAAGAAGGCTTTTCTGGCATTGCAGTACCCTCGCGACACAGCAAAATTGGATTTGTCCCAAACTTTGTAAATTACACTTGTACGACTTAGTCAAAATTTTGTGTGTTTTAGACAATTATCGATTTTTGTCCCTGGTTACGGTAGGGTACAAAAAAAATTGGGCTATTTTCACAAAGCCAGTTTTCCCACCGTAACTCTGAGCCAAAAAGCGATAATTGCCTAAAACATTCAAAAGGTTGACTAAAAGTCATATAAGTGTAATTTACAAAGCTTGGGCCAAATCTAACTTTCCCATGTCGTAGGGTCTCCACTTCAGCTCGATATTTTCAGAGATTTTCCTGATTTTACAGGTCTATTGCCCAAAAAGAATAATTTGCTGTTATCTATTTGTTTACATTTCGAAATTCCAATTCGTTCCAAATTATTCTCCGTTTCTCCAGAATGTTCTGCATTCCACTTTTGTTTGCCGAGCGCTGACCATTGGAAAGCACCAGCGCTTTCGCGAGAAGTTCACGTGCCCCGGGTGCAAGTCGGCGAAAATCATAGAACAGCTCATTCAAACGCGCGGTGGGCTTACACCACTTGGGCAGGGCCCACAGCCCCTCCCGCCTTCGACAATTGTTCCTTTCCACAGCCCCCGGCGACATGACTCCACCCAGGTAATCCCGAGATTTTTGAAGGAAGAAGGAAAACAGAATGCGGCAAGGGCAGAGCGTGATAAAGGTCTTGCGGGTACCGTAACCCGCCACTAAAAAGATTCGATTGCAAAGTTGAAAGTTATGTATAGTTATCCAGTAGATTGTACAAAGTATGGTACTGACATAAAACACTCGAGAACAGCCAAACATAAAGAAAGTTTATCAAAGATAGTAAAATTTCCCGGGCGGGATCGAACTTGTGACCCTTTGAGCAGTAGAAGCACCTTACCACAACACCACCGATTCCCATAGAAAATCAAACTACATAATGAAACCAAATTACATTTATGTGAATACTAAGCGTACTGAATTGAAGTGCCACAGTGTGAACATTTCGCAAACGAACAAAAAGACGTTTGTGCTTGTGTGTGTTTTTTTCATTGAGTTTCAGTTCTTTGTTTACCAATATCCCACAAAAACCATAAAACTTCTGTTTTCCTCGTTTAACTCAAGTGGCAACAACAAGTTGACTTCAGGATGAAGGATCTTAAAAATATTTTGAGACCACCGGGATCCTTCACGTGAAGTAGCACGCTCTTCCGTGAGCAACTGTTTGAGGAACTTCCCTGAAACACGGAAATCCATTAATTTCAATTTTACTTTCTTCTTTTTGATGTGATCTTTAGTGTCCAAGAGCAATATATTCTCGTCCGCCGAGAATGTTGAATAAAATCGGTCCACATTGCTATAAAAAGTCAAACCTTCGCCCGAATCTATTCTGTTCCTTTGCGGTGGTTCAATGGCTATTTTATCGCGCTCACGTTTGCCGACTTTATCTCAACCCGTTTTGAGCTAAGTTTATGTCAAGGTTTCGAAACGTGGCCGTTTATTCACAAACACATATCTTTCGGTAGATCTTTCAGAAATTTGAGATTTTCGTTTCGCCCGATTTCGATTTCTACCTAATTCATGGCTCCTTTATCAAAACATTTTGGCAAATCACAGTTATAAGTCGTTCCTTCGAATGTAATAAAAATGTTTTTTTTGAAAAATACTTTTCTTTAGAGTATCTTGTTCGTAGTTAAACTACTGTGTCCTATTTCAGTCACATTTGTTGTAAAATCTACCTTCCCGAACTGCTTAGAATTTTTGGTCCACACAGTTGAAATTCAGAATCCTGAACCCAAATCTGCACCTTTTTGATTGATATTTTCATCTGTTGAACTTTATAACCCAAGCAGTGGGGCTGGATTCACTCAAAACTGACACATAGCCGTCGCCAAACAGAAATCGGCGAGACAACCCGCTTTTTCTCTGCGTCTTCGTTTTCTGCACGCTATTTTTTCCTGTGTATCGCACGAATGCTGCATTAAGGTTGTTTTTGGCAAGATTTCAATTTGGCGATAGCTATAGGAACATGCTTACTTTTGAAATGTTGAAGTATGTTTGGTTTAAAAATATCTTCAAATGTCAATCCGCACTGAAACCTCCAGAACCTATTTTTCATGCCCAGCTAAAAGTAAAGTAAATATTCAAAGGATCTGCGTGAAACAACTTTGCAATGTAGGGGGTTTCTTTCAGACTTTGCAGTGCTTTTCCTGGCGTTGTAGTGCTTCTCCAAGCTTATTACTTTCGTAGACATAGCACCTACACATTGAACCATTCTGGAGCATAGTAGCCTGGGATGGCCCTTGGTGGGAGTCAACCGGTGACCCTTGAAGTCATAGCATGCGCCTTAGAAAAAACCCACACTTAATCCAATTCACTAAACTGTGATGAACATCGTGTCGCCGCGTTGAATAGAAAACGTACTAGGCAAAATCTCACGATAATAGTAATTGTTACTCTACCCTCGTGCTTATCACACTATCCAATGTTTTCTCCCAGACAAGTCATGTGTTGACAGGCTTTTGCAGACGAACCCAGATTGAGCAACAAGTATATCGCTTGTTTATCAAGGCACTTGCAACAAGCGTCATTAATAAGACACGGCGTGTTTTCGGCAGCCCGTTGCAGCCGATTGTTTGTCGAGCGAATGCCGATCGCTTTTTACCGAGACTCAGGAGATCCGGCTGTTTGCAGTACATCTCCGCTAATCATCTGCTGCCATGGTGAATAATCTATGTGGGACATATGTAGAACGGGAAAAGGCAGAACTAGCTACAGAGCTTAGGAAACTGTGAAATCCTTATGAAGCTCATTTATATAGGTGTCGCCAAAACGAAATCAATGGGCGTCCGTCAAAAAAAGCGTCATTTCTCTGGGTCTACAATAATTGCACGCTCTCTCGCCTGAGTAGCGCACGCATGCTGCAATAAGGCCGTTTTTGGCAAGGTTCCTATTTGGCGATAGTTATATATTACAGAAGAAAGTGAAAACTCTCCCTGAAAATGAATACTTCCCAAAGTGAAAATCCGTTTCTTGAGCATTTGACAAGGAGTACAAAAAGATGTTTAAGAAATATGTGTAAAAATAATCGCGAAGCAGATTTTGGTCCAGGTCGCAAAGTGGCGAAAACAAAAGTGCATCTGAAAGACGTGCGCCTAGCTACTTGCGGCTTTGCTTCGATACGCGGAACTTAATAAAGTCATTGCACTTCCTAGGAAGTCAAAATCTAAATTTAGGATGAAATCTCGATAAAAGGAAGGGTTTTAAATGCCAAATTCAGCAGAAAAGCTGCTCATGAATCACAAAATTAGCAGAATTTTTCAAACATCTTCTATCTCAAAAAGCACAATTTCACGATTCAATTTTTTCTGGATCGCACTGATCTTCATTCTGTTCCAAACGATTTGATTTTTTGATTAGAACATGAAAACACAAGAATTTTTTGAAATACAATTTACAAGGAAACCCTTTTTTGAAATACAATCTACAACAAAAAACACAAAGCCGTTTCACAAGAACTGTTTCGCTAAACAATAACAGTAAAGTCAAAAAAGTAGAAACTTAACGTTTTGGAACCTTTAAACAAGCTATTTCATGTAGAAAAGCTGTTCAGCGTTAACTTTTCGCTTTTAAAGGGAAGAATTTGAATCCGTTTTCCATTTTTAGCCAAAGTTTGATGAAAATTTAGCAGTAAAATGTTTTCCAAAGGAGACTTTGCAATGAAATTAAAATGACGTTATCCTTACAAAATACTTGATAACAGTCGTTCGTGACTATTGAAAATAGTACTTTCACCAGTCGGTATCAATGACATCATTGAGCTTTACCTTGACTGGGCCAATTTGTCCTCACCACATCATTTTCTGGTTCCTTTTGGTCAACAACGTAGCAAACGCTAGAAACTTCCAGCGTTTTGTGTAATAGCCTTTGCGCTGCACTATTATCTTACGGTACGCCGTTTCCGTCCTTTGTGCTTTACAGTAATCAGCGAATAACGGTCTCGTGTTATTGAAGAATCACTTTTGCCACACTTTGTGCGACTAAAAAGATTAGGGACATTTAAAAGGTATATAAACGTTGGCTTGACTTAGTTCCTGGTCACTTTTAGGTGTCTTTTGAAGTCACTACTCCCTGTTTACCTTATTACTTAGTGATGTTAAGAAAACCTTCCGCACTGCAAAATGCCTTGTTGAAAACCTTTTCGGGTTTTGGCTTACGGTAGTTTTTCACAAGTTTTTCAAAATTTCGAGTAGTTCCATCCAAAACAACTCATTCATTTTTTGGAACATTGGTAGAAAATTCAATTTTCAGCAACGAGACAAAAATAAAACTATAACATTTTGCCTTTTTCCTTTCATTATTCAATCACAATGTGTTTCTTTCCGATAAATCGCAAAAAAAAAATCTCAAACTATATATCAAAAATGTTTTTTTAACATTGGCAAAAAGAAACGTTTGCACTTTTTTGTGTTTTGAACTTCTCATTCCCCCCGTGTTTATGACAAAGTTATTTCGGCCCACAACGCAATAACAAGATTTTTTGTTATCCACCGGTGCACATGTGCTCGAAACAACAAGTATTTCAGTGTTTACTGGTCTTTTGTGTTTTCCATGTGAATCTAGGTAAATATTGGGTACACCGAGAAAATACGAAACATTACGATTTTTAGCGGCAGAAGTGGGGCATTTTTAATGTATACTTCTAGCCAAATCTACTTCGGCCAATTTGGCTGTGTACACGGCCTGAGTATCCTATATTGCACGTTTTACTCTTGGTACAACATCAAAACATTGACACGTTGTTCCGAAGTAGTTTTGGCACGAACAATATTGTAGATTCGAAATGCGGCTTCTGAAGACAAGAGTGTTTCGGTAACAGCTACTCCAAAACCAGTTCTTACACTGTCATGACCGTAAAAACAAGCAGTTGCCGCATTTTCTTTCATTATAGTCATTCCGAGAATTCCTATTTCTCCTTTAACATCGAATTTTAAAAGTATTGCTATTCAAATACCTATTACTAGAAGCAAGAGCCCCGCTGTGCCTTCATGGGTTGGGTGGCCTAAGACACCGAAAAGTGTGGTCGCGGTTTGCGGCCGCACAGATTGGCGGCCTACGGCCGTTTTTGTTCGTTAAAATGGTCAATTAAGGGGAAAAATGAAGGGTGTACTTATCCGAAAATATCTTATGGCGTTTAACCAACAAACTGAACCCCTCAAATGTCATAAAGAATTTTTCATGTTTTCATCAAGAATCCTTCCACTCTTTTACGTCAATTGCTACTTCTTTTTTCACGCTCACGCGCAATTAATCCAGCTTATGATGTCAATCCTCTAGTTTATTGACATTGCCTAATCGCAAAGCACATTTCTGCAAATTCGCCTCTATTTACCAACTGGCGCCACCTCAGTTTCATGAATCTTCCATCCAGTCTTTATTTGTCTTCTCTGTTATTCTTTCAATCGTTTTACAACATTGTAAAGCCAATCTAATCATCACAATTGCTGAGCAAACAAATTCTTATCCAATTAGAGAACATTTTGCAGCCGGAGAGCAAACATTCCTTCTTTCCGTCGTTTTACGGTGTTCTTGATATCAGTGGCACGTGCTGTTGGCAATAGCTACTGAGAGTAAACACTTTGTTTATCATCAAAAGGAAGCTGTGAAACACATGTGATTGCATCATGGCTGGATAGGGGGGTTACATCATTATTTAGGTCCTGGTTTTGCAACAAACAAGAAACGAACATGGTAGTCTTCTTCAATTGGATCAATTTGCTCTCGTTAGCGTTGCTCTTTTTTCGCACCCGCCCGACGAGCTAAATTACATTCCGGCGGTCGACTGAACTAGCAAAACCGCATGTGCCGCAAAGGATGTCAGGGTGATGCAATTGGCTGTAAATTTGAACTGAAAACCGGCTAATTTGCACGAGAAAGTCTCCCCGATGACTGAAAGTCAACAATGAACCAGTTCTAAATAGATAATCTTAATTGGGAAGCACATATGTATTGTAAGTAAAATGATAAACACTGTTGTTCCGCTTTTTGACAAATTAAAGCGATCAATTGCTTTGACTCAAATTCTGTAACCAAGTCAGACAGCTTTCACATCGTTAAAAGCCCATTTTGTATTTTTGAACATCAATTGCTTTATTTGTATATTTAATCAATAGAAGCTCAAAAAGGGGGAAAACGGGCAAAACGACTGCGAAAATGACTCTTTTGGTGCTTTCAGAAACCATTTAGATGCCGGATAGTATATTTTATTCATTTTGGCTAAAGAACCGAAAATCTTTATTGGCGAAAGTTATATATAGTCTTCTGCGAAAAAAAGTCGCATTATCTCTGCATCTCCGCTTTTTGCACGCTCTTTTTGCCTGTGGATCGCACAAATGCTGCATTAACGCTGTTTTGGCAGGATTCCAATTTGGCGTTCAGTTTTTCTATAATTACACGCTTTCCCAGATTGCTACCTTGTGAAATATGTTTTCGGTCTGGCTATATGTCCGCGACAGAATGTTCCATTACCTCGAATTTCCAGAACAATCACTTCACGTGAAACAAAAAACCACCTTTTTCCTAGATAAACTAGGTTACAACTTGGAAAGTTTTGCCTGGCGCCTGTGATTGATACCTCCCGGGTGAAGAAAACAGGAATGTTTTCCGCGTGTTTTCCTCGCAGCCACAGATTTTTCGTAATGAAGAGCGGAACGCACTTCAGCCCTTTGTCAGAAGTGTTCTCCATTTGTGTAAGAGCACGGCATGCAGCACAAAGTCCATGGCGAATGTGTCGAATAGATGTTATTTTCAAGGCATAGAAAAGATTAAGCCAAAAGGGTACCCTTAGGTTCCCGCAAATCCAATCTCGCGCTTCAACAAAGCCGGAAAAGTGCCTATAGCGGTATTCTCAGTAAGTTGAAAGCTTAAATGGGAGATTTAGCACGCCGAGTCTCTAAGGAAATCCCCTGCACCTTGCAGACGTGACTTTCAGTTATTTGTTTGGTCTCGCCCAAAGAGCATGAAACGCCCGCGTCGGGGCTGCTCCTCTGCGTCTCTTTGAAAAATACGCTATCTTTTGATTTTCTGTCCTTTCAGACAGGTTGAGACGAAGGCAACGTGCTAGGGCGAGACTTTTTCCGTGTTTGTGTCCGAACTGATTCGTCGAACTGATAGGCGCGAGATCTCTTTCTGTTTTGCGACTGTTGTTGTGGTTATTTTGTGGTTTTCACATTATGTGCTTGGAAACAATGTTAGATGAAATTCCTTGGGGGGGGGGGGGGTTGTTTTCTTTAGATTAAAGATACCATCAGGGTCCTTTTCAAGTTTATTTCAATTAATAATTTTAATTTTGTTAATCAAGCTTCTACTTTTCACTTTCCAATCATTTTTCCTAAAAAGGCGTAATTTCAAATCAAAACTCAAAATATATTTATCCCAACACGCTCCAGCGTACGTTTTTCACGGCAATGCCCGCTGTTTACAATGTCCAAATAGGTGACAGCCGCTGTGCTTTACGAAAACGCAGCCCTAAGCCGCCATCAATCTCATAATCAACTGGTTAGCACCGAAAGCTGGTAACCAGACGGTCCCGGGTTCGGCTCCACTCCCGTGCAAATGATTTTTGCTTATGAAAAGAAGCATGTCTGATGAAACCGTACTGTTGTATTCTGTCGTCGGTTTTAATTCTGGAAAAAAGGAGCCTGATTGTCCCTTTATGGCCATTTATCCATTTTCTTATCCTTTGTTCATTCCAATTCTAAGACTATTTTCTGTTCGACGTTGCCTTTCTCGAATGTTCCTGAGGCGTCGATCTCTTCCATATGTAGCAGCAAGACAAAGAAATAGCAGGGACATTGGGCAAAAACAAGCCCCGTTCCGCACGTGACAGAGACCAAAAGCTGCCACAAATGGCAGCCCATTGCCCCACTTCCTCTAGCTGTCCTTTATGGCACCTTATCGCCGCGTTCGCATTCCCAAATACATTTTATTTTTCTTCATAGGAAAAACACCTACCAGACTCAGACAAAAACAAACGTCTGCAAGAGAATCTGGAGCAGAGTTTAAAGTACAGATCACCACGTGCTGCGCACGGGGGATCAGAAGATTACATCACGCGTGTGTGTACAAATCCTTGCTGCCGCTGCGTACCGATTCACGTGCACTCTTCTGGTTTTGTCTGAGATGTGGCGCCCGCCCACTTTGCGGCGAGCAGAGCCCGCCTCCTCGGGTCAAAGTGGGGTTTCCCCGCTCGGTTCACTCCTACCCCTCCCCGGGGAACCAAGACATACATGCGGGGAAATGTTTTGACTTGTTTCAAACCAAAGACGCCCTATCTCTTGAAAAATCCCTTATAACACTTCATTGAATCCCTTACCTATAGGTATATTCTGTGATATTTGCCTCCAATCCCAAATCTTTTGCCTCCAATCCCAAATTATCCCAAATCCCATATCCGTTTGTCCAACACATGAGCTAAAAATGGGATGTTTTTCCATTGCGGTCTCCGATCTTTGGGTGTTTCCTTCCCGATTCTGGTGTGATGACCACAGCCGATCCTGCTTATCTCACAGCTATCGCTCGAGTGACCAACAGCTTCGGGGGCAATCCCTTTGTCGGCTGGTTTCTCAAACAATTTGCAGCGCTTTTGCACGCAATTGCCGTGTTTATTTGCCTTTCGAAGCGTGTGTTGACGGCGTGGTGCACCGGAATTGCACCCAACTCCTTCACTACCGATATGATGACCCGCCGAGATGCGGACGCCGATATGTCACCGACCCCTCCCCCCAATGAACAGCTGCGTATTTGCACTATTGTTTTCGTGGGAAGCTCGCTTTTGCGAAAAACTTATCATTCCGCCTGCTTCATCTCAGTTTTCCTCTTGGGTTTCCCCTAAAAATATATTTCTCTGTAAACGCGACAAAATACGACATATTTTAACAACATATTCAAACAAAAATAGAGTTTTCCCAAATATTATTACTAAAAAGTTATATTTTTGCTTTTAAAATAAAGATAATTATCAAAATATACTCCAAAAATATCAAAAACCACGATTAACGCCGTCCGTTGTTGTTTGTAGTTTGTAAGTGCTTGGCGGGCGCCGATCTTTCCGTTTGCCCCCGAATGCCGCGTGTGGCGCCGTTCCGCTATCTCTCCCATGTTTTCTCGAAGAAACCGCTGTTTTTATTACATTTCCCCATTTCGTATATTTATTTTGAAATTAACGTGTATTTTAACTAATTTTCATTTAATAATTCATTCTATTTTATGCATAGCCGCTAAATTTATATTTCTCGTACATTTTTGCTTTTAATTTACGCTGAAATTTCATGCCCTCTCGCCACAAACCAAAAATGGGAATTCCTTTCAATTTTTATTGAATATATATATATTTTTTTTAAGTATTTATATTATTTTTTCAGCCAGTTTTAACCTTTCCGTTTATTTTACTCTTTTGTTTGAACGCAACCAGCCCGTTTCCGAATTTAAATTTGGTTCAGCCTGTTTTAATTTTGAAAATAACTATTCCCGCTCTCTTTTTGCACTTGTTTTACTTTGTAAATTGCCGTTTCGGGCACTAGTCTGAATTTATTCAGGCGTTTGTACATTTTCCTTCATGTTTACCTTCATTTCGCTTCATGATCGGGCAAGAATTTACGTAGATTTGGTTTTGCAATTGGTTTTTGTTATAATGTGGCGAATTCTCGGTTGATCATTGGTAATCCGACAATTTTCTGGCATTTTGAAGTTGTTTGTTGTTTTTAACGGCTGCCTTGCGATCTTCTGTGATTCGAAACTTCCCGTGTTTAGTGTAATCTCGCCACTGCTTCCTTTCCTCGAAACGGATGACCGCGAGTCGCCGGCGCGCCTGATTTATCGCATCGTAAAAATGGCCACTGGTTGTTTTGCCCCAGAGCGGGGATGGTCCAGTGAGTTTCTTCGCCTATCAACGCGCGAAGGTTGCCGGCGCTCTTTTTCCGGCGTGTTCTGTCGCATCCAATTCGGCAGCAGACTGCGTTCGCATACAGCGTGTCTCTCAGCCCAGCGAAAGCAACTGTCTCGCCCTCCTGTTCCTTCTCTTCCGCGCGAGTAACTCATGTTTTGAGGGGACAGCAAATGAATCCTGTTTTGACAAGAGAAACAATCAATCATCCAGACGTGTAGGTTGGCTGAACGGTCTTGCCCCCATGTACGTTATCGCTAACCTCATGAAAGGCCATCGTTATCGGTCAGCTTCCTGTCTCGGTCAAACAACAGCCTCTGGCCACTATCGGCTTGTTTACCCCCACTGATTTATTCCTTCTGTCTATTCTTCGCTCGTTTTTTTTGCACGCGGCGCTCATGAAACTCCGCGCGAATGAGTGATCCCCCGCCGACGGCTGTTGTGAACGTGCGTTTTGCAAGGAGCCGCGGCGGGCTCCCTGATTGATCCCGGCCCGCACTTCCGACCGACTAAGTCCAATCTACATGTTCACATTCTTTTTGCAGCTAATTTGAGCCAATATGTTTGCGTTTGGGGGGTGAGTTCCGCACGCACGCACTCTTTCCGTCCTACTCACTCTATTTGCTCGTTTTTTCTTCTTCTAGTCGTGTTGTAGTAGTTTTCCAGATGTTTTACATTCCTAATCGTGTATTTTTCAGGGTTATGGCAGTTGCTCGCGAAAAGGAATGGGCCCCCTGCAGCGTGCCGACAGACTTCCTCTCCGGGTGCCGCAGAGCGGCGAGTTTCCCCTTTTTCGGTGACCACGCACTGACCCCTATCTCCGTCTTAAAAGTGAGTTTTTCTTACCTTTAGGGGTGATTTTCCTTATCGACCGCTCCAATCTCTACTCTCATTTTTGTTGTCGCAAGGGAAAAGTCGTTAACAAACAAGCACAATCGTATCACGCCATGTGGCCGATATCTTTTTGCAACCGGGGCAGTTTTCGAGCTGACAGATGTGGCTTCAGGCGCTACTTGTTTTTCGCAAATTTTGCAATAATGGTAAATTTTCAGGTCCGCTCACAAAGTGAATCGGAAGGCCTCAATAAACTCCGCTTCGCAAGCACCGTCAGTCTGGATAACCTGCGACGGAGGCCCCGTGACTCCTTCCGCGAGTGTGGTACGTGCATTCTGCTAATATGGGAGGGTTGAAAGTCAGTGGATCAAAAGATGACAAGCAATGGCCTCGGGGAAGCGCCGCAAATAAGGCTTTGATGTAATCCCAGCGAGATCTTGCTGTTTGGGGTTGGGAATTTATCGAGTCAATATAGTTGAGATAAAAATAGAAAACCAGTAGGGTTGCAAACAAAGTGATCACTCGTTTCCTGGTGTAAAAAACCAAACCTCTAAAATTCCGCCCAAAACGGAGGTGTTTTGGAAGCACTGCGCTTTTTTGGCAATTATTTGAAGCGTTCGCTTTTTTGAAGATTTTTCCATCAATATGTTTCTTTTGGGCGAAATTATATTGATCAAATAATCGATTATTTTCAGAGGAAAGCAGTGACTGCGCGTCGGACGCTGACAGCTCTAGCAGCTCGGAAGATGGAGACTCTCCCTGTGCATCACCCAGCCTTCTCGAATCTTCTAATGTAACTTTCATATAAATTTGTAACCCAATTTGGTTTTTCAGCTCTCATCAAGCGAACGTAAAAGTGTACGCTTTGCGGACGACTGCGGGAAGGATTTATTCTGCGTCCGTGTGATGACGGAACCCAGTGATCAGCCGCCCTACCTCAGTCCCCGTATTTTAAAAAGATGGAGAGGTTGGTTTTTTATCGAATAGTGGAGTTATTGAAGTTTCAGGTGATTTCGAAGACGAGGAAAAGAGTGAACATCAGCCAGAGTGGAAGATGTTGTTCCGTCAACCAGCCAGTGAATACGTCAAGTTCCGCGAGACCCTGGAACGAGCAAAAGTGGCCGTCGAAAACGTCATCATGAAGCCCGAAATCCACAAAATCGTCGGTACGATCAAGGTTGGTTTTTCTTACTGTCGTCCTTGTCTCTCAATTAATCGCCTTCCTTTATCAACAACAGTAGGCAAGATTACACTGATGTTGTTTAGCCTGCACCACACAATAGCATTCGTTTGGAAAAGGGAACTTGCAGGTGATGAACATCGCCTTCGAGAAGCGTGTTTTCCTCCGCGTAACGAACAATCACTGGAAATCGTACGTGGATCAGCCGTGCGTCTATCAGCCGTCGACGAGCAAGATCCACGACACCTTCACATTTGACATCGAGATTCCCCGTCCGAACGAACAGGTACGCTTTCCTTTTTCGACATTGCTTATTCATTTGTTCCAGATTCACGATATTGAGTTCTGTGTGTGTTTTGTTGCCGGCGGCGAGGAACACTGGGACTCGAATGGATGCGACAACTACAAACTGCAGAGTGTGGAACCCGTTCCCGAACGCAGAGTCATCCCTTCGCTGTTTGGAGGGTAGGTTTTCGTTTCGTAGCTTCTAAAACTTTTCAATTATGTTTGCACTGACCCTTGGATTTGGTTCATACATGGGCATAGCTCCGTCTCTGGGTTCGCGGCGAGACCCCCCCTCTTTGACAAAATGGGTCTAGCGGTACCCCCTCGTTCGAGCGGGCTCGATGCGCAAGCCCACCCAGGTGGCAACGTTCCCCCTTTTTATTGATACCATTTTCAATCAAGCGCCGAATTACGTAGGCACATCAGCAAGCACCTCAGCTCCACCCATGTTATTGTTAAGTTATTTGCGCTAGTTAATCTTTCTTTTCTTTTTTTTTCAAAATGCAATTATGTAACAGATTTCAGGTACAAAGCGCTGGATCGCGACGATGCCTACAAACTCCATAACGACGATTGGGCTGGCTTTGCTTCGTGGAAGAACCTGAGCACTGACCACCCTTACTGGTGAATGGCACCGGTGACACTTCTCATATCCCATTGTCACATATATAGCGGTATAGATTAATCTAATTAGTACTATGTAGATATTAGCTAACTTGTAGACCTGTTGCAGCGTGCGAGCCAATACTAACAACCCGATCTTTTTCACGTCGCAGCGACAGGTCTTGCCATAATCATTACGTGTACCTTCCCTATGTCATCTGAAATCTTGCCTTATTCACGGTACTCTATTCGCTCAATATACCCATGAGATTGTTGCAAATATCCGCTGCCTCCTCCTCCCAGTCCTTATTTTCTCTCAGAAAACGCATGACTGATTTGCCATTGGTGGTTCATAATTGTGATATCTGTACAAGTTGTCATATGCTGTGCCACATCCGCACATCTGATGATAGCCTCAGTGCGTTGTCATTTACTGGTAGAGTTAGACAGTGTTATAGAGTCTCCGTTTTTGGAGTTGCTCAAGTTTTCGTAGACGGGCTTATTTCATCTGAACGAATGTTATGATCACCAGTGCCTTTTAGACGTTGTTGACTGTGAATATGTTTGTGTACGTAATAAATGCAAATTTTCTAAATAGTGTTCATATTGGATTGACTGGGGGAAATAAGAAGAAGCAAAGCTTTCACGCGGCAATAAAGACTGTAGTATGTTAATGTGGTACACTGCACAAGAAAAACCACATAATGGATAAACAGTGGAAATACCAAGTTTGAATGGAACTCCGTGATAAGCGAAACGAATGCCCACGTGAAAACATTATGAAGAAGCGTAAATTTTGAAGATACTATTCGCAGTTGGCCTGAGACACTTTTAAGTGTATTTGTTTCTAAGTTGAAGTAATTACAGACACTACTCACAAGTTAACGTTTTAACGAATCCAAGATGCAATGTCAAAACAATGAAAGACATTTGAAACCCATGGTGTTCTAACACTTTGAATGCGGCCACTTAAAAGCTGAAGCCGTTGTTTTGTGACAAACACAAAACATAACGAGAGGCAATAAGCACCACTTCACGTTTTCAAACATATATGTGTCCAGCATGCTCTCACTCTTTTTTTCCCTTGGTACTGAAGATCCATTAAGTCTGGGTTTTTTGCTGGCCGGGCCGTGCCATCTGGAAAATTTTGGTCGGCCCAGCTCCGTTCGGCCCGTTTACCCTGGACCATCAAGTGAGATTGCCACCCACACGACCAGAGTTCGATCCCGGTCGGTGACATTCTTTTTTGTACTTCTAATATTGACTTATATGTTAGTAACAAACATTATTTATGTATTTAAAGCAGTTTAAAGAATAATTTTACCGATTTATACATTTTTTTATACCCGGGCCGACCGGGCGGGGCCGTCCAAAAAAAAAATCCTCGGACCGGCCCATCATTGGAGAACCCCGCTTAAAGTCGAATTTCGGCAGACTCACAGACTCTTATGTTAAAGTAGGCTAGCTCTTATATCTCTAACAATTGCTGGTCAGTGAATTAAAAGAACTCTTCAGACATGGTCGTGTTTAAAAAAGGGTTTGATGCTGTTCTTGAACCAGAAGTTTTAAGGGTTACCAGAAGGGTTATGGTAGTTAACTGGAATTTTGTACAATTGGTCGAATTCTTTCGGTGGTGCTTTCCAGTAGCTTTAGCCGTGGGTTGCCCAGATATAATTCTTAAAAAATGAAGTGCTCATGCACTTTCGCAAAGAAGTCCGAAAACTCAAAAAAGTAGGAAAATGTTTTTCATGTAGCTTTAGCCGTGGGTTATGCGTTGCAGTTCTTCGTATTTTTCGACATAAATCATATAAGGGCTGCCAAATGCCAGTATGCTGAAAAGATGCACCTCAATTTTATTTATCGTGTGCTATGTCAAAGTCTCAATAACTCGGTAATCATCATAACGAAAATGGACTTTAAAGCTGAAATTTTCCATCGATCTGATCAGGAACATTTTCTTATTTGCTAGATCAAATATATCAAGTATGATTCAATAAAAGCTCCAAAGTAAATAAAAGCTAAAGCGCAGATACCAAACACCCTCTGACCTTGTTTTGAACTAGTTGCACCAACGCTTTCATATTTTGTAGTAGTTGTTGTTGTTTTCTTTGGTCACACAATTAATCCATATTTTGCATTTTGGCCTTTCCGTCCGTTCTCTTAACAATAACAGATTTTATATATCAAAATACTAGAAAGGTACACTTTATTGAATTGTCGTGGACAAAAATTCTATCAAGGACTTGTCTGAACAATTGACCCATCAGGTACGCTTGGCTTAAAATTTTGCTAAACATTTTAGCGATGGTCTTATTCTAATGAGCCATGTCCATTGTTCAAAAGATCTAGTCTGGCGAAGCTTTTAAAAAACGTTCACTACTTTAATATCAAATTTAGCACATACTATTTCTTATTATCCGAACATTTCACTTCCTTATGCAAATTCTGCAACCCCCGATCTCGATTGCAGGAGAGGATATTAAGAACGCGGTAGACATGTGGTTTTCGCTCTAATAGGGTTCCACTTTGACAGATTGGCGATGTCGTCGCAATATGTCGTAAATTGTAGCAAGATGCGTTAGTCAACATGAAAAATTTCAGGCGTTCAATTTGAGATTCACGTAATCGCGCATCGTGTGAGCAATTTGACAGCAGATTTAGTGAAATTTATATCCTGTTTCATAGCATCTTTATGATGTAGAGTAAATACCCAACAAAAAGCACATATAGTCACTTTGAAGAATCCAACAAAGAAAATTTTGTCTTTAAAAAAACATTCCGTGTTTAGCCCGGTGCGGCGGGCCCCGGGTTTAGAAACTGCCACCCACACGGTCCCCAGTTCGATCCCCATCGGTGCACTTTTTCACTTTTATAAAGTCCAGGTAGTTAAATAGAAGTAATTCAAAGGGCAAAGGGTTTTATGCTAAGATATCCGTAAAATAATATCTTTTCACTTTGTTTCGGTTCCTTGAGTAAAACATAGTCTACCGCTTCGTTTTCATAATGATTAAGGTTTTCTATAGAACGAGTTTTTAATCTGAATGTTTACAAAATGTATCATTCTTTTCGCGAAAAAGACATTTTCAAGAATGGCATCCAAAGCGTCAAATCCTCCCAGTCTGTCTTGCAGACGCACACGTCGTATTGGCACATACATTTGTTATGAACGTATTGTTTGCCGTGATACCTTCCTTCTCTTGACAAATCTTTTTGGATTTACACCTTCAGAATAGACCCACGTTTAGTGCTCCGTTTTGACGTTGTTCAAGTTCGGCTCTTTTTTTAAACAGATGACGTTGATTTCTTTTCTTATAGTTAATGCAATGTACTCAAAGAATATGGTTTGATTAGAGTTGAAAAACATTTTCTTGTTTAACTGGATATTCGTGTTTGTTTTCAACACCTTCAAAAGCGATGTTTTGGATTCAAAGTGTAGAATAAAAGCGTGGATCAGATTTCAATGCGTTCGTTTCTTCTTATTTTTCATCAATTAAAAAATTGTGCTGATCTATGCCCATGAAAGTTTAAAAATGGGTACGTTCAAGATTCCGTCGACACCCAAAACAGGATATGCAATGTTAACGTGGTTTTCCGATCTGACACCAGAAATGTCTGCGGCTACTAAAAGAACTTTCTCTAACTCAATTGCTAACTGCTTTGCAGTACATTATGGTTTATTTGGTTCAAAGGCAAAGTAAACACATTGAATAAACAAAAAAACAAAAGCTTACGTTATTCGGAAAACACGGAATAATCTTAGAAGGTAGACGAAAAAAGCGATTCAGGTCAATGAAAAATTTCAGTTTTCGAGTTTGTTTAGCGCAATTGTAACAAAAATCCAGAACGATGATACATTATTCAATCAAATTTTGCATAACTTTAGTGTTCTGGAACTTTTGAGTCAAAAACCTTATCTGACCCAAAATTACGCGTAGAAAACGAAAATCACAGTCTCTGCAGACGAGAAGGTGGACAGTTTTTCATAAAATGCTAAAAACCTCGTTTTTCTTTAAATTTTACAAGAATTTTTTGATTTTGTGGCCATATATCTTGAAGATAGTGTTTTGTTTCCAATTACAAAATTTTCTGTTTGTAACATTTGCTATCGATTGCTTTTTTTAAAAGTCAAAAAGGATAATTTCGAAGCGAAATAATAAAATAAGGCCTTAAGGACTCCTTAACGACCTTAAGGTATCAAGGTGCGAAAATAGGTATGTTTTGCAATCATTTGTGTCCTAACCAACTAATTTTCACAGTTTCAGCCAAATCCATTTTTCCCAGGATCGCAACATGTTGGCCCGTACTGAAATTGCATCTTAACTTCAGAAACCAAAACTATTGTTTTGAAGTCGTTATGTTTTCAAACAGTGGTTTATGATTTCTTAGGCGTAGGACATGCTGAATCTCTAATTTCAATTTAGCTGCAGGTTGCGCAAGCAAATTTCGCTTTCAGATCAAGGGTTCTTAACCGAAAAAGCAACATTTCAGCAAACAAAACTGACCTCGAAAATGCTAAATCCTTATTTTGCGGAAAGTTTCTTTCGTTTTCTACTTCTTCTTACAATTGCTTTGTTTTTAAGAGTTTCAATTGCACCAATTTTTCGAAAAAGACTTCAAACCAATTTGTGAGTTTTCTGTGTACATATCGACAACTTTTATCTTGTCGAAGAATTCGTTTGAACACCAAATTTGGCAAACCTTTTCCCCGTGACAAACATTTCAAGACCCAGACTTCCTTTAGTTCCTTTGGCCCTGTGATTTGTGAACTTACTAGTAGAGTACCCTCCATTACGCACCCCTTTCTTTTGACCACTTCCTGAACCTTCTGTTTGCGGCAATAAACAAACACCACGGACCCATTAGCTGCATTGAGAGCGTTAAGAGCGTGCTTTTCTGGTCTTATAGCCGTGATTTCGAGGCAATATTCCGACTGGCGGTAACCCTTTGAGGTCAATGGCCGATTCCGTCTGGAAATTGCAATTCAGTAAGACAACCCCGGTTGGAGTGGGTGACGTGGATGCTCGTCAAGGAAAATGCTGCAAGAGAGTATTTTTAGCACATGAGAAAGAGACAATAGTCGATTGATCCACGTTTCTTAAGAAAGTACAAGAGTAACCCACACTTTTCTAAACGGATTAATAAGGTTACGTAATTTTCAGTGGTGTATTTGCTGCAAAAATTGAACTACCGTAAGATTATAGAGCACTGGGTGTGTTTTAGTCACCTTTCTCGCCCGGGTGAAGTTGTTCTTAACACTATTCGCTTGATTTGAAACTAGGAAGGAAACATTTTGGATTTGTAAAAAAGGCATAAAATGTAGCTTTCTCCCAAACTAAGAAATATATGGGGTAAACCATATTCATTTTTCGTAGTTACAAATTTTTGACACACTTAAATATGTTACATTTTTTGTTTTCTCAGCTTTTGTTCGTGAATTTAAAAAAAACCGGTTGAATTTGAAACAAATTAGAGATTTCCAAAAAAAAACGGCAAGGGACAAAATTTTGCCCTTGCCGTTTCTTGGAAAGCGCGGCAAGGGACAATATTTTGCAAACTCTGCATCAAATTACCAAAATTTTAGAAGTATAAAATTTTAGAAGTATCAAATATATCAAATAGAAGTATCTCGATGAAAACGATACAACTGTTTTATAAGGTTGTTTGATCAACTTGAGTTTTTGAAACAGAAGCTTGACAATAATTGCTTTTAAAATTTCGATCAATACTCATTTACCTGGCCAGCATATTGCGCATCATTCAAGATCAAAATCTTTGTCAATACGTCATTTTTAGCCAAACTTTTTATCGCCCTGTCTAATCAAGCTTTTACTCAACATTTTGTTTTTTAGCAAGTTCAAAAGTAAAACAAATGTATCCTTTTCAACATTTTACTATTTTCAGCCTCAATGTGTTGTCTTAAGCGGGCTTACTAAAACTTAAAGTAACCCTTTCCTTTATAAGATTAGAAAACTTTCTACTGCTGTAGACATATAAAACCTAATTAGAAGTCACTTAGGACGACTCATGCGCTGAGGGCGATGTAGTGTCCCTGTGAGTATATTTGAGCTCAAAACACTGGAATGTCCTCCGGAACCCTTTAATTTTCCCAAGCTTAAAACACTATAAGGGAGATGAAATTACCTAGAATCTTTCTTTGTCAAAAAAGTCTTCTCTAGGTATCTTGCTTCGGTTGAACTCTGAGGGGCGCAGCTACGTTTTACCAAACAATGCCCTTATACTTCACCCTTACCCTTACTTATTCACTTATAACTAATAAAGAGTAGTGTTTAACACTACAACATAAAATAAAGTAAAATAAAGTAAGTAATGTTTAGCGGAAGTTTTTCGCAGTATGAAATGGGACAGAAAGGGAATTAACATTAACGGAAAATTCCTTAGCCACCTGTTATATGCCGATGATGCAGTACTAATATCTCACGATTCTAGGCAAATTCAGGGTATGGTGAAGGAATTAGAACGTGGACTAGCTAAGGTAGGACTTCAAGTCAATGGTACAAAAACTTTGGGAATGACCACTAAGCCTGGGGACGTCACAGTAGGTGGGAAAACCGTTAACCTAGTCAGCAAAGTTATCTACCTTGCAGTAGAAGTGTCCCTAGATGGAAAACAGCGGGGGGAAGTTCAAAGGCGCATTAGAGCAGGTTTCTTCGCTTTCAACCGATATAGAGATCTCTTCAAAAACAGGACTGTTCCCCGACAAGTCAAACAAAAGTTATTCCACTCATGCGTCCTCCCTGCGCTTACATATGCGGCTGAAACCTGGGCAGTAACCAAGGCCTCTCTTAACAATTTAGCGGTAGCTCAGCGACGCATGGAGAGGGTTATGATTGGGGTTTCTCTGCTAGACCGTCGCGCGAACGAGTGGGTTCGGGAGAGAACAAAGCTAAAGGACGTTGTGACGGAGTGTATTAAGAGAAAATACGTGTGGTGTCAGCGGTTGGCAGAGATGGAGAACTGGAGATGGGCTAAGGTGCTGACTGAGTGGCACCCACGCGGACCGAAGCGAGGAAGAGGAAAGCCTAGAGTTCGCTGGAGAGACGAGTTCGTGACCAAGATAGGGCCCCACTTCCTACGAGCAGCAAGTGACAAGAAGACTTGGAAGGAGAGAATCGTGGCGCTGCATAGTTGATCTATAGAGTACACAGCGAATAAATTTAAAAAAAAATTAAAAAATGTTTAGCATTAAAAAAAACGTTGAATATACAAAAAACGAAAACTTTGGTTAATCGGAAAACACTGATGGAACGGAAGGTAGCCCCTTAGAAGGAAGCCGAAAAAGCGTTCTTATCAAAATCAATCTGTCGCGAGTTGACCTCTGCTAACTTTCAGGGGTGATTGTAACCTAAGCGTTGGTTGAAGTTTTCTATCTCCTCATTTGTACCCGTAGATTGAATTGCTTATTGCTTGTCGTAATGTTGATGCTGTTTTCCACCTACAACATGTATTGATAGTATCGTAAAATGTCGTTACACGGACGGCTTGTCCCATGAAACATTTACGCTCTCCTCGGCTCTAATATTTCATTTTTTCGACTAGCCATCATGTTTTATTATGAATAGTTTCATTTAACAACCTTGGTCCAGAAACTGAGCATATTTTTCTCATTGTGTCCATTCAAGCTCGAAAAAACGTATCCTGTTTTTCACCGAAACCCCAATCGGTTAGCCTGCTCGATTGACGAAACCACCCAACAGGGTTACTTTTTCAGCCACACCTCAATCTAGCCATGGAATTGTTCACGTCATCATTCTGTATGCAGTAGAGCTCATTTCGGGCGGACTTTTGGTGGCCGAGGAGGGGCGGGGCGGAGAACCCGAAACCACGCACTCATCATTCGGCCTTCTGCTGGGGAGGGGCCTCAGGCTTCATTCTAACCTCAGAGATCAGCCTCCAACTTCATTTTCACAGTCCACCGAATCTGTAAAAGACTTTTTGCCTGAGTCATAGCGAACCAATCAAGTTTAACCAAGCATCGAACATCGGAGAACACCAAGGGGTTAATTTTCACCTTAGGCGCCTTAACACTGTAATTTTTAAACTCACTTTTTTCTGACCTTGCAGTTGTAGCTTCATACATATAAATGAAAAGTTTATAGTCGAAAACACTTTTCCCGAAAAGTGTTTTAAACTTTACTACGCCGAAGTCTTCGGACCTATAGAAGGTGTTTAGCATTTTCATTTTAAATTTAAGCTTCAAAATAACAAAACAAACGCTTATTTAATGCAATGTTTAGCTTTTTTCTCACCCGCCTATAATTTATGAACTGAATAAGCTTGGAATTAACACCAGAATCGTCGTAGGTTTTCAGGAAGAACAAAGAATTACCTTAAAACCTTTAGTTCATAACTGTGGTAATCCCAAGGTTAAACACCAACTTTATTATAAAATCAGCTAAGGAATTCCTTGTTTGTTGTATCAAGAAATTACTGAAACCATATTGCCAATAAAACGTGTTTGTTGATTAGACTAGACTAATCGTGTTTGATTCTTCCTGCTTCCGGGGCAGAAATCATTTCCCGTTTAGCCGAAGCTTGGTCTCATAAAACTACAATTTGCCTGGCACGGCAATGGAATTGTTTTCAGCTTAATTACAAATTTAAAAATATACGAAAATAGTACCTTTTGAGGTAGTCTCTCACTTTCTAGTTCTCTCTATATGCGCGTGGTTCTTCCATTTCTCCGAGCACATAACGTAAAGGCAGTGTATCTGATCACGCCATGTCAATAGGATGTGTCTGCGCCCTCTAAATTCACAATCCTAAATCTGGTAGCACACAGGCCTACAGAGATAGCACGGCAAACCGAGAGAGCGCAGATGGCACACTTTCGTGACACCTCTAATTGCATTCCACGCCAGAATGTTGAGTTACTTTCGACTTTTTAGCTCGGATGGTTTTATGTTTGCTCGAAGGTAGGCTCGAAAATGTAAGTGGTTCATGTTTTGACGTTTGACGGGTCCGAACTTGTTAACCTAGACATGTCTACTTCTGAACTCCGTTCAAACATCGTTACCTGTCCCAAGTCACGATACTTTCCCACCTTTAAAATGCACGCAGTTGAAGTTCATCAAATAGACCACCCACTTCCTAGAAGTCTCAAATAGCACCATTGGTACACACCGTATCCATTTCAAATAGGTGCGTGGCTCCATTCCTCCCCCACCTTCAGTGACCTCTCGTCCCTGCGATTCCGGCGCGCTATAAAACAAGAGGTGGCCATTGTGAGCGAATCCTATTCCCGCTTGAGGCCATTCGCTTATGCACAACTGCGCCCCAATCCTCTCTCATTTTCTTGTCGTTGGCTCCAGGCGATACCCCAATTTCGCCTTTGTTTCGGGGGATAATTGGCTCTGACCTTCTTTGAAATCTCAAGCCACTCTGGCTTCCGGTGCTTGAGATATTAGGATTCTGGGGAAAGCAAGCATTTAGACGACAAATGGCTATGTTCGGACGCGTGGTTCTCGCCCTGTTCGCTATGCTGTTCGCCGTCGCCTTGGCTGCACCCAGACAACCAGTCTTCGGTTTTGGAAAGAGGTTCATAAAATGAAAAGGACATCTGAAACATCGAATCGTTTCAGGAATCTCCAGGATTCACTGGACGGTGGTGACTACTTTTCAGCTTACAAGAGGCCCATGGTTAGTTTGACTTTGGCTTACGAATGTTTTGTTTGCGTAAATAGTTCCCCGTGATGTGGCTTCAGATTGACAGGCTAATCAAAATGAATAGCCTTTTTGCATGCCAAATTTTACTGAAAAGCACATGGTGTACTAATGCCTCGATTTTGAACGAAATATAGAAAACGAAACACCAAAGAGGAACATTTGCAGATACAGAAACACGGTGAAGCAGAAATACATATAGACACATAAGCCTAGACACACAGACACACAGACACACAGACACACAGACACACAGACACACAGACACACAGACACACAGACACACAGACACACAGACACACAGACACACAGACACACACACAATCAAATTTTTAAGTAAAAATGATAATCCCAGCTGAAATCCTCCGTGCAATCCAATTTCCCCATCAAACTTTGACCAATGGGTTCAGTAGGTCCACTTCAATAAGATGAAGTGGCGTTTCCATTTTCGCAGATTAGATTCTTGCTGAATGACGAAAACAATCACGTACATTAACCGGGATGAAATCTACTTCCTTAGTTTTTCCGAGAATCTGGGTTTAGCTATCGTAGCTTTCTTTTCCCAGCAGTTCATTTACAATGAGTTGCTTGCATGCCTGTTGACGGGTGTCGTCCTTACAGTACTTCTCCTTCAAGGGCGCCAAGTTCCACATGGGGTTCGGCAAGCGCGCAGGAAATCGACAGTTCACGATGGGATTCGGAAAGCGGGCCGCCGACCTCGACAACTTTGGTAAGCATGATGTAAACCACTAACTAATTGTGAGATTTCCAATTCGCAAATGTTTTATTCGTTTTGTAAAACTGCTTCTTGTAAAGTAGTGGTCTCTGAAGACTTGCTCCAAGATACCATGCAATTACTGAAGAAGATATGCACGAGGAAGTGTTTTTTATCCATAATCGCGAGACACTTAAATATTCATACTTGATTAATCAAGTAAGGTCACGAGAACAATCAGTAGCTAGAAATACCTTGTTCAAAAGAGTTTAGAATCTTTTTTTATCCTAAATTTTGCGAAAACTGAAAAGTAGTAGCGTATACTCCTCACCAATTCTACTTCTGCCAAATTGGCTGTGTATACGGCCTGAGTATTCTATATTGCACAACATCAAAACATTGGCACGCTGTTCCGAAGTAGTTTTGGCACCAACAATGTGTTGAAACGGCTCATAGATTTGTGGGTATTTCCCAACCAGAGACTTATGAATTCAAAATGAGAAAGGAAAATGAGCTTTTGTAGACAAGAATTGACCATTTAACTGCCGTCAAAATGGCATTCTGCCAAAAACTGCAGCAGTCGCGCGGTACGCAGAAGTCAATAGTGTGTAAAATGCGGAAACGCCGAGAAAAAGCGTTTTCCCCCACAGAGAGAAGTTTCGCAAGAGTTATGACAGTTATTCTTTTGCTGACAGCCAGCTTTTGCCCTAAATTTCATTTTTTTGCCATTTAACAGCTATAAATCTCACTTTCTTGTGAGATTTATGAATTCTTTGAAATTTACTTGCGAATAAATCGTGCATTGTCATGGCCCAGTCGCCGACATTAAAAACGTTTCGGAGCCCCGGGTATAGAATGAAAAATTTATTAGCCATGTGTCCGGCGCCCCACTTGCGCTCAGGAAAATGAAAACGAGATCCACCACCTGGTTAACGACCATAAAACAATGAAACATCGGAAATCAACTAATTCAAAACGACATTGGATTACGAATGTTATATTTACTTTTCAGAGACCCCGTATGAGTACTGAAGCCGTTGAAGTCGTCTACTTTTCCAGCGTTCCTCTTTTTACTAATGTCGAGATTTAATAAACCAATGTTGACATTTAGCAAATACTTGTTTTGAATTTGCGATTGAAATTGGCCAATGGTCTTGAAAAATGGCAAAAAAGCTGTTTCAAAGGCTATTCTGACGAAAATAGAAAGCTATAAAAGTTTGGAAAGCTTTTTTCTTATTCACCCATCGGTTTTTTATTATTGGCGTGTCCACTTGACAGAGAATGTTGTCTACGTCTACATCTTTCGCACGCTGATTAGCTTCTTAGATGCGCAGGTCAGTTGCAACTCCTTTTTAAATTGATGGGCGAAGAGGATCTATTTTCTGTATGCTATTCTGTAGGTTTGAAATGCAGTTTTGCATAAAAAACTAGCTTGGATGAAATGCCTACATTAACTCTGTTCGAAATTGTACTTTGTCAATATTTTCGTAGAACTATTTTTGTCGGTTTGTGCTTTTCGCAGGCCGCGACAAGCACCTTCCAAAACTTGCAAAACGAGCTATGTTCCGTTATTGTTTTCAGACTCTGCAGACATTCTTTATCGCCAATTTCATAGCAATTGAGTTGCACGCGGCTTCTGACCCAGCAAATGGTTCAAAATGTTAAAAATAAAAGTCCGAGTTGTTAAAAGCTGCGAATGCTAGGTTTTGCTCCACGGCGAATGTTTTGCTTTGAGCCTTCGAAATTGGCCTGTAACGACGATTATATACAATTTTTGCCTCGACCTAATGTTTTTGTTGTTGTTTTCTGTAGCATTGATATAATGCAGGAAAACTAACATTTATAGCTCTGCGGTACCTCACGTGTGCCCCTAATGTAATTTCCCGAAAACACGTAGTTGCCTAAAATATCGTAAACACCTCTGATTGTTTTGTTTACGTCGGTGATAGTAAATCACTTTGCGTAAACTGATTTGAAGCACCAAGAAGAGTTTTCTGAAGCTAGCAGAACATGGAATTCGAGTTTGTGAACAATGTGAAGGCACTACCAAACATAAAGCCAGATTTTCAGAAATTTTGGAGTGTAGCTGAGACATTCAAAATTTTGCTTTTGATTCTGAAAACGATAAAATAGTCTTATCTGGACCCAAGTAGTATATTTGGGGGCCAATTGGGACGCCAAAGTGACGGTACCTAAATCCCTTAAGGCCTTAACGCTTAACTTAGATCTCAGTTGAACTTGATTAGAACCACCTATAAGTATGGTTTTTCCGAATCTGTGTGCCCGGAAAATCAACTTGAAAACAAAATATCCAAAGATTAGTGGAAATACAAAAAGTTGTGCCTGATTTCCTTGCATGAAAACTGTAAAAAGTGAAATAACTTTTAAAGTTGTGAAAATACGTTGATTGAAACACAGCAAAACGCAAAACCCACAAAAAATCTAAAATTGGTACCTCTTAAGGAACCCTTATGTCTTTTTTTTATATCTCGCTTCAAACTCGCGAGATATAAAAATTTTTTAGAAGTCAAAAAAGTTGAGTTTGAAGCGAGATATCAAAAAAAGGACTTAAAGGTCCCCTAAGTACCTTAAGGTACCAAATTTAATTTTTTTCTCAAAAACTAGGCGTCCAAAAAATGTGAAAAAATTATGTTGGGTAGAAAATTATGGCACATCTATTGCACCTGAGTGTCACTGGATTCGTTTTGGCATCTATAGATTCAGCAAAACCATACTTATAAGGGGTTCTGATCAAGTTCAACTGAGATATAAGTTGAGGGTTAAGGCCTTAAGGGATTTAGGCACTGTAACTTTGGCGCCCCAATTGGTCCCCTCCCAATACGCTATTTTGGTCAATAAAAGACTATTTTGTCGTTTTCAGCCAAATCAAAAGCAAACATTTTGAATGTCTCAAAGACTCGATTCTTTCAGACATCCCGTCTTAAGATATTAATTTTTGGTGTTTGGCAACTTTAACTACCAATTATATGTGTATATGTCTAGGAACAAAACAAAATTGGGAAAAGGTGTAATTTTGCATTGTTGAACATAACTTTGCTTCACGCTCTAGGAATTTTGATTGCTTCGAAAAACCGGGCGATAAAGCTCTCCGTAATTCTGGAATTTTCCACAGTGTAATTTTTATTTTCATCAAATTACCTTTAACGAGCTTCTTGAGGAAGTTTTCCGTGGTATTTCCAGCGTGTAGAAAACTTGAAAAGCGATTTTTTGAACTCTGGCACATTTGTCAAATACTAGTTTTTATGATTTTTTTTTCAATATAACGATTTTTTAGGCATATTTAATAATAGTCTTAGTTATAAACAGCATAAAACATGGTTTTCGAAAACGGTTACCGGATTTAATGCTCATCTGGTAAACATCGAAATTTTTCAATTTTTCAACACGGTGGCAAGACCACGGAAAATTTTCTCCAGAATGTCCCTGAAGTCAAGTCTAAATAAAATAACATGACAAACAGCCTGTAAAATGTTCCAGACTATTCGGTCCGTTCAAACGAAAATATGAGTGAGAATAGCTCTTTTTTTTTCGTAAATTTTGACACACATCAAAAGTCAGTTCGTCGAAAAAAGCAACATTTCATGGAGGCAGCTAAGTCATACGCAACAACCGCAAAAATATTGTCGCTTCACAATTTTTCCCAAGTTCCTAAGTTCCTGCCTAGACATACACGAACTTAATTGGAAGTTAAAGTTGCAAAAAGCAAAAGTTGATATCTGTACAGTTGCAAATGTAGATAAGCTAATTTAGTTGATTCAGGATGAGGTCTGCACATCATTTCAAGCTTTTTCAAGCTTGAGCTTTTATACCCCAGAACTTCACAAGTAGTTTCCCAAAGAGTTTATTTAACGACACATTTCTTAAATCTGAAGAGGAGTCCCGTCCGCATTCAGAAGTTTGAAGTTTGAATACATCGAAATGCAGAAAAACGGCTGTCCTCCGATTTTAGGTGCCAGTGATGCCCGAACAACAACGGCACAGTGGTCCCACTTGGCTAAATATACAAATACTTTTCGTTATTCGTATTCAACCTATTTATTCCATAAGACATGAAAGAATATTAGGGTCTCCGATCATCCAGTATTCGTTCCTGAACGATAACATTTTGCCCTGTTAAAAAATTACAAACTTTCCCAGGAAAAAAGCTCAAGTTTCAAGTTGTCCCGTAGTATAAATATCAAGGTAAGGAAGGTAACAGTTTTCATCGATTTCGCAATTAATTCGTCTGTCAAAAGCTGGGAAATCACTGCTGACTAAAATGCGAATACTTAAGTATTCTGTGTTTTACATACGTGTAATGGTTCGTTTTGGCGATCGATTATCATATAACGAACGTTTGTATAAGCAACTTTTGTAGCCCATCCGCACTCTTTCTGGATTTTCTTCAAGGGAATGTTGTTTCTAACGTAAGGCTCAATGTAGTCCTAAAGCAATATCAAATTCTTTTTTTCCAAAAGTAAAACTTCACCCACGGCGGTAGTCAATGGGAATTTGTTCGAGTACAAATAAAATGTTTAACAAAAGTTTTAACGAAAAGTCCCTAAGGACCCAATTTGATCTTTATGAAGTCGAAAAGTTCCTTTTCAAAATCAGGTCACGGAACGAAGGTAAATTTTGCAACAATGTTTTACCCCATTTCAAAAGATGTCCTAGGGCAGCCAAAATTCCGGCTGCTGTATAGCAAAATCGCTCACTAGGATCATTTGGGATGAGATTCGGTTTCTGAGATCTCTCCATTTGAAACACTCTCATTCAGCAGCGAGATTTTATAATGAATAAAAACCGAAATTTCAATTATCAATTATTTTAATCTTTGTATAATGTGTTAGATTTGTACAATTTAGACAACAATGAGCCCGGTAAAGATAGGAAAAAGAACGAAAAGGGAATTTTAGGATAGACCTGTTGAATTTCAAAAGAAATATAGATAAAACAAACAATCCGAGGGACAGCGTTGTGAGTGTATTAGGTGCGAAAGCTGTAACGATTACGTGACCTTTGAGATTTATGGTGCGGTTCACCCCTGTTAATTGTTTTCAATGGCGTATCGCCCTATCTAAAGTTTTATAAATAAATTTAGCTTAAATTTCCTTATATTTACATAACATTTTAAAAGTTACGTAAACACTAACGTACCTTAATTTCTTTGTCACCTCGAGTGGTACGCTTGCATTTGTATAGTCTGTTAATTTTCAGAACGTCAAGATCCGAAAGCTCATAAGTCTACTCATACCCAATTGCAGAATAGCGATCGTAAGGTCCATAGGTTTTGTAAGTTTCAGGATCTCGATGAATTTTTCCATAGCTTGATTCTTGCCTGAACATTGGCTTTAGTTTTTTTTTAAAGTTTGGTAAACCTTTTGTGTTGGTGCATAAAACCGAGTACGTGCATTAACTCATGAATCACTGTGAGTTTTCCGTTCATTCCTTTTTTGAAACACTTTTTCTCAAAGTTAACTGGGCTCTAGGTTCTGTAAAAAGATTTTAGTTTTGCTTCACAATGTTTTTACCTCATTTCACCGTTGTAGGTAATTCCGTACGGGAATGAGCCAGCGGAGCACTCTCTTTCAAACGGATCTGGTTCATCTTCAAAATATACAAACGTTGTGTGACTTCCATCGTACGGTACAAACTGGATGCATGTTTCCTTTTCAAACTAAACGACGAAATTACTTAAGCGGTCACCAAATAAGTTTAAAAACACGATTTCTGTATGAATAGAACCAAATAAAAAACCAAGTACTTTCTCGAATGGTCATTGTCATTTCATTTTTTAAAAGCGCATTGTAGAACAAGTTTAGTTTGTTATTTGCTTTACTTTTGTTTAAAAAAAATGTGCTTTTTTTGGTGAAATATGTGATGTATTTTTCATTTTCAGAAGGAGTATCAAAAAAGGCCGCAAATTTTAACAATTTTTCAAAACATTTTGTTTTTTTTGGTTTTTTTTTTTTTGAAAACTTTCCTTACAAATATGCTTACCCACGAGATATATATAAAAAAAGTTGCTTCATCTGGTAAAAAAGTGGCTGATTTTACAAATGCCGTTAAAGTCCAAAAAACAAAATACAGACAACATTTTGAAACAAAAGACAATTTTGGTATTCACTAAAAAGTATAAAAATATTTTTACAGTACGGTTTTGTAGCACAAAGTGTTCTGAATCTTATAGTATTTGTGCTCGATTTTACAAATTCGACTAAAAAGTTGAAAAAGTATAAAACCGAAAACATTTTTTTCCACTTTTTGAAATCCAACTTTTTCAAAAATGAATCTGTTTCATCGCTTAACATTGAAAATAACTTGGCAAATGTTCAGGAATCGAAAACCGGTGAGTTTTTGACATTTGGATAATTTTTGCGAATCTACAGTAACCTATGGTGACTTACAGTAACCCGGGACCAAAATTCGTAACGACCCAAAAGTCTCAGAATTGTGTTTTCAGATCGAACACATGTTTTCAGCAAAGTTTTGGCCAAATCCAAGATTTTCACTTTTGAGCTATATCGCAAGTGCACCTCACTTTTCCTCACAGAGAATTCGCCTCCTAAAGGCAAAAGTCGCGCGATACGCAGGCGGATATCGTGTGTAAACTGCGCAGACGCAGAGAAATGGCGAATTAGTTCCACACATGCTCACTTGGTAATCTGGGATATGCAGATTACACTACTTTTTTACTTTAAAAAAACCACCACAGGAAAAAGGCTTACCGTAAGCAACGCCATAGCTATGAAAGCCCTCTCCGATTCAGTGTATTTACAAAAAAATCAGGTAAGGGATGGTACTTGTGTTCTTCCACTCAACTGCTTTCAACCATTCTGTGCGAACATCTCTGCGCGATCTGGCGTTTGTTGTCGCACTAAATTGGTGTTTCGTTTTTTCATAAACCAGGTATTACCATTTCTTCTGCGTCGGAATTCCGTTGTAGTACTGGTTGAAGTGGGCTTTGTAGGCTGACTCATCGAAGCAGGTTTCGTCAATGGCTGTGGCGCATCTTTGTTCTTTTGTGTGGGATGGTATAACCCAAACATTGGCACCGACGCTCCCAATGAACAAGATAATGAGAGACTTCATAGTTCAAGTGAAAATGTTTCATAGCACGATCTTAAAAACGTTTCTATTTCTATACACAGTCAAAGTCACAAAAAGCGAATCCACGATTTGTTGTGGGCGGATATTGGATTTCTAATAACTTTTTCCTCGTCGCTGTCTGGAATGACGTCAGATTGCTGAAATTGTGACTTATTTGTGATCAAGCGTTTTTGCATAAAGGAAATTTCAGTTTTGTGTAAATTTTGGTAGAAGAGTATATACCGGTCATAAAGATATACACTACCGGTCATAAACATATAAATTTTTGTCTTTTTTGCAACTTTAACTACCAATTTAGTTTGTATATGTCTAAAACCTTGGGGAAAAGTGTGAAACGACAATATTTTTATATTTGTTGCGTTTTGATTAGCTGTCCCTTCAAGAAATTCTGCTTTCTTCCAAAAACCTAAATTTCATGCGCGTCAAATTTGATCAAAAATGTGCTGTTTTTGTCCATATTTTCATGAAATCTGGTAACAGTTTTCGGAAACCATGTTTTATGTTGTGCATAACTAAGGCTATTGTTGATAGTGCCCAGAAAAGGTCGTTACATGGAAATAGTAGCAAATTCGTAATCGAAAATGCGCAATTTTTCAACGCGTTTGAAAGACCAAGGAAAATGTCCTTCTGAAGCACCTAAATTCAATTTTGATGTAAAAAGCATGAAAAAAAATCTCTGGAAAGCTCCAGACTCTCGGAGACGTTTTCGGCCCGTTTCAAATGAAAAATTGGGTTAAAATAGCCCATTTTCGCTCAATTTTGATGCACGCCAAAATTAGGTTTCTGGAAGAAAGCAACATTTCTTGAAGGAGCAGCTAAGTAAAACGCCACAACTGCAAAACTGTTGTCGTTTTACACCTTTTCACAGGTTTCTAGACATCTACAAACTCAATTGTTAGTTAATGCTGCGAAAAACCTAAAGTTGATCTATATATGACCGTACTGTACTAATTACAACGACACATCTTTATTCGACGTTTAGTTCTACAAGGCAACCTCCGTGAGCACAAAGCTTGTCTTCTGTATTTAAAGGTTGCGTTGTTCCCCTGAGAGAAATGGAACTGACACTCTTGTGCCGAAGTAGAGCAGCAATCACTTCGCAAATTGTCGAAGTACGTGAAAACACGGCCTGAATTGTGTTACCCACTTTACAAGAAATAACTCACTTGGTAAATCTCATTTTCCCGAAGCCATACTCTCACTAAAGTATACGACCAGTTCACTTGACTGTTCTCAAGTTCACCAATGGAGAATTTTTGCATCCGCATTTGCGTAGCCTTCTTAAATCAAAGGTAAATAGTTATTGAAAAATGAAACCTCGCCAATGCAGTTAAAGAAAGATAAAGGTAATGTCATTCTCCTAACATCCTCATTATTCGAAACGAAAGAAAATGAATTATCGATTTTTCCAAGGTAACGGTTGTTGCCGTTGTTTTTGATAGTCTCTAGAATTGCATTGGCCTTTCCCAATCGTTTGGAAAAATCTCCTTCTTGACGAGCGTAGTGACATTCCTGAAAAGGATGAAAACAAGTAGATTTTACAATAAATCATTTTTATATTTATGGAAAAGATGTATATATTTCTAGATGGCCACCGTTTCCCTTGTCCAAGCCAGATCCAAAGAGAAAAAGCATTTTCTTGTTAAACCGATTCTATGTTTTAGTATTTGAGTGAGTATACGACGATTATCCTCGAAGTAGCTAGCCAAAGGTGGCCGAAGGCCGCGCCGCGGCCGCGCAAAAGGACTGCGGCCGAAGGTCACAAGAAGCCGAAATCGACCAAAGACGGCCTAAGCCAAACGTGACCTTCGGCCGCAAGTTCGCCTGCAAATCGCTGCTTTCTCTTGGTTACAGTCTGCACTTAGTGGACAAACTCACTTTCTTATCGTAGCCTAACTTTGCGAAAACCAAATCCACATGTTTGATTCGTTGTATTAGCTGAAGATTCTGGTTTTTGAATGGAAGTTTCTTTGGTTGCTTATTCTCTTCGACCATCATTTCCAACAGCCTAAACAAATATGAATGATTCAGGCGGAATATTTACATTTGGAATACTGAAAATTCTTTCTTCAATTGCAAAACATCATTGTAGAACAACAATAGCACTGCAAGTGGGTCACCAAGCTTTTTCTGTAAAACAAAATTGTACATGTATTTTTTTCAAACAACTTACGTTCACAGTAATTAATGCCAGAACGTCTTCAGGACAGTTATATGTTGTCATCGATATTCTATGAACTCTAGCACCAAAATGAGGCGTTGTTATGTAGATATCCTCTACAACACAGGGTGCAGCACTGTTGTTGTTGGTAGAAGCACATATTGATTCAATTTGGTCAAGTGAAATCTGAAAATTTGTGATTTTAATAATACTGAAAGGTCATATTTTGTGCACATTACAAGTACCACTGCTTGTGCGTAAGAAATTTCTATGAACCCAACATTTTTCAACGTTTTATAAGTTTATAGTCAAATGTGCTTGTCAAAATCCCGTATAGACTGTGGAAAACAACATTTCTAAACTTTTAAGTCATACTCGGTCTTTAAAATATCTTTATCTGTGAAGGGGTTCACTTTTCTGATTTATTCATGTCAAGAGTACGCAGGCAGTGCATCTCTCACGGCATATGCAAACGGAAAGAAGGTTATTCTGCCGAGCATTTATATTTTTGGAATTCTTGCCCATTTAGAGATGTTTTAAAGACGGGTAATGACGTAAAATTTCATGGTGAATTACATGGTCAATTCATGAAAACCTTAGGAAATCTGCGAAAAATGCGTTTTTTGAACTTTCTTACATAAAATATCAAGACCCGGCGAGCGCTTTTTTGAAGGATCGTTAGCCTTTGTAATACTGATATTTTTAAGCAAAAATCTTTTTACTAGCTTAAATTTTGGCAAGGAATCGAATAAAGGTCTCAACTGGCACAACCCAAAACTAGATAAGCTATGATGGGAAAGGTTGTTTTTGTGTGTATTTTTTTATATGCTTGAGTGAAAATGAGGTCAATTGACTGTTTAATAACACTATGCTGAATCGAATGAAATCAACCTGGCGCTTGATATGGAAGCGAAATAGCAAAAAAACTTTGAATTTTAAAAATGTCAAAAATTTTCTAAAATGAAAGTTTTCATTATGTATAATGGAGTATAATCGTTTTTATCAAATTTCGATTTTTTCGGTTACCTATGGGTTCTTGACTCTATCAGAAATGTGATCTGAAATAACAAACTCAATGTAAATCGATAAATGAAAATGAACTAAAAAACTACCAAGCTTTCTTATCTGCTCGTTCAGCGCCTGGTTCAAAATAGCCGCGGGGCATAAAACGACAAAACGCGTTGAGTGCTGCGAAAGCGACGCAGTTACCAGCTTTTTTTCCAAAAAAGTTTTTCATTGCCTACCATGTCTCTACCATCGATTGGTCTCTCCAAGACCTTCTCTATCATCCTATTCTCTTGGAACAGATTCACCGCAGAACAAATCCTACGCGCCACAGGTAAATATTTGTTATTTTTGTATTATAAGTTTCTTACAGCAAATTGGAAGAAGCATTTGATGGAACAAGTAAACATTTCTTGCCCACTTTTACGACACTCTTAAATGTGACAAATAGAAGAACTCAGCGCCAACGACTGCCTCACACGCCGATTTGAGGTACTTTTTTTTTAAACTTTATGCCAAATGGCCAAAATTTGTGAAGTGTTAGTGAAAATTTCAATTGTCAGCCTATCTATTCCTTCTTTTTTGTTTAGTTAAGGATCGCAGAAAGAACTTTTTTGTCATTTACCGATATTGGTTCATTGCTCAATTTCCTGTCGATGCTTCCATTATTTTGAATAGTCTTCTTCTGTTGTTTGAAATCTTTTTGCAAATTTATGATTCCTCGGATGTTTTTAAAATGTTCTGGAAATTTCATTAAAATTTCGAGGCGAAACCAAACCTTCAAGCTGCTCTATGGACAGTTTCGAAAATCTCGCGGTAGTTTGCAACCTGCTAATGCCGTATAGCTAAATCAAATTCGCTTGTTTTTGATAGTGTCAAATCAAACCTCATTAGAATCATTCAAAAAGTCCGTTATGTCCACCATTACGGTATCAGCATTGTTCGACTCTTCAATTTGTGACAAGTTGAACAACAGTAGGAGAATTTGCGCTACAGCTGTTGCGTTTGACCTATTAAAAATGGTAAAAAGCGTTTTATAGCAAAGTTTACGTAGAAGTTGTGAAGTTGGACTTTTTGTAGAAATTTTGGAGAACGTCGGCAAGTTTAGCCAATGTTTTGTTCGTTTCGTTGTACCTGAAGTGGAATAGGCAAAACTTCACTTTTATGCATTTAACGTTACAATACAAAGCTGGTTTTGGTTTTAAACCGGTAAAATCAATTTGATTTTTCCACAAAATACATTTTCAGAAACATTTCGCTTTTAGTCAACTTACTCCGATTGCTCGAAAAAGTTTTCCTTCGGATGTAGAATTTGGAAAATGCGCATCATTGTGTTCAGAAAACGAGCACAGATTCCAAGTGCATTCGTTTCTTCAGCGATTGATTCAAAATAATCGCCTTCCATGTTGTTCACTAAATCATAATCTGCCTTTTTTCATCACTGTAAGTTACCGCATTTCTGCAAATGCACGGCGAGCACTTCACAAAGTTTATCTCTATGTCCGAAGTACAAGTTAGTCGACTCATTGTAAAGGTCACGATTCGTAGTCAAAAATAATTGAAGGCCACTGACGCAAAGCTAAAATTCAGATTTTCGACCACAAAATAGTTTTATAACCTTCATGTCTCTGGAGGAAACATTATTTTCGAGCACATAGAAGAGTAACTTTTCTGGGACTCCCAATTTAAAGAACATGTAGGCAGTGCAAGTTAACTCCTTCATAATCTCCCTTTCTTTGTCTTCTTCCTGCTGCTCGGAGAAACTAATAACCTATCAACAAACATTCATAATTAACTTAAACAGAGACTTACGTTGCTGTTTGGGCCATGTTTTGTTTTCACAAAATCAGAAATATCAAGACCAGGAGTTTTCCTTTCTGCTGAAGACAGATGGCAGCATGTAGAAATTATCTGAAAAGATTATTTTGAAAAAAAGGTTGTAAAGTTTGACGCTCACAGTAGCAAAGTACCGTGGACGGGATTCTAAAGACGGTTCCAAAGATTTTTTGATGAACTCAAGGATGCTGAGGTTGCTGGGGTTAGAATTCCACAAATCCAAGAACTTTTCTCTGTTTCCACTGCACGCATCTGAAAAACAACCAAAACTCCGATTTGTAAAACAGGAAAAATAACATTTTTGTGCATGATCGATGCAATTTTAAGCTGAAATTCTTTGAATTGGAATAACTAAAAGGTTTCCTGTTCATGGTACGTTCACTAAGGATAAGGTTAATGACGCTTTAGATAAATGTTCTTATCTGTTTTCGTTCCCTCCACAAATTTGCGCAACCCGGTTGAAAAAACACGTATGTTACGGTTTACTTTTGCAACCTCACCCTTGATTTCCGACAAATGTGAAGCTTTTGAGATAATCTGTTTATAATTTGCTTCCTTGAACAAAACCAAAACATGTGAAACAATTTCAAATTGGGTTTCACTTAACTTTCGCGTGATCGTTTTATGGTGGGAATTAAACACCGATAACGAAAAAATTTATTTCGGCCAGCCTTTGGCTGTCCTGAATATTTTGGCTGCTCGCGGCCTGCGGCCGCTCGCCGGGGACTGCGCCCCCGAAATGAACAATTTAAATGATCACATTTCCTTAGCATTTACGTGGTGTTAGAGCCCGTAAAAGAGAAAGTGAAGGGGCAGAGGAGAGGCAGACACGTGACGGACTCAGCGCAGTTCCACATTGGGACAACAAACACACAGAGACCATAAGAGAATTGTTTAAAAGAGGATCTGCCAATTATATATTTAAACGTTGCTTTTAATGTTATATGTAAAGCAATCTGACAAACATATATCGAAAACCAAGCAAAGTTCTAGCAATAATATTGCATTAGGATACAACGTTTCTAAAATTTACCTGCCAAATTGGAGATGATTTGAAATCGAAGCTTCATTATTCCAGAACCCCGCTTGTCATTCTGATAAGCAAATGTGCCGAAATGTCCCACATGGTTTTGCATTTTTTCGGCAATGTACTTTGCTAAAACTTTCACAATGATTTGCTTCATAACCAATTACCCAAATTGTTTTGTAAACAGTTCTTCTGTATGGAAAACAGGGTGTCAATAATTGCTTGTTGATCGACTTTTTTCAGTTTGTTGAAAGTTTCCTGATATTTGCTGCCTTCTATCCAGATTTCAGGTTGCAGGAGGGTCTTTTTGAACTCTTCCGAAGGTTTATTCGTCTCGTACAAGAGCTTAAATGTTTTAATTACACTATTTCCGTTATTTACTTACTTCGCAATTTTTTCCTGCACCATTAGCGAATTCTGTTTCGAATTCCATTGAAAGGGATTGAAGATTGTATTCTTCCAATTTTTGAGCATCACACTTCAAGGCGTGTTTTGGTTTCAGAACTGTTACTTCTCTTAAGAAATCCAGCATATAACTGAAATTGAATTAGCATTGCATTTTGTTTCAGAAGCATACCAATACAGATCTAGGCCAAAACTATCACGCTCGACTTGGGGTTCTTTGGTAAAAAGGAAATTTTCCAGTTTGTGCCAGAAATTCACTCTGAGCAAGTCCCAATGAAATCCGTGGTATGCCATTAAAGCATTTTCCAAGCTGTGCTGAAAACTCGATTGTAATGCTTCCATGTTTTTTAATTAGCAATGAAATAAGATTTGCGTGATTTTTACCTATAGACCACCAAAGTTAGGGTGGCAAAAATAAGCCCCAGCTTTCAAGTTGTTGAATGCAGGATTTTGCAAAAACTGGGGTAGAAGATGGTGAGGACCCCAATAATAACAACAAAAAAAACAAAAGCTTGGAGTTATAATTAACCTGCGCATCTAACGAGATAATGAACATACGAAACATGGAGATGCAGACAATTTTCTGTGTGAATTTCGGCCGCCAATTGGCGAGGGCTATACCTGGGTTGCAACAAAACGTTTACATTGTTTTAGCCAAATCTGTGTTGTTGAGGATTTCCCTTTGTTAAAAAAACTGGAAATAACGAAAAAAACTTGTTAACTTACGGAAACTCTAGCGTTAGCGAGGAATTCAGTCCATCGACTAGGCCTTCTTTAATTGATTCTTCGATGGCCTGTCGCTGCAAAGCGTAGTTGTTTATTTCGTGTCCTGGCATCAAAGTGAATCCGTCCAAGCTTAAGCAAATGGCCTAAATGGTACTATTTTAATAGTCTAATCATAACTGACCTCAAAAACAATAGTATCAGCATCTCGCTTTTTCAAAGCTCGTTTCAGTAAAAGCCCGCTTCGTTTCACAACTTGCTTGATGATTACATTGTTAAGATGCGCTTGGTTTTCTACTCGGACTAAATCATCATTATTTGAACAATTTGATTTAAAAAAATTACTTGATTTCAATTCGTCCTTCAATTCGTCTACTTGTTTGATGCACTGTTTGAAGTGTGAATGACGTGAAAGAAATTGATCATACTTTTCGAAGTATTTCTAAAACGCCGGTTTTGCGTGAAGGAAACAGTTAATTATACTGAGACTTCTTCTTTTAGAACTTCTTCCATTTCCTGGCACCCTTGTTTATTGTAGGTGTCCGCAAGCACTTTTGGAAGAGCAGACGTTTTGAGTTGATCGAACACATCACTTATGAGTAAGTATAGATTGTTAACATTCTAAAAGAGTTTTTTTTAAGTAAGACACATTCGGTTACCATTTGAAGAGGTGGATTGCCTGGGGTTATAAAGTTGATGAAGTCTTTCATTGAACTAAATTTAACATGGTGTGACAGTCGCAAGCATGGCCGAACCCCGAGCCGGCCCGGCCCGCAGAGGTTTTTTCACGCCGGGCCGGAGCGCGAAAAATTGGGAAACATTGAGGTTTTTGTTAAGAATTAACAAACCGGGCCGGGCCAGCCCGTTGCCATGATTGGACCTTGCCTTACTTTTTGTACAGGTCACTGTAGTCAACCGATGATCCAGACAATGGGAACTCAAAAAACGGATTAGCAGATAGGTTGTCTTTAGCCTTTTTAATTGCTTCAAGATGTGACTTTGTTTTTTCAGCCAGCTAAAATAAATTTCATCGGTGCAAAAATGAGCCAAAAGAGCTTACTCTGTCAAATTCATCTTCTTCTTGTTTGAATATCTTATTCAAGCAGTCTGTTTTTGCGATTATGTCTTCTTTCGATTGTTGGTTAGTCAACGGCATGATATACACGGAGTGTGATAACATAACCTAAAAAACTACTGTTTGAAGACAGGGTTTGTACCTTTAAAGCCGGTTTTGCCGAGCTTAATGTAGTAAAGTAGTCGATTAACAATGTTGCCATTTTTCTCACGTCTAGCTGAAAAGACATTTTAATGAGCCCTTTACATTCCTTTCGAGTCATTTGGAAAAGGCGTGAATAAAGTTGCTTGGGACCGAAATAGTCGTAAAACACATTTTTCTTCGCATTTTTAAACTTATTCCTGTATATAATTTAAGGCCCTTAAGAAAACGTTAAGGTGTTGTTTTCACATCGCATATCAAGCTGTTTTTGAATTTTGAAATAATCAATCGATAGACAATTTTTCTCAAAAAAATTTCAAACATGGCCAAATTTATCACTCACACGCCTACCCTGTTTGAAAGTTGAGCTTAAACCATGTTACGATAATAAGACAATAAGACGATAATAAGTTTGTAATTTTCTGGTCCTAAGCAACTTTATTTCTTTACTCAAACATCTATTTTTCCCAGAATCACAGGGTGGTCGGTCGTTACAAATATTGCGGTTTAATGAGAACCTGTAACTGTTAATATTCGTACATGATATACCTTAATATCTGTTAACATTTGTAATTTCTTATTTCGCTTTTTCACTTAGCGTATTTTATCACCAAAAGCCAAAGCGTCGCTAACGCGGATCTTTGCCTTCTGGTGTCGGCGGCCTTCGGTTACACATGTTGGCGGCCCGCGGTGCCCCTTGTAAACGCTGCTTACGGCCGCTGATGTACGTGACCTTCGGCCGCTCAGTTGAGAGAATCACTAATATACGCGGTCTGCGACCACGGATGTACGCGGCTATTGGCCGCTCAGGGTTTGGCCGCTCAGGTACACGGCCTGCGGCCTTTACATTTTTGTTCTCTTTGGAAAAGTAAATGAACTCACAACAAGAAAATCAACTAGGAAGACAATTCGGTCACAGACCGAAAAGACTAACATATCTTGAAGTAACCCAGCGGTGTTCAAAGAGTCGGAAAAGTTCATTCCGTCACTACATTCCAAAAGTATAATTCCGTCTTCCTGAAGGACATATGCTGTGATGCCTGAACATTTCTTTTATAAAGTTTTTCGCTAAATAATCACCGTTCGGAACAAAAGCCTTTAGAATATCCTCTTCTATAACATCATATCCCATCTGTAGAATTACAGAAAGCAAAGATAACGTTTTGTTCCTATTGGGTGGGCCGAGAATTCCAATACCGTGCATATTTTCTTGAATCACGTTTGTACAAGTTGGAAATTGAGTACCTTTAATAGTGGGCCAAATTTGGAAATCAGTCAACTTGTATTCGTTGTCAAATCCTTCTCCGTGAATTGTCACTTTGAAAACGGTTGCCGTCTAAACATTTGTATTTCAAAGATGTTTCAAAGATCAAAATGAATTTTCAAAGATCAAAATGAATTGTGTTTGACCCAGTTTACTTTATAAATGAAGTTTATGAAAAACCTTATTACGGTCTTTTGTTTTGTCCCCCATAGCGGCAATGCTAAATAGAAACGCTCACACTTTTAAACTCGGCTTGTTTATACAATGCTTCCTAAAATTTAAAGAACCAGTCGGGATACGCGCTTCTACGGCACGCACACCCCTGGCTAGCGGCCTCCTGCCGCAACAACACGTTGCCTTTGGCCGCTCAACCTCCGTTAAGCGGCCTGCGGCCGCAAAATTCGTGGCCTGCAACCACTCATTACTCGGCCTTTGGCAGTGAAAGTGACGAAAAGTACGTTTAACTCGGCCTACCGCCGACCTCCCCCTCCCCCTCGGGGGGACTCGTGCACCTACGGTTATAGACAAAGCACACACCATAACGTTTTGTTCTATATTTGTTTTTTACTCACCCTTTTAAGTTGTGTCGCTTTTCCTTTTAAATATGTTTTTGGCTCAAAACCAGTCAATTTTGATGCAAGCTGACGAGCATGCTCGTTTCGAATTCGGTACTCCAGTTGAGGTGCACTGTTCCTGAAAAACATTGTGAGGTGTAAACAAAAGTTTCTGACTCAAAGTTCGGTGTATCGTTTGAAGGATTATCAAAAGAAGAAGTTTCACAATTTGAATACGAAGAAGGTGCTCCCGAATTTGAAGTCTTCAGGCCAATTCGAGCATCTACATTCGAATTAGTATTTACCATTTGTACTAACTACGTGTGCTGGTGTTCACATATTCAATCTCCGACTCTTCTTCAAGAATTTGTTTAATTTTTCTTGCGTTCTTCATTTGAAGATCGCAAAATTCTATCAGTTCTGGGATACATCTAATTCGTCTCTCAGGCTGGTGATTCAACGGATCGTCTGAAAATCCGCCTTTTTTTTTTAAAGAACTAACAAGTTTCCGTTCATTGGTCTTTATTTATGTATATTAAGTCATACCTGGTCTATTGATCGATTGATGGCTTGATTTCACATTTGCATTTGATTCAAATGTAGTGCAAACATTGACAAGAGGTTTTACTCGATCAGCAGCAATTGTAGGGGCAACGGTTTCCTGCACATAAACACGATTAGGAAACAACAACATTGAACCTACGTTTTTTTCATCAATCGGAGCTGGCTGGTTCAATTCAACTAGGTTTGTCTCATTCAACCTGTCACTGGTTGAGACAAACTCGGCCTGAAAAAAAATGTTTGTTGAATTAATTGCACAAGACGCAAATAGTGGCAAAACCGACTTTTTTTTCTTTGTAGCTTTTTTAATACCTGCAAAGAACGATAACGTTTTCTTAAGAAATCGTTAAGGCCAAAAAGCCTAATCTCACTTTAAACTCAAAATTTCAGCATCTAAAAAAGCAACGTATAGCTAATTTTACAATACAAACGTTGTAATTAAACGCAGACTGATTACTCTGACGCTTGTTTTTCGGAAAAACGCAAAAAAAGCGTTATTTCTTATGAAATCACTGGATTTTGAAATTTTGTAAGTTTCGCCTACGTTATGCGCATTCGTTTAATTTTAGAAACACGAGGTGGCAATATTCAATCAATTATCGCACAACTTTAAAACTCTACGAAGGACAACTGTTCTAAATAGAAATTACTCGTAAAAAAGCCTTTTTTCCTAGTTTTTCTACGTGTTTTGCCTTTTTTCCAAAAAAAAAAAAGCGTCAGAGTAATCAGTCTGCGTTAAATTACAATGCTTGTGTTGTAAAATTAGCTACCGATTGTTTTTTTTAAGTTGGAAAATTTGAGTTTGAAGCGAGTTATGGCTTTTAGGCCTTAAATATTCTGTAAGAGCCTTAAGAAATCGAAAAAAAGAAGTAATTTTTACCACTCTTTCGGCCCTATGCAACTAATTTTCATCTTTCCAGCCAAACCTATTTTTTCTGGGAGTGAACCTTTACATATTGGATCGAAAATTACAGAAAACGCATCTTATCAACAAGTTTTCTTCAAAACGTTTATCTTTAAACTCACGCTATTTGAGGGTTTTTGGATCAGTTGTTCGCTGCTTTTTGAGTAGCGCTGGATCACTGAAAACAACGATATTCACCGAGTTAAAGCTTTTGCGAACCGCTCAAACAAGTATTTTTTATGACGTTTTCCAATTCCTTCATGTTGGAAATGATGAGTTGTGCGACATCCGCAGGCAGGGTCAAAATGACATCGAGAAGATCGGTCACTTTTGTATTTGGTGGCGGAGCCGGGGGTCCACGTCTCCACCAAGTGGAAATGAGACTGCTGATAGACTGAAAATTTTGTATAACAAGATATTTGTATAACATGGACCAACCGGTAAACGCTGATACTGCATTTCAGATCTTCTATTCATGAGAATAATGAAATTGTTTAATGAACTCCAAATTGCTTGCTCAAACTCAACAATAACGATTTTCTTGAAAAAATTACCATTAGGGCCACCGATACTTGATGTTTTAGAATAGCTGCCAGAACACACATAATTACACTGACCAAACCACTGAAATGTTTTTGATGTTTGCCTTAAGACAGGAAGCCTTTAAAAGTCGAGCGGTTTGGAAGGTCATGCGACTGGTGTCTTTTGCCTAAACTTTGTGAAAAATGTTAATTCTGTCTATAAACATTTTTTTGAAGCATTTGAAGCATTATCGATTTTTGGTCCCGGGTTACGGTAAGTCACACTAGGTTACCGTAGTTTCGTCAAAGATTATCCAAATGAGCCAATATACGTTAAGAAAGTTAGATATTTTTAAATGCCAAAAACCAAAATGTTTCGTCATTTTCTGATGTTTCCAATGTAAAGAAGAAATATGTGAGCAATGCATTTTCATACTTGAAAAACTTATTTTGTAGCTAATTTTGTGTGACGTTTTTTCATTACAATGGCATTGCTCACATATTTCTTCCTTAAAGTGAAAAAATCAAACAACCTTGAAAAATTTCGGTTTTTGCCATTTAAAATTTTCTAACTTTCTTCAACATGGATTTTTTTTCTGTTTATCCATGTTGAAGAAAGTTAGACAGTAGCCCAGTGTGACTTACGGTAACCCGGGACCAAAAATCAATAATGCTCCAAATGCTTCAAAATAGTGTTTGTAAACCGAAAAAAAACGTTTTTCACAAATTTTGGCCAAAATCCAAGAAACCCTGTCGCAAAACTGTTTCAACACTAGAGAAAGCGCGTTTTAATCAATTTCACTTTGAAGATTTCTCACAAACTCTCATTGTGAAGAAAAACACTTACTTCAATTGCTGAACTTGCGGGAAAATTGTGTTTAATTTGGCGATAATAGTATTAAGCACCTGAATAGAACGTATAGCTGTGTCTGAAGCTAACAAACCGCAATTCCGCCTTCGGCATTGATTTGACTAACAAGTTCCATGCAAAGTCCACCAATGATGATTCCACCAAAAATGGCTTTTTTCCAATTACGAGTGAATATTTTCAAAAATTCCTTTTTGTCAGAAATACACCCTTCATGAAGCTGTACGTGTTTGATTTCGACAAAGAAGACGCCATTTGTTAAAAGACTCGAGACAACTGAGATATGGGTATTGTTTTTCTTTGGATATACCTCACACTGATTTTATTAAAGCAAATGGCTTATTTTAATGAAAACAATCGGTGGGTCGGGTTACTGTAGCCCAAGCTAGTAATATGATACTATTTGCTTATATGTCTTGAACGTATTAAAAAAAGGAGCATAAAAAAAAATAAAAAGTTAGAAATAGAATACAAAAATTTTTGTAATTAAGATGAAAACGAAAAATATCAAGTTTTGTGAGAAAAAGTTTTATTTTACACTCTTTGGGTTGTTACCGTAAAAGTGTCATTTTTGGCTTGTTTTCTTTATGATTTGTGACATTCTTTTTGAAATTTTATCTTCTTTGACCAATTTTTCAACCCCAAGTAACGGTAGATTTTTAGTTTCGTAGCAAATTCAATTTCCAAATACATTGTCAATTGGCAAAAACTCAAATTCCTTACGAGAAACAGAACAAAAAGAAAAAAACTCAAACAGTGTCCAAAAACGGTTAAAACTTAGGCGTATTGACTTGTTTTATCACATTTTTTTTATTAACGTCTTTGTAAACGTTACTATTGCTGTCAAAATCGCGTTTGAAAAAGGTTGAAATCGCATTTCATGAATGTTGCGAACAGTCGGAGTATTTCGAAAAAGTCTGGCATTCCAATCACTCTTATTTGAGGCATTTTGGTAAAGTTTAAAAATCTACCACACCTTGGGGTCACCCATCTCTGAAAAATGGCACGGGCTTGAAAATTTCAGAAAATCGTAATTAGGTCATAGGAGGGCCAAAAACACAACTTTTCAGCAAATGCGATTTTTGGTCTATGTCCCCCTTTAGATGGCCATTCGATTCTTGCAGTCATCTGTTCAAAACTTACGACTATGTTAGTGGCACCATTGGTCATGAAAGCAACAATTCCGCCACCGACAGCTCCAAGCCCAATTCGTACTAGAACATTTGCAAAGCAGGCTACCACGCAAGCTGCGAGTCCTGAGCATAAGGCGCTAACGACTCCAATGCCAAATCCTATTGCCGTTGTTTTTATGAAGTTCTTCATGCCGAGAAACGTCTGTATTAAATTGCAATTTGGGGCTGTAATGGAAAAATACCTTGCTACGGCAGGCTTCACGGATAGAATGAAAACCTCCGGTCATTAGGCCTGTTCCAATTATCGTTGGGATAACTGAAACAAGAAACGTATAAAAATACAATGCTTTTACCTCCACCAACAAAGAAGCAGAGGACTATACCTGCACCACCAAGGGCGCACGAAAGAATGAATTGAAAAAGTCGTCCAGCTTTCTGATGCCTTGAAGGTAAACCAACGTTGTTTTCCGCTTCGAGAAGTGCTTCTTTTTCTTTCTTCTTCGCCATACCTAAAAATTAATGTTTATGTTTTAAGTGCAGCAATACAACAATTGAAAAAAATGTGATAGCAAATTCAAAAGCATTGGTTTTTCCGCCGCAAACAGCAATTTAGCAGAGTTTGCACGGCGGCTGTTTTTATATGACTTTAGTAACGACCACAACATTATGGGCGTGTTTGTAAAGTTCCCATGACTGTTGACTGTGTCTAAACAGACTATACTGATCATTACTGTCAAAAATTATTACGAAACGTTTTCATACGTTCACATGTAGTTTTCTAAGTACCAAACGCTATGCTCAATAATTTCACTGAATTCAGCTCCGTGGCCATCATGACGAAAATCGTCTTTGAATCAGAAGTTTCTTTGATGGCGAAAAATCTTTTTTCGTAGGTCCGAAATATTTTTTGCTAAAAATTTGTGCGAAGCAATTTTTAAATCTTTAGTTTAATAACTTTAAAAACTTACTTAAATTTTTTAAAATTCTACTTTTGTTGTGAGCGTGTTGTGCCGCTTTTATGCCAAAGGTCGAAAAGCGACAATTTCAAACGTAACTTTTTCGAGGTTTTCGGCTCCATTGCCAAAATACATAGCAATTTCAGTGTTTGTGTGTTATATTTAAAATATTCGTGCCACAAACTGTCAGAAAGCCTCACTTTGACTTGTTTAGACCAGTTTTGGAAAAAATACTATACCCTACCGTAATCCAGGTCGGAAAATCGATCTCGGTCTAAAAGTTTCAAAATGTCGTGTATTGGCCCTAGGAAGGTTGACCTTCCTAGGATTGGACCAAATTTGAACCAACTCTGAGACTATCAACATTTTTCTAATACAGTGGCCTCAAATGTGCCGCTTGATTCTCCCAGAGCTTGTATCATAAACCATGTGGACAAGTTTGAGCACTAGCCGTTTAAATCATAGTTTTTTTTCTTTTGACCAATTCTTTTCTCAAAAAATTAAAAATCGGAGAGTGGAAAGGGGGTTCGTTCTCAAAGAATGCGCCAAGGTGACTGGCGAATCAGATTACTGATAGAACTCTCAACCTGCTCATGATAAGCGTTGCTCGAACGACTTTAACGGACTTCGTTGCAGTTCACACAGATAAAAAAAACGCAATCACGGGTTACTCACCCCCTTGCTCCATTACGCCATGAATTGGGGTCGTTCTATTAATCCTAAAAAGGTTTTTTTTTTATCGTGGACACATGTTTCCAATTTTTTTTTACTTTTCGTTTTCTACAATTTTTCTAAACGCATCATATTTCTGTAAGTTCTCTTTTCTCTCTCTCTCCAGTTCTCCACAGTACTTTTTTTTATTCTACGATCTTTGTTTCTGCCATAATATCTCCTTATTCTACGATCTTTGTTTCTGCCATAATATCTCCTCATCGTTTTCTACGCTTTGTCTTCTAAAAAAGCGAGTATCCTGATGAGATACCATTTATGGCTGTTTACCAAACTACACAAACAAGTTGTTTGAACCCGTACCAGGTACTTCGGGTTGGAACGTGGTTCTTACGGCTTTTACCGATAACACCTTGTGTTAATGCTCGATAAACCGACAGCTGTAGCATTGGCTGGGAAGGTGGAAAGTCAGCTTATTTTTTAGAGCTTAAATTCTGACGTCAACATAAACCTGTTGTGTCTGAATGTTATCTGATTATGTTACTTATTTTTGTTTTTTCTTGGCACAGCTTTGAAAAATTCAAACAGCAGTTTTTTCTTTGTTCATTTTAGCAAAACATAGTTACGCGTTCGTCAAATACTGCAAGAATGAAATAAAGTCCAGCCATCTTTTGTCTTCAATTTATAGTTTCTATTTATCGAATGTTAGATATACATTTTATTGATAACCAAAAAGTTAAACAAAACACATTTCCTGTGTTCCTTTAATCTTCATGTGTTAGACACAAACGAACATTCACGGGTGTCGGACGCACTGAACGTTGCGTTTGGGTAAATTAAAGCTCCAGTTCTCGATGGTTGATTCCGCCTTCAACTCGTTTGTATCGCACTCAGTTTTACAATTTTAACGATAGTATAGCATAAACAAAACGTTAAAAACGGTTTTCACTAGTTTCCCTTCTTCGAAATCTTTTCACCTTTACTCCCCCCTTTATCTCGTACCAGGTACTTCGGGATGGAACGCAGTTCATTATGTACCTTACTCCTGCGATAAGCTTTTTGATGACGAAACTCTAATCAGTCATCGGTTAAGAAAAGGTATCTCACTATTTCAGGTTATGGTAACAACCGGTTCAAAAAAGCCGAAGCTTGACATGCAGCTTCATATCACAACATGTCACACACTCTCGAATCCAACATTTGCCATCATTCACAAAAACTATTTTTCAACTTCTTCGAAATTAAAATTCGGCGTTGTTCACGTAAGTGAAACGACAAACAAGTTTTCGAAGTTATTTAGGCTCCTAAGAAGCGTAAAACACTTGTTTATCTTGTAGAATCAAAGGATGACAGCTTTGGCGAAAATACAATCAGCCTGTCGCAGGAAACGAAATACAACTTTCAACTTCAACCTGATTGCGAAATACGGTTGGGACAAAAACGTTCTAATTTTTATGATTTTATTTAGCGTTTCCGAGATTGAACAAGATGAAGTTCGTAATGCAACATCAGTTCATATTCGTCCAATTAAGGATGAGAATCAACAAGCGCGGTGAGAACTGTTGATCAATTTACACATTTCGAAAAAAAAAACGTTGTGACCAAACACGTGGCCACGCCCCTTTTTGATCTCGTACTGAGTGATTCGAATTTGGAACAATTTCGAAAACCGCCAAAGTAAGCAAGTGCTGATAATTTTTCAGACATTGGTTGAACGAGTTCATTAAACCGTATTTGGAAAGACACAAACTTTCTGACGTTCCCTACCCTGTACATGTTGGCGATGTAATGGACATGAAGGATTTCGAAGGCAACTCAATGAAGTTCATTGTAAGTTTTTATGCTTTCACAACTTTTAAATATCACATTTTCTTTTTGAGATGTAGGAATCTCATTTTGTACGTCCATATATTCCAGTAAAATGAAGTCCATATTTCAGGTTACTGAAATAGACAACCAAAAAGATGGATGTGCCTTGCTAACTTCAAAGACTAGCATTTACACAAGTGAAATTTATCGAAAGCACGATTACCACTTGTTGTTAAAAACGCCGCGATTTTCTGATTTGGGTGGAGTAAGTCGAAATATTAGATTTATAGCATCAGAAAATTCAGGTTGACCATGTCATTGATAAAATTAGACAAATGATCGATGGTCCTTTAAACAATCCTGATATTTTCGCTCGAATCGGAGTTGAACCATTTCGTGGTCTTCTTCTTCATGGACCGCCTGGAACCGGAAAAACGACGATTGTCAATGCTATTGCGGCAGAACTAAATGTCAACCTGAAAACAGTTAATGGTAACGACCAAAGGATTTTCCAAAACAAAAGTTTGTTTTAGGGCCTGAAATACTTGCAAGTCAGGCTGGAAAAACAGAAGAGAACCTTAGGGAATGGTTTAAAAAGTGCGAGAAAGACGCTCCTGCAATTTTGTTTCTGGATGAAGTTGATGCCATTGCACCAAAACGGGAAAAAGTGAAAACCGAGAACCTCTTACTTCGAAAAGAAAATTTTATATTTTTTAGGCATCTAGTGACCTTGAAAAGAGAATAGTCTCGCAGTTGCTTACACTAATGACTGCAGTTAAAAACATGGATCGTGTGTTTGTCATAGCAGCTACAAATCGTCCGAACGATGTCGATCCAGCTTTGCGACAATTTGGCCGATTCGACCAGTAAGTAATAAAAACACCTTAATAAATGCATAAACATGTGTGCAAAGAAAATATATGTGTGTGTGTGTGTGTGTGTGTGTGTGTGTGTGTGTGTGTGTGTGTGTGTGTGTGTGTGTGTGCACTTTTTACCCTTTTGATGGTGTGAGGGTCCAACTTTTTTGCAAATATCTGTTTCTTGAACTCCAAAAAGGCCCAAAAAAGTTTTCAAGTACAAATACAATCAAAAATTTGCAAGATTGTCATTTTCAGTGAAATTGAAATTCGCGTACCAGACACAACAGCTCGGCTCCACATCCTTAAAATCAAATCAAAAGGAATGAAGCTGTCTAATGATGTTGAATTAGAGAAGGTACTATTTTGAGCCTATTCATAACCGCGGTTATTAAAGATTGCCGAAAAGTGCCACGGCTATGTGGGAGCAGATATCTCACAACTCGTTACCCATGTGGGCGAAATGTGCTACAAACGGTATACTGAGAAGGTGAATAAATCTCAATCGTCTGTGCCTGAATCAGAGATAGAACGCATATTGACTGTTCGTATGGAAGACTTCAATGTATGTTGTGAACCATATTCTTAAAATTGTATTTTTAGAAAGCACTCGAAATGATGATGCCTTCTGCACTTCGAGAGAAAACTGCCGAAACACCGAATGTTAGCTGGGATGAAATTGGTGGCAAGTCTATCGCGTTTTTTCTACAAAAGGAATTCAGGCGTTTGAATAACCAATTGTTAAGAACACCAAAATTTTAAGAAAGACCAGAATGAACACCAGAAGAACACCAGAACACATGCACTCAGATACACACATACGCACAGACATACACATACACACATACACACATACACACATACACACATACACACATACACACATACACACATACACACATACACACATACACACATACACACATACACACATACACACATACACACATACACACATACACACATACACACATACACACATACACACATACACACATACACACATACGCACATACACACATACACACATACACACATACACACATACACACATACACACATACACACATACACACATACACACATACACACATACACACATACACACATACACACATACACACATACACACATACACACATACACACATACACACATACACACATACACACATACACACATACACACACGCTCGCGCATGTTCATATTTTTCCATTTGTTCATATTGTTTATTCATTTTTGATTTTGTAATCTTACCCAATTTCAGGCCTTACTGAAGTAAAGCGTGAAATCCAGGAGACGATTCTATTCCCGGTAGCACATCCAGAAAAGTACAATCTTTTCGGAATAAAGCCTTCCCGCGGTGTTCTTTTCTATGGACCACCCGGCTGTGGAAAAACTCTTCTAGCCAAGGCCGCTGCTACAAACAGCAGTGCTAATTTTATCTCGGTCAAGGTAAATTAATTTTTAAAAAATATCTAAATTTGTCCTTCTAGGGACCTGAACTTCTCACCATGTGGCTGGGCGAATCCGAAGCCAACGTGCGGGAGTTATTCGATCGTGCTCGTGCAGCAGCTCCTTGCATTCTTTTCTTTGATGAAATTGATTCAATTGCGCCGAAAAGGGGATCAGGTTTAAGAATGTGTTGTAAAATTGGTTTAACTGAGAATTCAGGCGAATCAGGGGGTGCAACGGACCGAATTCTGAATCAACTTTTGACAGAGCTCGATGGAATGGATCAAAACAAGCTTGTTTTCATTATCGGAGCTACCAACAGGTAATTTACAGAAACTTTCAAGTCAATTATAGCAAATCAATGAATGTTTGTATGGTCTATAAACACTATTCTTCGATTTGCGGCCTTATCGACTTTGGTCCTGGGTTACGGTAGGTCACCCTAGGTTACTGTCGTTTTGCTCAAAATAGTCCAAAAAAGCCAATTTATGTTTCATTCAACTTGTCTGAATCTGGGGACAAATCTTTGATATAACCGAACTGAAAAATATCAATGTTGAAGAAAGACAGAAATGTTTACATGTCACAACCGTATTTTTCCAAGATATTTTGAAGTTTTCGCAATAGAGGAGAAATATGTGGCCAAAGTTACAGAAAAAGTGCCAATTTTGCACAAATTTGCTACAAAACTAGATTTTACGTATGAACATTTTGAAACACATTCTAGTCAAACAGCGCGAAGATGCCGCAAAAAAGCGCAAATTCAAATAAAAGGTTCAAATCTGTTAACTATAAGTCAAAAACTCAGAAAGCGCCGAGTTTTCGCTTTTATGCGTTGTTTGAATACAATGGGTTTAGAAATGTTCAAACCTTCAATTTTTGTTTTGTGGAAAATATTGTGCAGAAATTGAACATTCCAATGTCATTTCTCATATTTTTCTTCTTTGCCGCGAAATATTCAAAAAAAAAATCTCGAAGAAATTCGGTTTTTTGTATTTTCTTGAATACTGTTAAAGTGCGGTAACAACGAGCATTTGTTCCCAGACCAAGAACAGTTGAATGGAATGTAGAATGGCTTAATTGGACTTGTTTGAGCAAAAGTACAGTAGCTTAGGGTGAACTACCGTAACCCAAGACCAAAATTCGATAATGCACCAAATGCTTTAATAAGTGCTTATAGACTAAACAAACGTTTCTGCACAAAATCCGAGACATCATGTCGCATGGTGATCCCGTTAGAGCATTTTAATTGATAAAATATGTACTCATGGTCTTATCCTATTTTAGACGCGACTGTATGGATCCTGCAATCTTACGACCGGGGCGTTTGGACCAACTGATCTATATCCCACCTCCCGACATGAAAGGCCGCCTTCAAATTTTTCAGGTTTCCAAACAGCAAAATATATAAGTTACCATCATTATAGGCTACCCTTGGTTTTGACATCAAAACAGGCAAAAAGAAGCCAGGAAAGGAAAATTTCATTGAGCCGAATGATGATGATTTGAAACAACTAGCGGAGTACACAAACGGACTTTCTGGTGCGGATATTAGGGAAATTTGTAGCAGGTAATTACAACCAGTTTCGCTTTTCAGTTTTAAATTCAGAGCCGTAAAATGCGCAATTAGGGAACATATTGAAGGAGGGCTCAAAGAACTTTGTCTCACTCGGCAACATTTCGAAACTGTGATGAAAGATGCGCGAAAGTCGATTTCGGACGAAGAATTGAGAAAGTACGATGGAGAAACATTTTCTACAAAGAAAATTATTCAGATATTCACTTGCACATCAAAAGGATGAAGATTCAAACGGAGACACCTTCAAATTCAAGAAATCGGTGAAATCTGAAAAGGAAGAAGAAGTGACCGAAGAGGTAGATCCATTTGCGGCATTCACAAGCTGTTAAATGATGGTATTTGTAAATCTCTGTGTATAAAATATAAAAATCACTTTGAAAATCCCATAAATCCTGAGTTTGCCCCATTCGTTAAAAAAACTATAAAACGTTGTTACGTTTCACTGTTACCAAATGGTTATTCTTAGAGACAAAAAACTTTCTGCGTTCGGGGGGAATCGAACCCCCGTCGAATGCTTGGAAGGCATCCATGCTAACCATTACACCACGAACGCGGTTGGTCGATATCGGCCGTCGCTGAGTTTTGTGACGGCAGCGAAACAGAAAAACCTGTAAGTGCACCGATTGCGATATCGCTAAATGGGCGCCCAAATGTCGCAAAGGCAGTGCTTCCGTGGCGCAATAGGCAGCGCGTTCGGCTGTTAACCGAAAGGTTGGTGGTTCGAGCCCACCCGGGAGCGAAAGTTTTGTTGGACAGTTTTCTGAAACGCGTGACCTTTACGTACCACACCTTTTGTTCGAGGATTCTGTCATTCCAGGAAACCATTTTTGTAACTGAAAAAGGACTTTATTCTATAACAGGTAATAATACAATGGATGAAAAAATTGACTATTTCTGAGTGACTAATGATGACGACGAAACATTTCATTACATTTGGAGATGGTTTGCATATTTTGTTGAAATCTGAAAAACTAATTAGACTCAAATAAAACATTTCACACTGGTTGTGAATTTCACAACATGAACTTCTCTTCATGGGCGCTGGAAAAACGCAAATATTATATTTCTGTACATTTTGTGGATAAGCAACATTGTAAGTACTCCAACTACAGGTACTGTCTGGAGGAGTAGTACAGGGACAGTAGAAACATCTGAAACCAAACACCCTCAAAAATTTTGCTGGAAACATACAACCAATGAAAACGTTTTCTTCAAAAGCCAATAACATAATTACTCCGGGAAAAAACATAAAGGCTCCGAAAACGGACAACTTAAATATTTTCGCGTTAGAAAGTACATAATTTTCACCTGGGCTGCTGTCGCAATTACAAGAGAAACGTGCGATTTCTGAGAAGCCGTCGACAATGTTTTGCATTGCGTTTTTACAAGTTGAACAGTATAAAGAGCAACAAACACAGTTGTCGGCACAGCAATCGTCATGCCTAAAAGGCAAATCAGACAAAACATCCATATGTAGTGATTATCATATTTCCAGGCGTATACAACAGTGGAATTTGCCCAAAGTAACTCGGAACTGTTTCCAAACTCCTGAGAAAAAAGTTTAAAAGTGACAATTAGGATACATTTGCTAATTGGCGTTTTTGAGAAATTTGGTCGAATTGTCCAGCTTTGTACAAGATTGCTCCCACTGGCCAGCCAAAAGTAGATAAAGTAAGATATATTAACCTCCGACCATTTTTGTTGTTAAAAATATGGGATTGAGGAATAACGGTGTCAAAGCGATGATATAACATCATAGCGTTTGGACTCGTAATAGCTAAAAATCAATAACGTGTGTATGTGCATATGTGCGTATGTATATATATGTGTGTGATTGTGTGTGTGTGTGTGTGTGTGTGTGTGTGTGTGTGTGTGTACATTTTGTTTAATTTTTCTAGAAGAAGTTTACTTACAGCCCAACAAAAGGATTGCAACTGAGAGTTCAGCGTTACTTGAAACCCCAAAGTTTTCAGTAAACCCATTCGTATTAACAGCCACTACATAATGATCAAGAAAAAAGGGTTGTACTAACCCTATAGCTATGTGAGCTGCTAGGGAACTGAAAAAAATGTCGCCAAATTTTTAACGTTTGTGCTACTAACATTAAAACATGACTAGTGTTGAGCCGTTTGCATGTGATTGACGTGCGTTTCGACGTTTTATGGCAAATACAATAAAATCCAAGCAAAAATACAGGTGATGAAAGTATGAAATACAAGGTAACCAGTGTCGAGAAAGAAGATGCCGCCATTTTTCCAGACAAGTTTGTTTTTGTCTATAACGCAAAAGGAAACAACATGAAAACACCGAAAGTGGCGGTTAAGTAAATAACAACAAAACACTTCAAAATTACAGGTATAACAGAACAAAAACAAAACTTTCGCTTCGTCAGGATGTGAATGGATTTACCATATGAAAAATTATGGTAAAAATGAATAGAGAAATGCATTTACACATTCAAAATTAAAGCTTACAGAAAATCTGGACTAAAAGAATAATAATATTTTGTTTGAGTGTTTTGGTATCGAGAGGATTTTTTCTTTTCGTTTGAAGGCTTTTCGTTTTACTTATGTCACCTTGACTTTTTAAATATCTTCTTTTTACAGTATCCAAAAGAGGAATCTCTAATTTTTGACGCAATGAACATGTCATTATTGTATCAAGAAAAATGGATTTATTTCATTATTACAAGCTGTACAAAAAATGTTTGACTATATATTTATAGATGCCGACGTGTAAACATTTTTTTATATTTAGAGGTGGGATCGATCATTCAATGATGTCTTACATGCCTGAAAAGTAAATTAGCCCCGATGAAACACTACTTACTGCTTGTAAATTTCACTACATGAACTACCCTTCGTGGGCGCTTGAAAAACGCAAATATTAAATTTCTGTACATTTTGTGGATAAGCAACAATGTAAGGACTCCAACTACAGGAACCATCTGGAGGAGTACTGCAGGAATAGTAGAAATGTCTGAAATACAATAAGTAAAGTTGCAAATGTTAGCTTACAACTACTGAAAACGTTTTCTTCAAAGGCAAACAGCATGATTGCACCGGGAATAAACACGAAGCCTCCGAAAACAGTCAACTTAAATAACTTGACATTGGAAATCATATTTAATTTACCTTGACAGCTGTCGCAATAACCAGAGAAACTTGCGATTTCTGAGAAGCCGGTGACAAATTTCTACATTGCGCGTTAACACGTTGAATAGTATAAATAGCAATAAGGAAAATTGTCGGAACACCAATTACCATTCCCAACAGGCAACTTAGACAAAACATCTGTACGTAGTGATTATCGTGTGCCCAGGTGTATACTACCGTGGAATTCGCCCAAAGCAACCCGGAACTATCCCCAAGTTTCTGAAAAAAAGATGAAAGTTTAAAAGTGTAAATAGAGCAAACATTTGCTAATTGCAGCTTTTGCGCATACTGGTCGAATTTGTAAATTAGAAATTCCACTGGCCAGCCAAAAGTAGATAAAGAGAGATAGGTCGACATTCGAAAAAGTCGACAATTGAAAATATGAGAGTGAGGGATAACAGTATCAAATCGATGATAGAAAACCATAGCGTTTGGAGCCATGATAGCTGAAATTTCAAAAAGCTGTGTTTGTGTGTTTGTGTGTGTGTGTATGTGTGTGTGTGTTTGTGTGTTTGTGTGTGTTTGTGTGTGTTTGTGTGTATGTGTGTGTATGTGTGTGTATGTGTGTGTGTGTTCGCGAAGCGTCCGCGAAAAATAACGTTTTTTGAAAAGTATTAAAACTTACAGCTTAAGAGAAGGATTGCGATTGAGAGTTGAATGTTACTTGAAAAACCAATATTTCGAGTTACCCCTCTTGGATGTACAGCTACCACATAAGGTTCTAGAAAAACTGGCTGCACTAAGCCTATAGCTAAGTGAGCTGCTAAGGAGCTGAAAACCTTTGAGTTTTAGACCTCTTGCCCTTTAAAAACGTCACTAACATTATAACAATACTAGTATTAAGCCGTTTGCAGGTGATTGATGTATGCTTCGACGTCTTATGCCAAATACAATATAATCCAAGCAAAAAGAAAGGTGATGATAGTATAAAATACAATGAAGCCAGAGTCGAAAAAGAGGAGGCCACCATGTTATCCAGACTAAATTGTTTTTGTCTATAACTGAAAAACAATTTTCTGTTTTCAAGCGTTCTAGGCTTCAAAACTTGGGGTGAAAACATCGAAAAATGGTGCTTGAGTCAATAATAACAAACAATTTCAAAATTACAGGATAGACATGAGAAACGAAAAAGTTTTGCCAGGAATTGAATAAATCTCCAAAAGGGAATTCTACCACTTCACGAAAAATTGGATAAAAAAGGTTAACGTACAAAAAGTTAACTCGAAGAAAAACCAGTATTTCAAATCAAGGAATTCTTTCAAGAGTTCTAATGTTCGTTTTCATAAGTATCGCATATCGCGTTCGAGTCAGTACAAGACTTAAATAAAAAGTAGACAAAATGCGTTACTTCAATTAAAATTTGAATTTTGAAAGAGGATTAAAATAAGTTTTTTTTAAAAAAGTTTTTTTTAAATATAAAAAACATTGTTACAGAAAAGGAGGATGTCATTATTTAATCCAGACAAATTTGTTTTTGTCTATAACGTAAAACAAAATTTTGTTTTCAAGTCTGATATTGCTGTGACACATCGAAAAGTGGTGTTGAGTAAATTACAACAAGCAATTTGAAAATTATGAGAAACTAAGAAGTTTCCTTTTGCCAGATTTTGAATGGATCTCAGAATGGAAATGATGCGTTTTTACGAAAAACTGGAAACACTGGTAGCGTACAAAAAGGTTATAAATTGGCATATGTAAATCAGAGGCTTAAAGGAAAATGAGGAATTTGTTAAATTTGTTACTTACATTCAAATATTGAGGATTTTTGGTTTCACATGTCCAACAAAGATTTTGTACAGTAGCAAGTGAAACAGTAAATTTATTTTTTGTTGTGACAATTTGAGATAATACAAGTCTCTATGTAAAACAACAGCAAAAAAACTATTTATCTAGATGCTGGCGTGGCAAATGACGGATGCACAGCACTCGTTTGTTTTCCAAATCGGAGAACACCTTTTCTATATGGAGTTATTGAAACCAGCGGTATTAAAGCACTGATATGACACATAATTCCATATAGTATAAATCTAGCATCGCTTATGTTCCAACTTTGAGGTATATAAGGACGTAACATGAAAACCGCAGCCGACAAAGCTCCAAGAAATGGGATTGACAATAACACTGTGAGAGTCTGAAGTTTATTTTGAAATTGAAAAAATAGCAAACTTTTTTTTTACCGTAATCATGCTCTTTTGTAATCGACGAGTAGACTGTGACACCTGGTTACGAGTTACAGATAAAGCCCGAATTGTCATTGTTCGAAGAACGAGGGAAACGAGAATTGAAGCAAACCACATTCCAGCTTGTAATGTAGAGCCCACTTTATGCTAAAATGAGTTTGAATAATTTTTGCTACAAAAATGCTTTTGGACTTTATGATTTGTTAATAAGCCAAAGTGATGTTGAAATTGATGACAAATTGAATTTGTTGAACTAGCAAAGAAGGGGAGCACCTTCATACTATACTTTCAAGTGATCACGAATTAGTTTATTATCAGGTGAATGAATATGTTAGTGAGTGCAAAGTCAAAAAAATGTGGAAAAACCTCACTACACAAGTACAAAATACATTTTTCCCCTCATATTTAGTCTATTTCTTTACTTGAATAGGTAAAACTGTCGCCAAAATGATTTCAATGGGTGCCTGCCGAAAAAATATCTTTTTTTCTGCGTCTTGAGTAATTGCACGCTCTCAGGCCTGAGTAGCGCACGCATGCTGCAAGAGGCCATTTTTGCAGAATTTTATTTTGGCGACAGCTATATTACGAAAGTCGTGAGTATTGGGTGATCAACTCAAAGCGTTTGATTATTTTGACTATAATACACAAATAAAAACGTTAAAACAGAATGTTGTCATGATTGTCGCAGACGCAGAGAAAAAGCGGCTTTCTCTCCGCAGATGCATGTTTCGCTTGTTTGGCGACGGCTTTATTTGCTAGATAAAACGTTGCTTTTCCTCGCGTCTTTGCGATTTGCACACTCATTGTGTACCATGAGTTACTGGCCGTCTACGGCGGTCCTCACTCCTGGATTCGGCGGCCTTCGGCCGCCTCAAAAGGTTCTCACGGCCTTCGACCATTCGATTTCAAGGCCTGCGGCCTTCGGCCGCATCAGGTCGCTTCGCGGCCTGGCGTCGACGCGCACACGTGTACGCTCGGGTCGGGTACCAAAGGCGGCCGACCACTCTGGGGCTTCGCGTCAGAGCGGTTTCCGGCCGCCCTTGGTACCCTCCCCTCGCTCCCCCACCGCACCACCCCCTCTGCCCCTTGGATATGAAGGGCGGGGGTGCGAACCAACAGACTCCACTCCTCCATTGTATTAATAGATTTTTACAAATGCTAACGCCGGTTCGGATACAGCTTTGGTTGTGTCTACGTCGTTATCTTAGCGTGAAACACACCGTTAGAAAATTTAAAAACTTTCTGACTTTTAGAATAACAGGCTGCCAAAATCTTACTAGAAGTCAGTTGTACTCAAAGTTCTCTCGAGCATCCTAGCGTACATAAATCAAACTGACTTTGTACTGTCCTACGTGAAAATGTCAAAATGGCCTTATCATCGTTTGTACAAGTCTATGTTCGACGTCATTCAGATATACAATTTTCATAAACACAAAACTTGAACCAAAAGACCAACCTGCCATAGGGACATATCAACTCCAAAGGCTAAGTAGCTTACACCAATAGGCGTATCTATATGAACAAAGGTGCATATTACCAGAGCCTGGAACAGAGAAATAAGATTTTAAAAAAGTGTAACTCACTCCAATGAGTACGCTAGGTGAATGTGCTAACAAAGACAGAGCTATACCAGTTTTAAAACCAATTTTATTTTGTGTAGTTATCGTGTAGTAACGCACACCGAAGGCTAGCATAATTAGCATGCAGTTCATATAGCTCAAATATACAAATAAAATGAAAGAAAATAAACATCCCAGTTCTCCGAACTCCATTGCAATCCCGTTTGCGGCATATGCTGCATATTGATTGATTGGTGGCATGGGAAACCTAAAATTATCGATTGATCCTGTATCGTATTACAACAAACGTTGGCATTATCGCCCAGCATGCAATCATTTCCAATACAGAGGATAGTGACCCTTTGACCACGAACAGTGCGAAAACACGCATTGGCTTCGGAGTATAGAAAATAGCTGCGAATAGTAAAAGAATACAAGGGAGAATGGAGAATATCAGGAGAATAGTCCACCAAGTATGTAGCCAATCCATCATTGTGAACATTTGCGTAGGATGGATTTGCTATTCTGCAAGTCTTAACATTTCAATGAGAAGTTCAGGGTAGAAAAAACATTAGAACAATCAGGTGAGTTTCAGAAACCCGCTAATCCTTTCTAGCATGTTTAGCCTATGTTTGGCCTTAGGAACAAAAAAAACACTTATACAAACATTACACTAAACGAAAAACAGAATATCGATGGTACCCAACCGATTTTCTTTGCGTTTACGTTGCACCTGTTTGTATTGCTAGAAATCGTCAAAAATTGAAGTAGCTTTGGGTTGAAGACAAATGAATAGAAACGAGTATTTTTTATAATTTTTAAATTGTTGTTTTTCAAGTTAAAACCGGTTGTTGTCAAAATCGCATTTGAAAATCCCTCGTTTCATGGCTTTTTTGGGGCAGTTGGAAAGTTCTGAGAATGGTTGGTTTTCCAGTCGGACTTCTTTGACAAATGTTTTAAAATATTTCAAATTAGTTCGCACATTGCCAAATGAAGTTTATATTCAGCCAAAGAAGAAATTAGATATTTTTGAAACTGTGAACTTTGGTTACCGATTTTTTTAACGTAATCGATAATTTTCGAGGTAACACGCGAAAAGTTCCAAGTTTTAACCAATTTTGAGTATTGTTTTTCTCTTTTAACTATCATTTATCGTCACTAATTCGGGTTTTGGCCAATTAGGGGATTTGGAAAATTGAATTCGCTACAGAAGGATTTATGCATTCAAGCGTATTTTGAAAACTACAATATCTCATGATCGCCGTAACACGGAACCCAAAAATAACCCTGGCCTAAAAGTTTCAGAAATTTATATTTAGGTCATGGGAATGTCATACACAAGTTTTCAGTAAATCCGATTGTCACGGCGTCTTAAACATATTGTTTTATGATAAAAAGTCGTCAAATTAGCATCCCCGATGAACGCCGCGAACTCATGTCGTACTTGTCTCATCTCAAATGACACATGTTTTCGGGTATCTGAAAAAGTTGAAAATTATCTTAAGAAAAAAGTGAATATCGCTTTTAAAACAAACCTGAATATCGCTTTTAAAACAAACTATTGAATGAGACTTGCAAACATTTTTACAACTGCTTTGAGCTTTTGAAAGTCACAAATTCAAATGCTGAAAACTTTCTTAACATTCCTGTGAATTTTTTCTTAAATATCGGTCTTACCTTTACCTTTTTAATTAACTCAAAGTATTCAAAAACTGAACCATGAAAAATTTGTTGAAAATTAAGGACTTGAAAATTAAGGAAGAGAATTTATTGAACTTTCGAATGGTAGACAGTTAAGAAGGTGTTTTGGAACATTGTGGCTTTTTATTAACCGAACAGTTCTTACCTACCAAAACATGGTGTTTGCTCCTCCTAGGAAGGTCAAAGTATTTTAAAACAAAAAACTATGATTTGGTTTTTTGCCAGTCTGATTTTTCCGTTGAATTCACACAGCTTTAATTTAAACGGAAGCAATCTTGTGAAACAATTTGTCTCGAAATTGTGAAATTATAGTTTCTGATTAGTCATGATAGGTGATAGAGTTGACCGAAACAAGATTTTAATTTTTTCAGCAACTTAAAACTAGGGGTTGGTTTCGTGAAACACCAATTAAAAGCAAATGTTTCATAAAATCTTTAGAAGGCACAAAGAGGGGGCGTTAAACAAATTTTATGTATTCAAAACGCGAAAGACTTCTTAATAGTTTTGTTCTAACATTACATTATATTCAAAAGAAATTGTTTTGGTGTCACATGTAATTGTTTTGACTGGGACAACAAATGTTTCTAACGTTAAGAAATTTAATTGAAAAAGTCAAAGCGCGCCAAAACGAATCAAACACGCTTACTGAACTTCTTAAACGGTTCAAGTCTGTTTTCTTCTAATCACATGAGAAAAATCACGATGTGATTTATGATCATACGAAAATTTGTGTGTAGCTTTGAAACACTCACGCTTCCAATTAACACGGCTATTAGACTTTGACTTTGGGAAACTAAATATATTTCCTGTTTATGAAAGAGGAACTGAAGGCTGGATAGAAAATCTGAAAGGGTTTCTTGCCAAAATCCGAATCACCCGGACGTTCAGTGAAATTCAAAGCGATCTTTCTAAGTCACTAGGTAAATAAGTGAGCGGGGCTTGGGTGGCCCCAATTGAAATTCACGCGCGTTTTTTTTCTGTTCCAAAAGCCAAATTCAAATTAATCTACAATGTTCTCGAAAAATTTAGTCAGTTGCTTCGTCGTTTACGCCGAATAAATACGGTCGCTCCCACCTATGCTACCTCTTTAAAGTTTTTCTGTCATACCAGACACAGAGTATTCTAAGTTCTGTCTTAAGTGAGCCATTGCCATACGGCAAAGATAGTTCAGTTTTAAGAACACAAAACTGAAACCAATGTTTTAAATTTAAAATTGCATTTCGCAAAAGTTTATAAAAACACGATAATTACGTAGATGGTCGAAAAAACAGAAGAAAACAACGTGGAAAAAGATATTCACATTTGTTTGCTTACTTGATAAAACAAACTTTTCTTAAACTTTTAGACACCTTTTTCCACGACATGGCAATTAAGTGTTAAATGTTAAACGTGCAGTGACCACAAAAATGTGTTTTTGGATTGGAGAATAAGTTTTCGCTTAATAATTAATTTGCTGAAAACAGTTTGTCGTTTTTATCAATTGTAGTATTTTCTCATTATCTTGCCAGTTTCATTCTGTATTGTAGCAACCAGTCACGGAAATAGATAAACAAACGACACAATAAGGAAACATCCAGAGACCCTTTTATTGAATTCAAAGAAAGAAAACAACCAAAAATTATAATTCCAGGGCGACGTGCGACGTAAATTCTAAGTTGATTAGAAAGAGTTTTAATTTTTAAATTTTTTCAGTGAGCACGGAATCGAAAACCGTTTCTGTGAAATCGAGTAGTCAACTGTATTCTTTTTTTTTTCGTTTTGTTAAATAATAGGCTATTGAGTGCTTTGCAGGACAAATGCTTTGCAGGACAAATTTCTGCTCCGAGAACTCGTTTGACAACTCGTTAAATTCACTTTCACGCACAAAGTTATGTCAAAAAAAATTTACTGCTAGGGATAAAAATTACAACTTTACAACTTTATTGGGACAATAAGTTTGCATAAATATTCTTTTTTTGTAAACGAAGGATTTGTAAACGCAAAGGCTATTCAGCTATAATCATCTTCACTTTCCGATCCATTGTGATACCCATTTTGAGCAGAAGAACTAGCCTCAGGGAACTTGAAAATCGTCGCACTTTCCTTTCTTGTATAAGTGTTAACCATTATTTCAAATCTAAAATTTTCCTTTGTTACTTTTGGAGCACTTCACACCTGCGAATATCTTCTTCTTTCACTGACATCCTTGCATCCATCATTACAGATTCAAAGTGCGCACGGGTAAGGCGATCCACTTTGTCTCCAGTTTCAATTTCTTCACTTATGGCACACTTTACCGCTCTAATTATCAAGTAAAATTCAAATTCTAAATATAAATGTACCTGCAACAAATATCAGCTAGATCGGCACCAGAGTAGCCGTTGGAGAACTCGGCTAGGAATTCAAGATCAACGTCCGGATCAATTATTCCTTTTTTGTTTTCGCCGGTTTTTACATCAATCCCCAAGTTTGCCTAAGAGATTATGTACTTTTTGAGGTTGATTACTCTAAGAATCTGAAGACGTCCTAACTTGTCTGGTAATGGAATATAGATTAGTTGATCTAGTCTGCCAGGGCGGAGAATGGCGTTGTCCATACAATCAGGTCTGAAAACAGAGGTTGCAAATAAAATTCCAATCTACGGCTGTGAACAAAAAAGAGTTTTTACTCCAAAATGAATACAACGATGAAGACAACTGTGTCAATTGTTATTTGACTACATCAGTATCTCCAAATACGAGAAAAAAAAATACAACGTGAAATATTGAACTACTAGTAATAACAGCAATGTTAGAACAGGCCTAATTCAAACCGTAATAAGTTTACCTGTTTGTTGCACCAATAATGAAAACGTTTTTCTTTTGACCAATGCCATCTAGTTCAGTTAAGAGCTGGTTGATAATGCGATCCGTAGCTCCTCCTGAGTCGCCTAAAACAGAACTTCAAGTTAGATCTTCAAAAACGGATACACTTTGCCATCCCCTCTAATAATTGGGAAGTCGTGTCTGCTTATATGTCATGTGAGCACCGTGGGAGTACGTCACGTATCTGCGTCTCTCATTTTCTCGTGATATTTCACCAAAACGTTAACACAGCATCAACTTCATGGATACGTGACCGCTAGGAGAGAAATGATGAATTAACCTAAGTACGCAGCTGATGATTTTGAATGGGTTGGTCCCCAGCCTCGGCCGGCGGGTGGTGTAGCAGCCACCTGTCCGGCCGAAGGCTGCCAATCCGTGCGGTACAAGGCCGCCTAACGCATATTTGGGGGCAAAGCCCCGACAAGCGGCCGAATGCCGCGAGAAGCCAGGAGTGAGGACCGCCGAAGTCGACGTAACTCCTGGTAAAATTACAAATTGCAATACATTTCCCTTGTGTGTTAAAACTCTAACTCAAAAATCAGTTCTTTAGAAAATTGTAGAAAGCAATTACGAAGACACATACCTGATCCTCTCTTTGGCGCAATCGAATCAATTTCATCGAAGAACAGAATGCATGGAGCTGCACCGCGAGCACGATCGAACAACTCCCGTACGTTTGCTTCAGACTCGCCCAACCACATTGTAAGCAATTCCGGTCCCTAAAACAATCAAAAACTTAGCAGTTTGAAAACTGTATCTACCTTGACCGAAATGAAATTTGCTCCACACATGGTGGCAGCCGCCTTAGCTAGCAGTGTTTTACCGCAACCCGGAGGTCCATAAAAGAGAACACCCCGTGAAGGAGGCGTGCCAAACTTTTCGTACTTTTCCGCATGTTGAATTGGAAATTGTATCATTTCCTGAATGTTTTTCTTGACTTCGTCAAGTCCTGAAGGTTTTATTTAAACGGGTGAATCAAGAGAAAATCCACCTCCAATTGCATCCCATTCTACTTTAGGAGTTTCTACGAGGGTTTCACGAAGGGCAGATGGAGACATCTTTTCCATTGAAACCTGAAGACGTTGGGTATTTTAAAACATTTTGACTAAACCTCAAAATCTTCTTTAGTAACTCTTGCGTTGCTCAAAATCTTTTGACGCTCAGTGGGCGAAGACCGAATTTCATTTCGAATTCGCATTGCACATCTGTGTCCAGCATCTGTAACCAAAGCAGCGAGATCTGCTCCAACATATCCATGAGATTTTGCAGCAATCTAAAACGTATGTTTAAGAAAAAAAATCTTAGATTTATCTGAAAAGTGGCATATGACCCATATATGTTTTCTGAAACTTTTGGACATAGTTTTTGGGTCTCGCGTTACGATAGGTGCCACTTTGGTGTGTTTGAAATTTCAATGTCATTCAAAAATGTTTTTTTCATAGTATTCTGGTAGGAAATTAATTTTTAAGAAACATTAACTTTTGACTCATGCCGGAATTCCTATTGTTTCAACGACTTTTGGCCGAAAAATTTTGACTTTTTTTTGTTACATGACATGCGCATTTGCATCCATTGGAGAGCAAACAATATTTATGACCTACCAAAAGTCAAAATTTTCCTAATCAATTCGATGGAAAATTTCTGATTCAAAGTCGATTTTCGTCATGATGGTCAGTTGTTCGGACTCTAATTTTTGAAAATGTGCAGAAAAATGTGGCGCAATGCGAAAAACTGCAATTTCAAACGTAAAGTTTGACTTTTTCGAGGTTTTAGGGGTGCTAAGTACACAAGTATTTCAATAATCAAGGGTTAGATTTGGAGTATCCACGAGTAAACCTATTGGAAAACCATCACTTCGAAAGGTTTCGACCATTTTTACAAAATTACAGTACCCTACCGTAACCCAGGTCAAGCAATCGATATTGGCCTAAAAGTTTGAAAATTGTCTATACGGCCCATAGGAAGGTTATAGACCAATTTTGGGCCAATTCTATTGCTATCAACATTTTCCTAAGACAGTGGAATGCTCGAGTTTACCAGAGACGATGTCTGAATTCACTTGACATGTCCCAGGTATTTCTCGTTACCTCTTCCAGATCAACGCCGTCAGCAAAGACACCCGTCATGCGCTTCGTTTTGATTTGAAGAATTTTCAATCTGGCTTTCTGATCGGGCACTCCAATTTCAATTTCCCTAAAAGATAAGTGTGAACATATTTTTATCACAAAACAAACTTGTCAAAGCGACCGTAACGTCTCAATGCGGGATCTAAAGCGTTTGGGCGGTTTGTTGCAGCCAAAACGGCCACCCGCCCTCTGCCCGAAACACCTTCCATCGATGCCAAAAGTTGTGATACAACTCGTTTCTCCAAATCACTCTGTGCCTAAAACGCAAAAGTAGAATTCAATACTGAAATTGTCAAACCTTGTCTCGTTTAGGAGCAATGGCGTCAATTTCGTCGATGAATAAGATTGCTGATGTTTGTTGTTGACAGATTTCAAAGGCTTTTCTGATATTTTCTTCGGCTTCTCCTGCGTGTTTTCCGATTATTTCTGGGCCTAAAAGATTTTTTTAATAGATGATGCGAAGTTCCCCTTGAATTGGCATCTCCAGCCCGAAGAAAACAAGCGGTTCTATCGAAAATTTCTCACCATTGATCACGTGAATGAAAACACCGATTTCATCAGCAACCGCCTTCGCAATCGTTGTTTTTCCTGTGCCAGAAGGACCGTGAAGTAGGATTCCATACGAAGGCTCAACCCCAATAGTTTCAAAAATATCGGGGTCCGTCAATGGAATCTCCACCATCATCCGAATTTGATCAATTGCATTGTCAACCTAAAGCAAAGTAAACATGCAACAAGCTTAACTTACCCCACCCAGATCAGCAAATCCAATACGCCTTCGCATTTTGTCATAATGTTGTGGGCTGAATGTTCCGCATACATTGATATTTGTATTCTTATCTACAAAACCGAAGAAGCTTTCTGTCTTGTTGTTGATTTCATAAACCTAAAGGTGACATATTGATCTAATGTTTGAATGAATAACCATAAAATTCTGTCGTTCTCCTTCTGAGTTCACCATTTCCACAACAGTATTGTTATGCACTGGATATGGCACACAGTCAGGTTTGAAAAATGGTTCGACGAATTTACTGAACCAATCACTGGAAAAAAATTTCTCTTACTCTTGCTATTTTTTAAGATGTTGATCTACATAATTCATTTTCTCAAAATCAATTCGTTACCCTACCAAAGAACCAATCCTTTGCGACCTGTTCAATCTACAATTTTAGAATACTGCAGTGAATTAAAGGTTTTCTTGGGCCATACTTCTTAGTTTCTTACTTTATTTATGGAGATTGTAGGTTTTTCATTGTTGTTTGTGAACATTATGGCCATAGTTCTGATAGACCCAAGAACTCTTCGGTCATGGAAAAAAACCTCTTTGGCTGAATATTTTAAAAAGAAAGCCATTAAACCTTTAAACATTGTAATAACTGAAATTTTTGCAATTTTGAATATCAAAGTTAAGTTTGTTTCTATCTCCATTTCTATTAAAGCTACAGAGCCAAGGTTTTATTCGGTTGTTTTTATAATAGTTTTAAAAAGTTGTTCTTTTTTTTTTTGCAAAACCATCATCAATAAAGACCCCATTTTCACTCAAACATGTGGGAAAAAACACGAATGAAAACCTACAAATTTACGCTAGAAACAATTTTTTATGCCGAAAAAAATCAGTTTTACAAGGGCGAACCATCATGCAGAAATGTGGCTGCCGTGGCTTGACATTTTTTGGTCCAAAAGTTTTAAAAACTGTCGCCGATATTCCCCTATATTCATGGGAAATAGCGGCTTGGGTGCCCTTCGCCATTTATGGATACTGTAGGCGCGACGCGCCCTTACGTAAGGAATATTCCTACGGGCGGCGCAAGCATCCGCCGCCTTGCGTCACTGTTCGGTCGTCGCTGACGACGATCGGTCGTCCGTAATGAGTTGATTGCGTCACGATTGTGTTTATGTCGTTGATGCTTCATCTGAATGCGCCCGTAAGTCCACGGGTACTCTCCGCGTGCTTCCCATTAAGCGTAAACCGGTGTGAGCTAGGACTTGTGAGTCCTAAGATGCTGTAAACACCGTTGCTAGGAAGCAGGCAATGGAGATTGCCTCAGAACCTCTCCGCCCGTGATGAAACGGACCCGGAGGAGTGCTCTCAACTGTTTCCTCTCTATTCCCCGACGGAAGTCCACCCGTCGTAGGTGTAAAAGGGGTTCAGAGTTGATTTACATGGTCCTGGGACCCTGGTTTCCTTGGAAGCCGTGCTGATAGCTTCTGCTCAGGTATTCGCCGTCTCACCGTCGCCCGTCGTGCTCCGCTCCGCTCAGTTCCACTCCAGTACACGCTGCGCCCGATCCACATCTTACAAGCTGCGCCCGATCCACGTCGTTCACGTCGTGTCCGATCCCGTTGCTGGAGCCCCACTGCCGGAGATGCGCCCGTCAAAGTCCTCGGGTTGACTAGTTCCCCGCAGGCAACTGTGAGACCTTTTATATTGCTTGTTTTGCTGTTGTTATCTGTACTGGGTAAATTTCCGCACCCTATGGGTGGTTCTGTTCCTTGAGGTGCGTGTGAGAGAGGGGAAAGCCAAGGAAGGCGTCTCGAATCTGGTATGGTGAGCAGGGCAGATCGCCCGACCGGACCCGGCTGGGGGGTATTTCATCCTGCACACTAAAAGGGTAGAAAGATTGGCGACAAAAACACGTATATTTCCTGAGGTTTTCAAGAATTGACACTGTTACCTTTCGATTCACTTTCAACGACTACATTTCGGACATTATCCAGTACACCTACCTTTCCGCAGAATTATCCGTAATTGGCTGTAGGACAATGTTCTTGCAGTTTGTAGCTGTAGGAAATGAAACACTTAACGTGGTATCCTGATGTGCCGATTTTGCTACTTACTTCAGCTTATCTCCAGGTTGAACATCCAGTTGTTGGCGAATTTGTTTAGACAGAGAAATTGTTCCTTTCGCTAAGTTTTTGTCCTCAGATTTCTTGCCAAGAACAAAAGCAGAGAGTTGTTTCGGTGCCTAAACTATTTTAATGTTTTGTGAAAAAAACTACCTGTAGCAAACATGGATTCACATTGGACGATACGTCATCACTATGTAGAAAGCAAAACTGCGGTTCTTCAAAACGGTGATCAGCCGCAACAGTCAGTTGCTTAACCGAAGGGCTTGACCAAACAACCATTACCTGTAAATTGTGAAAGTTTTAAAACATGTGCCTGCTCTGGAAAAACAATAACAAAAGTTAAACATTTCTAAAAAGAAAAACGAGAAAGAATGGGAAGTCATTAACGAGAAAACAATAGGATGAAGGTTATTTGTATCGTCTTGGCCAAAAAACAGTTCTCCCAAAAGTCTTTTCTTTATTGCGTACGTTATTTTGAATCACACGGTATGATTCGAAAGTAGGGTAAGCGCAACTTTTTTGACGCTTTATGATCGAAAATTTGTCAAAAAGACAAGGCGCTTTAAACAGCACAGGGCGCTTTAAACGTAATACCTAAGGTCATTAACAAAACAAATGGGCAGTACCTGTTATTGTTTGATCCCCGTTGGGTTTGATAGTAGTCGAGATGTTTACACTGTAGCGGTTCATACAATTTCTCACCGATACTATTATAACGATTGCACCCGATAGTAAACATCAAGATTAATTTAAATGTTTTATCTTGTTCATTTTTTTTGGCATTTCTGTTTACCCGAGCTATTTCATTGTAATAAATAGAAGATTACATTTGATGACAAGCAAAAAAACGTTTTTACTGAGTTTCGGCGTTTTTTTTTGGATCTCCATGGATTTCACACATATGAATTTTTTTTGGATCTTACACGCACTTGTTTTTTTCTGTTTATAAAACTGAGTGTCATTTATAACATTTGAGGGTTTCCTTTTGTTGGTGAGCAGCGTAACGTGAAATGCGAAATGCCCCACCCCTTCATTTTCCCCCAAACCGACCATGGGGAACACCTAATCCAACATATGTGCACAAAAAGGCGGCCGCAGGCCGCTTTTATAAACCGCCAAACGCCGCCTACTTGAGGGGCCAAAGGCGACGATCACTGTTTGAAGCGGCCGCAGGCCGTCTACCTAAGTAGCCGTTTGAGGCTAGTGAGGCTTTGGCTTCTGGTTGTATAAGCCTAGCAAAGAAAAGTCTTTGGCAACCCCTTGATGATACGAAACACAAGGTTTGGTCGTTTGTGGAAGACCACCGAAGAGCAACAACTGCCATCGCGGCGGCCATTTGTTTTGTTAATGACCTTCCCTTTGGTTTTAAACCGAAAGTTGCGAAAAACTTGTCGCATCGTATTGCAGTTTTTCACTAATGTTTTGCAACTGAATAAAAAAAAACATGAATAGAGGGACCAGTATGTGTTAATGCGAATTACAACACAAAAATTGTTACATTAATTGTTAAATCAGTTTGAGAAAACGAGACGTAAAACTTTAAGCAAACTGAAAGCACCACCCTGAACAGTTATTATTGCCATTAAGAAAAAGTTTTTTTTTAAAAATCAATAAAAAAGGTATAGGAAATTTATAACATTGGTTTTTTGTGGTCAAACTGCCGTGGCAGGGTGTGCTGTGACTTTACGGCAATAGTTTACTTCGGCTGCAACTCGAAGTGTTTTTCCCCAATAAAAGCTGTTTTTAGTGGTTCAATAGCAATAATGATTCATTGTTGCTTATAATAAGAAATAACATTCAGGCACTGATATGGTCGGTGCAAACAATAGATTGTACACAGATGGTGTTTTGACCAAACTGACTTCATAACTTTGATGTCCGATTCCCCACTGTACACCGACAGTAGTTAATTTGTGATGATAATATGTTCTACAAACTTTTAACTGACATTTTTTGCAAATTTATAACTGATTGCTTCTAATGGAAGTTTTTGAAACAACTCCGGCACCTTTGTCTTTTGTTTAAAAACTACTCCGGTACAACGCATCAACAATTGGTTTCAGTCATGGAAACATGGCTCAAAATTTTTTTGGTGATTGGCGCCATTGCCCTCATTGCTTCGGGTCTATGGATTGCCTTTGCTTTTAAAGGAGGTAGGTACCTAGTTTTCTTTCTGTAAATTTATTGTCAGCTATATTTGTTGCCATCGGTGGTGGTCTTTTCACGGCAGGACTTTTCGCTGGTCAGGATGTTTTGTTTAATGAGGTACCAAACAACTTTTTTAAAACAAATTTTTTTCAGAATGCCGATTTAACTTCGTATTTTAAAGCAATGGGAATAGGATTTGCTGTTGGGCTGTTTAGTGCTTTTTGTTCTCTTGGTGCTCATGCTGCTGTTGCTAAAGTGGCAGTCGCCCTTGAAATCAACTCCATACCTCTTGGAACCGTTTTTGGAGGGGCCACAGGATTATTAACAAATGGGTTTTCGAATTTAGTGAGTAATATAGAAAGCCAGAAGTCAGAACTTCGCTTTGCGAATCTTTGTTTTCTGTATTTGATCGCTTTAGGGTCACTCGGTGATTTTTTTAGGGTCACTCGGTGACCCAAGAAAAAAGCGACCTTTGGCCGCCGAAAGGCGTTTTGAGATCATTTGCCGAGGAATTATGTATTTTCGTTGTGATGATTTTTGCACTCTGCTTTTTTAAAGTTAAATCGAAAGAACTTCAATTTCCTTATGGATATCTTAACAAATTTGTAGTGGTTTTTTTTTGCTCGACAGCATTAAGACTGCGTCTCTGTAAGAATGGGGTAAAAAAGAGCAAAAAGTAAAAAGTTGTGTATGACATTCTCAGAATGCTAATCATGATTTTCTGAAGTTTTCAGGTCCGGGTCGTTTTCGGGTGCAGGGGTACGGTAATTTTCAAACTTCACCAAAAATCCCCAAAAACCAATGTCAATTGACCAAAACTCCAATTTCCCCATGAAAATGGAGTGAAAAGCAAAAAAACTGAAAAGAATCCTTTAAAAAAGGTCGAATGGTTTTGCTTGTTTTCTCGAAATATTTCGATTATGGGAAATAAATCAAAAACATGTTTTGTATTTGTCAAGTAATTTGTCAAGCTTTCTCTTTTGACGCCCTTGTAATCGAGTGTTTACATTGTTGTCAAAATCGCATTTGAAAATGTTGAAATAGCGTTTTATAGACTTTGAAAACCCTAGGAATAGTATGTAAATGACTAGCATTTCAATCATTTTTGTTCCGACAATAGTTTTAAACTGTTTCGTGGCAATTCCGACGAATTTTACACAAGGATTGCTTAAACTAGTTAGAAGATGCCCAAATGTCGACAATATTTAGATAATTTCTCAGTGTTCTGCTTTTTACCCCAGTCCCGCAAAGAATTCGATTTTGGACCAATTGACAATGTTTCTGGAAAATCAATTTGCCACTTATACGCTAATAGTAAGGCATTTTGGTGAAGTTTAGAAAAAAACCACCGTACCTACCCCGGGTCACCTACCGTAACCCGACATACGAAAACGAGCCGGACCTGAAAATTTCGAAGAATCATACTAGCTCTTTGGAAGGTCATACACAAATTTTCAATAAATCCGATATTGCGCGCAGCGCGAAGCGCTGCGCGATGGTTTGGTTCCTTGCCTGATTACTGCGGGGTCAGTTAAAACTAAATGCCGCACAGTTTCCTTCAAAATCAATATTTTTCAATTCTGACAAAAGCATCGTTTTCAGCATCAAAAATTGCCCCGGAAACTTGTTTGACAATCTCAAAATTTGTTAATTTTATAAATGGCACATTATGCTGCAAGGCCCAAAAAGTGGCGATGTCTCCCGTATGTCCAATTTCGTCGCAGAACTAGCGAACGGGTTACCCAATCGATATGAAATTTGGAATATAGGTCGGAACCCGTTGCAGTTCGGTGGGCATGAACATTCGAGCCAATTTCGATTACAGGTTTCCTCACAGTACCCTAATTTCCGTTTTGATGAAATGACGTCATTTTTGCTTGAAGCTTGAAGCAGAAGCAGCAGTGCAGCATGCTATCAAAAAGGGTGCCGCGCGCTGCAGTCAGTGTAACCTTTGTGGCTCAGTGGTGTAAACGGCGGGCTATTATGCGGGGGGTCACGGGTTCGGGTCCCGATGTTAGCATTTTTCTTCGTTTTTACTAAATCAATTAGATCGATTCAGTTTTAGAGTTTTTTTTCTTCCAAATAACAAGGCAAACCACAAACTGACATCGATCTTCGCGTGCCAGGAAACAAAACATCCAAATTTGCGCATTATCTCTCTCCCTTCCTCCCCCCTCCGGCCCATAAAAAAACCTATGACAGCTAAAAATAATTATCGAAAACGGAATTCGGCAAAAAAAAAAACGGTCCCCGCCAACTAGGGAATGCGGGCGGCCTTCGGTCAATAATAAGGGCGGCATGCAACCGCTATCAATTAGGGCTGCTATTAACAAAAACAAAGCGGCCAACGGCCGCTATTGAAAACGGCCTTCGGCCGATAATAAAGGCAGCCTCCGGCCGCTATCGATCATGGCCTTCGGCCGGTAATAAAGGCGGCCTATGGCCGCTATCGATAAAGGACTTCGGCCGATAACAAAGGCGGCCTGCGGCCGCTATCGATGACGGCCTTCGGCCGATAATAAAGGCGGCCTGCGGCCGAAATCGAAAACGGCCTTCGGCCGGTAATATAGGCGGCCTACGGCCGATCGATGACGGCCTTCGGCCAATAAAAAAATTGTGTGTAAAAGCGAAAAAAGCTGTCGAATACGGCCTTCGGTGAAAAAAGGCAACCTGCTCATAGAGAGTGTAGCAAAAGTATTCTAAGAATACTGATAAAAAGGAACAATATTTGTGTGAAAAAGCGATCCGCAATAGAAGGGGTGGTTTGGAAAAGGGTGGGTAAAAAGAAAACAAAATGTTTGATCTGCTTAAAGTTAAATTCTTGTACATCGAAGAAGAAATCGCTTTCAAAATATATTATTTTAAATTGACAGCTATTTTGTCAGAAACAAGCACATCACCAAACCACTTCAGCCTTCTTCCGAAGTTACCACATATGCTGATGTATGCTCTATAGTCGGAGCCAGATTGAAATCATGCCGAAACGGCCCTAATGCAGCACTCTGCGTCTTGTGCGAACGAGAGAGTGTGCAAAAAACGAAGCGCAGAGAAAAAAAACAGCTTGCCCTGCCGCTATCTGGCTACAGCTATAACTGTGGAGAAAAAAAGTTTTGTGTTTTCTGCAACATAATAACGACGTCCTAGTGGTGATTCTAAGCGCTTGGTCAGACCTAAAATTTTGAATGATATTTGTACAAATAGGTTTTTTAAGACTATTGATAGATTTTGTTTTTAAATCTTGACTGATATGATGCGATTGCTGCCAAACTTAACACATCAAAAAAATTATTAATGTCAAGAATGTTACACAATTAACTTTGCGAGGACTTTTCTAAATCAAGGAAACTCCAATTTTTAAATCTGGACAGTCATTCCAAGAGTCAATACTATCCTACTACAAGGTATACTTGTCAAACGTTTTGTCTTTGTAATTTAAATCATTTTTTCGGTGAAGGCTGAGGTGGTTTGGTTATGTATTTGTTTATGACAAAATAGCTGTCAATTTAAAATAATATATATTTGAAAGCGATTTCGTCTTCGATGTACAAGAATTTAATTTAAAGCAGATCAAACATTTTGTTCTCTTTTTATCCAGCATTTTCCAAACCACCCCTTCTATTGCGGATCGCTTTTTCACACAAATTTTTTCCTCTGTATCCTTCCCATAAGACGGCTGGTCGATTTTTCCCCGTCTTCTTTTCCGAAGAAAAAATGCTGGTTGTTCATACAACTATTTAAGTGTCACGATAAACCCTTCTTTGAAAACTGGTTGCAAGCTATTATAATCGGAGCATGTATTGGAGCAGTTTGCGAAGCCATAACAATTGGAGTGGACAGTTTGGAGTCTTTAGCGGTAGTGCCAAAGTGTATGTGTTAACTTCCGTTTCAGGGTTTCAAAGCCCTTCGCGACTTTGTGATGAAATTTGCTCCATCGTTCGAGAGCGAAATAAGACTGGCGACTCCGGTTTTGGCTTTTCTTCGCCAGGCTTTGTCGAAAATGGCTGCCTCGCCACAAATCGGGGTACATTGTTTAAGTTTGTAATTGTATCTTTTTCACAGAGAGCGGCATGGGCGATTTTGACTGAGTTTCTGAATATTCACAAACTGTTATCACTTGTGCGAAATTTCGCGAACAGGAGATCCAACTCCCGAAACGAGAGGGTAATCTATAAGTTTTCCTTTAAAAATCCTGTTTATAGGAAGAAGCTAATCCAACCATATCTGATACTGAGGAAGTCCCAATTCTCGAAGCTTCCAACAATGACAATCATGACAATACGGATTCTCAAAACCTTGCGAATTTCGCAGCCACTGTGCAAGCCTTTGATGAACCAACTTTGAATGAAATCATCAACAGACTTGGGCCAACCTTCAATCTTGACAGTTCACGTGAGGATGATCCACAACAAACTGGTGAGTAAACAATATACAAATTCATAGCAAGTTTTAAGTTCACGAAAGTTTCCAAATGGGACCACAGACAAACGATAACACGAATCAAGACATTCCACCTACGCCTAGCGAAACTGACCTGTTTCCAACTAATGTGGAGGATGAAAATGGAACAGGTTCGGAGAATCATATACATTGTTTAGTTTTTTACAGGTTGTTTGATTCAATTGGACTGCGTAAATCTGTTGGATCTGGAACAAGCTGATTTGACTGCCAATATCGACAGAAATGAACTCCAGGTAACGCTAGTCTTTAAGGAAAAATATTAGGTACCACAAGTTAATGCGAGCACGAATGGTGCACGAAAAATTAGGGTTTTACGTACTCATTCTGACCAAAACTGGTATGTTATTTTTGTACTACTTAAAAAAACTTTTAAAAAAAACACTTTCAATTATTTGAACCAGAAATATATTAGTAAACGATTAAGACATGCCATTTGCCAAAACGCACGAAATGATGGCGCGAAATTTTTTTTGCTGAGACATCGCACTCAAAGGCTTCCGAATAGGATATGTGACGGTTTCTCAAAAACAGAAAGTCAACATAGAAAGTGGAAGAGAAAATAGACGATACCTAAGTGGAAAAATATAGTTCCCGCCGCCAATAAGGCATTATGAAAGAGTAGTAATTGATACAGCTTTCGAACGCCGTAAAAGCCAAAACTTGTGCAGATCTAAAACGCTTTCTTCCGCGGACTCATGCCGTGTTTCTGGTTTTCACGCCAGTCAACTGGACTCAAGTCGCACTATTCCTAATTATAGAGCATTCTCAAAATTATTTTTTTCAGAATAATGAAGTTGAAGGATTGCAAAAAGGAACAGTACAGGAACCAGGAGTTCCCCAGTTGGATATAGAAGCTTGGCCAACACGACTTAATCCACTAGGTAAAACCTAAACAACCTAATCTTCAAACTCCGGTTGTTTAGACGCAGTGCAGACTGATTCGCCAAGAGCTGATAACAGTGTCATTCGATCCGCGCATGAATTACTGGTTTTTCACAGCAGATCTGTCAAAGAGTCTGAAGCTTCAGTACCGCTACGACCATTGGAAAACCTTATTTCCATCGGCGCAGGTTTCTCACTGAGAGATGTTCTCTCTAAAATCCCCAAATTTAGGAACACGCCTGGGAAACAGATTACTGTCCTCGCCGAAATCTACAATCTCGAATACAGAGACTCTAAGTAATGGATGGTTCGGAGCAATTGACGCCAACATTAAGTTTTGGGTATTTCAGTCGGTATAATCCACAAGAGAGTCCGTCTTCCTTGACAACTACAACTTCTGGCCTCGAACGTGATTTTCTGCAAGGGAACAATGCGACTGATAAAAGAGAAAAAGATCCGAGCCAGAAAGCGAAAAACAGCAATCGACAAACAGAAGGGAACAAGGAAACAAAGAAAAACCAGCAGAAAATGGAAAATGCTGGCCACGCCGAGAAAACCGTCTCTTCCGAGGTAAATACATGAATTTTCGCAAAAGAAAATTCTTTTATAAACCCACAATTTGTTTTGTTTTGCAGATTGCTACCATCTTCAAAATTGTCACTCATTCTGAAGAACAAAAGGAGTATGTTGTTACTGACTCAACATTGTGGCCCAACATTGAAGGTACTTACGTAACACAAAGATTTTTTTCTCTGTAAGACTCGAGCAGCCTTTGAAAGGAAAATGACATGAAAAAAATCGGATTTTCGAAAAACTTGTGTATAGCCTTCCTTGGAATGTCTAGATGAAATCCTGAAACTTTTCGGGCTTGGTCATGTTTTTGTTTCCGGGTTACGGTAGACTGAATTTGGATATGGTGAAAAAGCAAAGTTTACTAAAACGGTAAGTTATATATGTTTTCTGACAGGAAATTCAATTTTCAAGTTCTCGGAAAATTTTTTCAAATACGGGAAACGGCTGATTAAGATTGTTGAATTGCTGAAAACGTGTCGCTATTTGCTTTTTACACCAAAGATATTTGCTTTTTACACCAAAGAAATCGGATGATACTAAAGTTTGAAAACCTATGACAGTTTTTGGTTTAGCATCTTCAAGAACAGATTCGGCTGAATGCAGGTACCATAAAAGGATTATTATTATTTTAATTATCATTATTAAAGAAGTTGTAAAAACCAAGGCAAAAAAAAAATCAGACGGCGGATTCGAACCCGGGTCGCGAGATTTGTAAGCTAGGATGTTACCCCGCTGCCATAGGGGACTCGCTTTGTAATTAACTTGCCGTCAACTTCAGACGGCCACGGTATCAGAGTGGTAACGTCCCCGCTTACAAATCTTTTTTGTTTTGCCTAAGTTTACTCGGATTCTTTTTGAAAAAATTGAATGCCCTGTCAGAAAACATTTTATAAATTACCGTTTTCGAAAACTTTGATTTTTCACCATATCCAACTTCAATCTACAGTAACCCGGGAACAAGAAATGACCAAGACCCAAATATTTCAGGATTTCATCTAGGGGTCCCAGGAAAGCTATACACAAGTTTTCAGAAAATCCGATTGTTCCCACTAGTCTTACATAGACGACGTCTTAAGTAACTCTAGTTTCAGAAAATATGAAAATTGTGGCAGTTATGGGAGTTCGCGGATCAGGAAAAACTTTCTTGATCCAAACTGTGGTGCTACAATTGGACTATGCTTTTGTAGAATCTGATGTGACGCTATCAAGGATTCCAATTGGTTTGAACTCAAAACTATATTTATTCTTGTTTAGGTATAAATGCCTACGTTCTTCGCAAGCACAAACTGGTCATACTCGATTGTTGTGATAGCATGTGCTACAAAATTGAGGGGTAAGTAGTTTCCAAACACTTTCTCAATTGAACTGTTTAAGAAATTCCCAGGCATCGAGTTCCATAAGTTCTGCGGGAGCTTTGGTTGAGCTCCTATCCTTTTCCCTATCCACCAAGATCATCTACCTTTTTCCTGCCTACGATGTTAGTGTAAAAATGACACAAGTACAAAACGCTTTAGAGCAACTGTCGAAAAGCAGCGGAATTGTGCATAAATCATATCGAACTTTTGACCCAACTTTCTAAACAACACACGGTTTGCTTATTATTGATTACTAAACAGCAAGTTTGTTTTCAGCTCTTGAACTTTCGGGATATTAAGTTTTTATTCCGGTTTGACTCACACGCCCAGGATACAATCGACGATGACATTGCTAGGTTGAATGAAGAAATCGTTAGCAATTGCACTGGCACGGGCATTTCAACTGAGCACTCAATGGTGAGCATTGGATTGAAACATTTGCATAGTTCGGCGTGCACATCTAGTGTTTATAAAATTATTCTTCAAACATTAGCAAAAAAACTTTTGTTTCTTCGTGTCCTTTTCACTTTTTTGACTTTGGACTTTTCACTGGAATGAGTCGCGTTTACTTGATTTTTTTGGTAGTCAGAAAATTTTGAGAATGACTGGAAATACATAAGTATTATTGACTGTCAATCGAAACTGTTCCCTGTCAATTCCAAACAATTTTGTTCGAAAAATGCAGGAAACAAATGCGATGTTGCCTTTTTCAAATGCAATGTTGGCAGCAATAGTATTAGGCGTCGAAAGATAAAAGTTAGACAGATTCAGATTCTTGTAATTTATGCAACACATAAATGATTTTCCCCTTGGTAGGCAACAACTATCATTTTTCGACTGTTTAATTCAACTTTCTGAATTTTTTCTTAATAATTTTTTTCTTTATAGAAATTGGTGTTTGTTTTTGCTAACTCGCAATGTTTAATTTTCCCCGCTAAACATCGAAAACAAAAATTTTTAACACCTCATTGTCGGTGAAAAAATATTGAAAAAAGTATTACACTTAATTTTTGAACCAATTGCTATGAAGCCGCGACATAATCATGCAAAACGGCGTTTTACCATTATACAACAGTATATATAAGCTACAAATTCCTCTTAATGGAAAATTTTCCGATTGACCTCGGTTGAGATATCCTCAGTTGTTGAATCGCGAATCATTTCGCATAGCCAACATAATGTCGGCAAAAATTTGAATGAAACCCGGGACTTAGTAGAGAAAACCAAATTTGGAAGTAATTCAAAGGACAAATGATTTTTAATTAAGATTTTTTAAAGTGCGCTTAGAATTTTGATTATTTCCTAAACGGTGAAATTCGGCGTTAAGACGCATTTTCCCTAATTTTCGAGCCGTTTGGAATAGAGGCGGACCTGGTAAAAATAGATTTGGCTGAAACGGTAAATAAAAGTTAGTTAGGACCCAAATAACCGTAAAATCCACCCCTTTTTGAAAGTTTGCCCCTGAGGGTCCAGAAAATGCCCTGAGGGTACCTTTTTCGTATCTCAGTTCAAAGTCAACTTTTTGCAGTTTTAAAAAAACCAATCGATACATAATTGTATTATAAAAACAATGTAAACAAAAGCGGTTGAAAAATATTTGAATCCAAACACCAAAAAATGTGGAAAAACCAGTGAAAATTTAGGTTTTTCTGGTTTCATTTTATCCTACTAACAGATCGTCTCCGGAAACGATTATAGGCAAATTTTACGCGTCATTTGGAACAAAAAAAATATGTAGGTTTTTATTTTCCGTTTACTGAAAGTTGTGCAAAACACTCTTGAACTCTGCAAAACACTCGAAAACCCAATATCCTCAAAAACTAATAATGCCGTTAGAAAGAGGATACAAAATCACCCCATTTCCGAATTTTGAAAATTACCCCATTTCTGAATGATTCCGAATTTTGTTCCCTAGTTGTGCGAATCAGCTAGAATTCAAAATGTCTTGCAAAATGTTCTTGAATGAGTCAATTTTAATGTGCTGATTTTGTTGTCTTTTGCTATGAAGCTGTAGGGTTCTCTTCAAGTTGCTTAGATTTTTCGGCAATTTCTCAAAATGGGGTAATTTTTTATTTCCTTTCTAATGGCGTTATTAGTTTTTGACTATTTTGGGTTTTGACAGTGTTTCTGGCGTTTGTCCCTATTGAAAACCACGATATAGCAATGTTCAAGAGTTTTTTTGCACAACTTTCAGTGAACGGAAAATAAAAACCTAGATATCGTTTATGTTGAAAATTACCCGTAGAATTTGCTTATAATGGTTTTCGGAGACGATCTGTTAGTATGTTAAAATGAAACCAGAAAAACCTAAATTATCACTGGTTTTTCACTTTTTTTGGTGTTTGGAATCAAATATTTTCAACTACATTTGTTCACAATGTTTTTATATTACAATTATCTATCGATTGGTTTTTTTAAAACTGCAAAAAGTTGACTTTGAACTGAGATACGAAAAAGGTACCCTCAGGGCATTTTCTGGACCCTCAGGGGCAAACTTTCAAAAAGGGGTGGATTTTTACCAGGTCCGCACCCCTGTTGGCCCTAATATCGTGTCTTAAAATTCAAGCAGGCTTGGAAATTTTTTCTTCCAGCATAAGTTCTTCGGTTTCTTTGCCCGCTGAACCCAACAATGTTACTTATAAAATCTAAAAAATGTGTTTGAAATCCAATACGTCGAAATTATAGGAAACACTTATTATTAGGAAACGCGCTGTATTGAATGAAACAATTAACACAAAATTCGTCTAAACGGGAGATATTTGAATTTGGGTCAACGCCTTATTTTTAGATTTCGGAAGACTCGCGACAACTTTTACAAAATATCCAAGCTTCCTGCCGAATGGAAGTTCTTCCGCTAAAACAACTGCAAGAAACTGAAATTTCTCTGAGCTACAGAGAAGACTACAAAAGGTAGAGATTCAAGTAAAATATAAGAAGTGATTCATTTCAGAGAACTAGAAACGGTCATGAACGAAATCCTGGCTTCTGATTCTACTGGCGGGTTTCTTGAAGCCATGGTATATTGCCAAACGTCAAATAAATTTTAAATATACATTTTCAGACTTTTAATACATTGCGGAACCTCACCGTTGAACTATACGCAAAAATGAACAACCAGGCTCTTGCACAGAACCTTGCCGATCTTCAGAACAAATATACGTTGAAGAAAAGCGAGGGTAGTGATTATGGCACAGAGGTTGGCCTTTTAGTTACTTTATTGAAAAACAAAGTTGCAGCAGTTTTTCAAAGACGTGGAAGCATTCTTGAAGCAAAAAACGACTAATTCTACTTACAAACGATGTAAAGAAGACATGGTGAATTTTGTAAATGCTTCCACAAAGCAGAGTAGGTTTTTGGACTTTTTGAGCCAGAAAGACTTTATAGTCGCCGCAGCCAATGACTTGCCTGAAGAAGAAGAAAAGAAAGCACAACTGATGATGCAGTTTGTAAAGAGGGTTATTGGCATGGCCAATACTTTGACGTGGTTTGCTGTCAATAATACTGAAGAGAGTAAACTCTGCGAACAGGTATGAAACTTTACGAAACGAAAATCTTTTCAGGCAATTTCCCTCGGTCTTCGAGGATTCCTTTTGCTTTCACAAACCGACAACAGAACTTTGAACCAGATTTCTTTGAAATTGGCCGTGGACGACGTACTTTTATGGTATTTGAAAAAACCGATTGTACATAGATTATACGAGTGAGTTGGGTATATTTTAGTCTCAAAAACTTCTAAACCCAATCTTGTATCAAAGAAAGATGGCAAAACAGTCAATAAAATAAAGAGGGAATTTTTCAAACTCTTCCGTAATACTTTATTCTGTTACACTGCTGTGCAAAAGTATGGTCCCACCCCCCCCCCCCCCAAAACCACCAACATCATACTTGGACAAAAATTTCAAAATCTCACGGAATTACACCTATCTCAGTGAATTCCGCGTGATGTAAAACCCTATTATCACACTTTACTCTATAGATTGTTTATGACAAATATTGATTTATCGATTTTTTCTAGTTTTTTTGGCAAAACAATGCCCCACCATGCATTTTTTGCATTTTCCATTTCCAATATTGTTTCAAAGTGGGCAAAATGATTCAACCAAGTTAAGTAATCAGTTCTTATTACTCTGCGTCACAATAATTCTCTTCAGACGTTTTTGGCCTCTTAAAACGACCGTCAACTACAATGTGCCTTGTAAAAACTTTGCAAGTGGGCCCTGAAAAATATATAACAAGTCAATCGATAATTGTAAATGGGGATTGGTTATTCACAGTTTTCCAAAACTTTAAATGCAAATCAAGCTTTTCAGTCGAACGAAACCGATACCTCAATCTGCGCGCGACAGCCTCAATCTAAATGTCGCTTTTTTTCAAAACTTGTGCTTTAAACAAGTTTTCGTTGGACTGAAAAGCCTGAGTGGCATTCAAAGCCTAGGAAAACTGTTAATAATAGAACCAAATTTACGAATTTTGATGCATGGTTATATATTTCTTAGGGCCCACTTGCAAAGTATGGAGAAGGTGCACTTTAGTTGACAGTCATTTTAAGAGGCGAAAAACGCCTGAAGAGAATTTTTCGCGGCAGAATATAATGAACCACGTGGTTGAACTTTGTTGCGCCTTTTTAAACCTATAGTGTTGGGGGGGGGGGGTGGACCATAGTTTTGCACAGCAATGTATACTTAGAACAATTTCAACAGTTGTTGTGTTGAATTGGAAAAAAGTACAGTTTTTATGGTAAAATCTTCTGATCCCTGATCCTTCTTGTTTGCGATCCAATTCAGTCAAGGTTAGGGCTTTATTTTGTAAAATTGAGCCTTAAAATGTAGGTTAACTTCTATCGGATGAAACAGTTGATTGAACAAACCACAAATATGAGCTCCTTGTTTTCGAAAAACTGAAAGAATGTCTTATATTTATACCATTTTCTAAGTTTCCATCAACTTATTTATACTTTTTCAGAAACGCCTGGACATTACTGACTTTACTTGCTCGCAACGGTTTTCGTTTACTACTTTTGAATTTTGATTTTTGGCCGGTTGTGGAAGAATTTCTGCGAAAGAAAGAGCTATCCTGCACTGAACACAGAGTCTTCTGGTAGGTAAAAAAATCGAATTTGTACGTTTGTTTCAGTGGAATATTGGATTTTGTGAATGAATTAACTGATCAAAGTGCGCCTTCATTCTTACCTGAAGAAACATCATTTTGGTAAGGGTTTTGAAAGTGTGTTTTAAATTTTTATGTTATAGGGAGCGACGAAACGTTTTCGTTAACAGAAAGAACTTAGCAGAGATTGCTTTCCACTTCGAACAGGAATCATCACAGGAAACGGATGAATTGGTCGAGGTAAAACGAGGGTTACTGAGATTTCGTAACCTTTTGTAGCACATTCTGAAACAACCGGACGACTGTGAAGAAAACCATAAAATCTTTATTGAAAAACCTCAAACGTGGTTAGAAAATGGTCCATATAAAGATCATTTTGCGGGGATTCCGGCTAAAAACCGAGGAAAAGTACTCGACGAGTTAACCCATGTCAACATTTGCAAAATGCACAAATCTATAGGTCAGTTTGTTTGCTTTCAAATGGTAACCTCGCGCTTTAAGCTCACCATTCTTCTAAGAAACTGCTCCCAGTTTTACCTCAGCTGTGTTCCACTGCTTTCAAGAAACAAGATAGAGGTGCCTTGGTTATAAAAACACGTTTCAACATTATCTCAAATATGGCAGGTAAGCACATATGGTTTTTTGTCTCGATTGTATTCGAACATCGGTTACCCAAGACCTGCATGTATTTTGACCTCTGGCGTAAGCTACATAAAATACCACTTTTGTGAAAAGCACATTGGTTTCAACAAGAGTTTGTAGGGAACCAGGGAAAAGAAAATTTTTCATCCCGAACACTCATTTTGCACCAAATTCAATGAGCAATCTTATGCACCAAGAGGTCAAAATCCACGCAGGTTCAGGGTGTAATAGGTATTGGAAAAAAAAACAATACAATCGAAAACATCCTATATATATATTTAAATACCTTTCCCGCTCGAAATACATAGCAAACTTTGTTTGCACATGATGAAAAACAAAATCCGGGAGCTCATAGTGTTTAGGGAAGGGATAAAAATCCTTTTCAAAAGTGTTTGAAATCCAAATTGCACGAAACATTTAAAAAACATAGTTTGTACATTTAAAAACATAAATTGTACGAAACATTTAAAAACATAGAAAACAAAATTGCTGTGCATTCATTTCAGTATGGAGGGATCAAAATTAGAAAGAAAGACAAACCGCAAAAAAGTGAAAAATTTTTCTAAATACTCTTTTAACGGTTGTACACAAAAGAAAAAACTTCAGTATCCGATTATGAATTGATCAATTTGGAACATTTTGAGCTGAGTTACAGTAACATGGGTTACTCTACCGTAAGCTGCGACTAACAAACAATAATGACCCAAGTGTCTCAAAAATCGTTTTTAGGTTAAATACATGTTTTCACAAAATGTTTAGCAAAATCCATGATATTGACCCTCCGGCTTTGTCGCTGTGTTACTCGGGTCATAAAGAATTCGCGTCTTAACGTTCAAAAGCAAATGTAATCTTTTCAGAGACTTTTCGTGAAAATACCGCTCAGTTTCAAACTTTTATGAAGTCAGCGCAGAAATTCGTTTTAGAGGAGCTTGCGCTAAAACCACTTCCGCCCTATCTGACATCGGTAAGAAGACAAACTTTTAATTTTGTAAATCAATTTTTCAGATTCTAAGATGTTGCTGTTATTTGGTCGGTTCAGAACGTCGCACAGGGTTTTGCGATTCACCTGGTAAAACGGAATATCAATCAAATGTGGGTTTGCTTCAAACTCCTGTAACCGCAATTCACAACCTGTACGAAAGTTTTATATAAAAAGTAGAAAAACCGATGTAGATACTGTACTTTGTCATGACAATTAGCTATTGGATTATGGTTTATTTGTCGAAATGTTACTTATATATAAAAACTCTTCATTTTTTAAATAAAAATTTCAGGTCGTCACCTTTTCCGAATTGGCATCAACGATCAAACTTCAAAACATTTACAAATTCTACACTTGTACTTGCCATCTACTTATGGAAGCGAATTTGGTGCCAATTTTGATTGACAACTTCTGCAAGCGAAATTTGAGAACAACTTCTGGAAACGAAGTAGGAACTGATTTGTTTGTCTAATTCAATTCCTAAATTTTAGTGGGTTGTTGCTATATTAAGGCATCTGCTTGCTGATCAATTTGATCTGGAACATTTATCAGCAAACCATTACATTGCAAACCGAATGGAACTTTGCAAACAAACTGCAGAATACATGCAGATATGTGGTTGGGTTAACAATGTTTGAAAAAAAATTATTTCAGTTGACATTTTCAAAGACAAGTTATCTTCTGCAAGATCGGCCGAAAACGCTAAAATTGAATTTGGGAACTGTTGTATTTTTGTTAACAAATTGTTATCTGTGTTCTACAATCTTCACAGCGATATGGAGTTCTTTGACAGTGTTAGGTGAGTTCAGCGAAAGACGCAATAAAACACAACTCAATGCAAATACTATGTTTTTACTAGTCCATAGCCAAAAAACGAACTATACAATTGTTCTTTTTTCGACTAAAACTCCCTGGAAACGTGAAGTCGTTTTTTTGGGAAAAGCAAGTGTTGGCGATGCCGGTATAAAACCGTAGGCTTTGTTCATACGCTATATAGTTTATTTCCAACATAGGGTAAAATCGCAATCGCCCCACACCATTTGGTCCACCGCGGTGCAGTTGCACCCGCATTCAATGTACGTTGTGGGGGGGGGGGGGGCGATTTTGGTGGGGATATGATTTAGTTATCAATTGCGTAATTGCACCCCACAGTTATGTGGGGGGAACGAAATTGCGTCACCAGGACCTATCGCAATCGTCACTCCCACCTGTCGCAATCGCACCCCCCACCCATTTGCGCTTTGCAGATGCGTCTCCTCAATACGTAGCACTTTCACCCCCCCCTCCCCCAAGACCAACCGCAACTAGCGAAAGTCCTGGAAGCAGTTTTCGTTTTTTATGTTTCTTGTTGGGAAACGCACTATGTTCACACAAAGTTCTAACCTTGCCGAAGAGCCGAGTAAACGAAATAAAGTTTGCACCACTATCTTTCGCCAAATTTAAAATGCCGAAAACCCGCCGAAAAAAGGTTCTTATGCGTCTGCGCTAACTGTACGTTTTCGGGTGTTGGATTTCTTTTTGTTGTCTAAATTTGCATTTTTCCTTTTGTCTTTTGCAATAAGAATTCAAAACTGGCAGCAGCTATATTTCTGTCTTCAAAATTTTTGAGTTCATTGAAGAACGTCGGCTTAGCAACGGTTAAATGTTTCGAAAAGACTCGTTCATGTTTTTTTCAGAAGCGGCGGCACCGGTCAGAGTTTGTTAAAGAATTTTGCAACTCTTCTGGAAACAATGTTTAATCTTCAGAAGCTTCCGATTCACGAGTAAGATCTCAATAACCCAGTTCATAACTATTTTTAAGGGATGATGCATCTTATACAGAACATTTACTAACTTTGCTATTGAACTTGGCATCAGTTTCTGGTTACAATGTGCCTGAGGTCTACTCAATCCGCGGCATTAGGCAGAATTGTGAACTAAATCATATTCTACCAAAGAAAGTCAAAGTTTTCTTTGCCGATTTTGAAAAAATTGATATTGCGATTCAAAACGTAAGTTTCTATTCGGTTACATAAAATTACAAAAAAATAGAAAGAGGATGATCGTTACGCGGTCGTAGCTGCACATTTAATAACAGCTGAAAACTCCATGTTCACGCGACGGGTGCAACAAATACGAGGTTTGTAATAAAAAATTAAACTAAGATTAATTAAAGCTCGAATCAAACAAGTACAAGGATTGAATCGGAAGAGGAACAAAAATGAAAAAGCGAGAAAAGATTGGGAAGACCAGCAGAGAAAACGAATTCGAGAAAAAGATGCACCGCAAGAGGTAGGCGCATTTTTGTCTTCAATGGCATTTTGACATTAAAAATAAATATTAAAAAAACCAATTCAGATCATCCTCAATCCTGAAACATTTGCCCAACGCTTCTCAAATGTTGGCTCATCTTCCCAGTTACGCCCTGCAGTGGAGAATGTCCACTTCATCAGCAAAGGGTTGAAGTTGAAAGTTACGAAGCGTCAATATGATTCTCCTGCCCAAATTTTCAAACTGATCAAAGAAAAGGTAAATTTCCCCCCCCCCCCCCCCAGTTCAGTGACACATTTGGTTTCAGTGCAAGAATAAAGGAAAAGCATTTGCTCAATTCTTGCTTTTCTACAATGACATGGAGTTTAAGAAAATTGAGTTTGATGCGTTAAATGAGTAAGCCATGATTCTAACAGCCACAAAAACAAACTTTTTTCCAGATGGATCAATAAGGTATTAGACAAAAAGAAGTTGTCTGAAAAGTTGAATTGTGCACGTGAAAAAGTTAAACTTATGAAGCGACTGACTCACATGGACTTTGTCTGGGCGCAGATGAACTACGAATTTATGGTATGTTTTCAAAAAGATGAAACTGGAAAAACTGTCGTTTTCAAAATTACTTTAAAACTGTATGTACACAGCGTAGGTAAAGCGCAATTGGCGAAAACGAATATAATGAAAGGAGGGCGCAGACGGCCAGCTCTACGCCCTCGTGACTTGGTGTGCTTTTTCGTCGCTGTCTGACTCGTGAGCGTCTCAAATTCGGCTGCCAGATCGTATGTTATGCTTTCTATTTGAACATTTTAGTTGAGCGTACTTGCAAACAAAAAATTTAAATATTTGAACAGCAATCGCGAATCAGCAGACATGTCGATGTTAAATCAAAAAATTTTCAAAAAAAAAATGTTCAAACAAAAGAATTTTGGTTTTTGCTGGCCTTAGACTACATAAATACCTATTGAAAACCTATTGAAAAACGGCAGCTTTTTGTGAAATGTGCGACAAAAATGCGTAAAACGTTTTGTAAAATTACGCAGAACTCGTAAAATCATTTTGAGCTTATTCGAAGTTTAGCTTCGACTTTTTTGACATAATTGCTATATTTCAGCTTATTCGAGTTGAATTCGAAATCTGATTTTTTTTAAATGCGAAAATGTGACAATTTTGAAACTGTTGGGATATCCACATATACATTTGATATTTTCTGCCTGTCGGTTAGCAACGACACGTAATAGGCAAAATAAGCCTTTTCTAGAGGGAGAGAGGGCGGTGGGGTTAGAAAACGAGGGAGGGTACAGAAGTACGGCCGGGAATCGCTCTGGGCCAGAGTGGTCGGCCGCATAGCAGACCCGAGCGGCCGCCGAATCCAAAAAGCGATGACCCGCAAAGTGGGGCTTTGACTTCTGGCATGAAAAGCCAGTACTCGTTCAAATGTCAAATCGTCTGAAAACAAGATAATTTTTTAGCATAAATTTATATTTGAAAATTAATTGTTAACAAAACTCAAAGTCTTTAGGAAAATTGCTATATCTTGAAAGGAGATGTTTCATCTGCAAATCTTATCGACCATCTGAAGAACTTGAACAAAACATTCGTTTCTGAAGACGACGGCATCGATATGGTTGCCCGGATTGACAGCAGTTTTTCTTTGGTCGCAGAGGAGAAGCTAAGCGTTTCTGATCTAGTCCTGAATGAAGATTTCTTTAGCAACGTTACAGAGGTATGTTAAAACAACTGTGAAAAGTTTTTCGTTTTCAGGAAGTGCGTAGAAGCGCTGTAACTTATTCTATACCAACTCTGAGAGAGCTTCATTTCCGAGGGGATATTCCACGACAACTAGCATTTCTTCTTGTGCGAGTGTGGCAGAAAGCTCTATGTTACCAGGTAAATCCATCTTAACTTTCGAAAAGTTCTCTTTTATTTCAGGCAGTGTTTCCGCCTTCTGCTAGTGTTATCGATGTAATCAATAATCTTAAAATTTTACAATTTTCAAAAATTGGAGTACGTTCACCTTATCAAGATATCGACGCAAATAAGTTACTCTCGAATATTGGATTTCATTGTATTGAACTTGTGGTTTCATAATTTTCGTTATTGTTTGTTCTTCAACTTGAATGGGTTTGATTGTTTGAACAACAATATCACGAACTTACCTTACCCGAATTCTGAATGAAGTTTTGATTTGATCCGCGGTGTGAAATAAGGGCTGAGGGCCAAAAGCCCCAGTGGGGACGGAACCTGGATGGGCGACCCCATTTGCACAGAATTGAAAAATACATAGAATTCAAATCGACGTGGGTTTTAGTATGATAAGGACATTTTTGTCTGTTATCACGCCGTGTGTGTATCTGTGTGACAGTGTGTGTGTGCATGTGTGTATGTGTGTGCATGTGTGTGTGGGTGTGTGTGACTGTTTTCTTTTTTTTTGGGCATTTTTGAAGACAACTTCTTATGTTTATGTTTTAATAAATTCATAACACATAAAAAAATTCAAAATCAAGGGAAAAAATTATTTATTTGTGTGCCTGAGCAACAGTAATTGATGCGATAGCGGCACTGTTTGGTTTCCCCATTCTGAGAACACCTTTTCTGTATGGGGCTACTGACAATAGCGGTATTAATGCGCTGATGTGACACATAGTTCCGTAGATTATAAATCGAGCATCAGTTATATTCCAACTTTGAGGAATATAAGGGCGTAGCACAATAAGGGTTGCGGAAATGGCGCCAAGGAGTGGAATTGTGAGGAGCACGGTGAGAGTCTGAAAGCTTACAAAACTATTGAAAAATGAACATTTTTAACCACCTTCATCATACTCTTCTGCAACCGTTGTGTAGATTGAGAAACCAAATTTTGGGTTTTGAGCATTGCTTGAATCGTCAGTTTCCTCAGAACAAGAGAAGCAAGGATGGAGATGAACCATAATCCAGGTTGTAAAACGGATCCCACTTTCTGCTGAAAAATGAGGGTGAAAACATTTTCAACAAAATTTTAAAAAATGCCCTCGGCTTGGGTTTTGAAACAGCAATAACTGCGTTTACCACAAATAATGCGCTTTGGATACCGTAATAGAGGATACCGTATTTTTTTACAGGCTTTTTCTCCATTTTGGATACGGATACATTAGCGTTCTTACCGGCCGGGCAGGGCGATTTGAAAAAAAAAGAAGAAAACCCTCGTTACCTCCAAAAAATACGGAGTCCGAAAAAGTTAAACATTTGTGCTAGAAATTGTAGTTTTTTTTCGATTTTTTCGACATTTGACATAAAAGTATCGTAAAACTCCATTATGGCAGAACGTTGCGTGTCGATGACAAAAATCGGCTTTGAAGACATTTTTTCCATCGCTTTTTTAAAGAAAAAGTTCATTTTTGGTAGGTCAAAAATATGCTTTCTTCTAAATTTATTTAAAACTAATTTTTTAACAAAAGTCAATTAATGATAAAGCCCAATGTTTTTTTACGAACTCATTTACAAAACGAATTGTCACCATTTTCATTTTACCTGTCATTCATATCAAGTGTGCTTTAACAATCTGCCCTCAAGGATTACAACGCTAAGGGTTTAAAAAATTCACTTGCCTGCCAAAGAGACGTATCAGCTCCAAAAACTAAGTAATTTACTCCAATCGGGGTTTCAGTATGAACAATTGTACAAACCAAAAGTGCCTGAAAACTTGCTAACCTACAAAAACTAGACTTACTCCAATTATTAGACTAGGTATATTTGCCAACAATGACAAAGTAAACCCAGTTTTAAGAAATATTGTTCTTTGTGTAATAATTATGTTGTACCGTACACCGAAGGATAGCATAATCAGCATACAGTTCATAAAACTTAAATATACAAAAAGGACGAAGAAAACAAAACATCCCCCATTCTCCGAACTCTTTAGCAATGCCATTTACAGCGTAAAAAGCAATACCGTTTTTTGGTGGCATGGGAAATCTAAATCTATTGATTTGTTTTTGCTTTTTCACAAACGTTAGCATCATTGCCCAAATAGAAAACATCTCCAAAACAGAAGAAAGCGATCCTTCAACGATGAATAGTGCAAAGGCCCGCATTGGCTTAGGAGTGTAGAAAATAGCAGCATATAGTAAAAGAATACAAGGAAAAATAGAAAATATCAGTAGAAGAGTCCACCAAGTATGTAGCCAATCCATCATTGTGAACATAGAAGGAATTCGGAATTCTGTAAGTGTTCGCAGAATATAAACCTTGAAAAAAATAATCTCATCACTTCATACAACACTGATCTCTAATGCATTCGAATACAGGTGTTGTTCTGCCAAATGATACAATATAACCCATAAAAACACATTGTTATTCTTATAACTTTCAGACAGTATGTCCTCTAAGAAGCCCAATTACTATTTTAGAAATAGTATCGCTTTCAGTAAAGTACCATCCTGGACCCAGGAAAGCTGTGATTAGATAGAAAGTGTTTTCTGGGTTGTCAACGTCGCAGAATGCTTGCCAAGCCCTCATTAGCATGTGAGTTACATGAGCGTGGAAAATCTCCCTATTACTCCCTTTAATTGAGTTTTGACTTTTGAAAATTAATTGACTAGACTGACTTTTGTGCCCTATCGGTTGGTACAACGTTTAGTTTAGTTTGTGATGCGAGTTTCTGATACGATTGTTCGGCTATGAGTTTCTCTCAAATTATCTTTACCAGCGCTACAGTACCAGCCATAATGATATCAACTTATTGGTTGTTGCAATTTTTGACTTCCGATTGAGTTCGTAGACGTCTAGTAACTGAGGAAAAGGTGTGAAACGACAATATTTCTGCAGTTGTGGCGGCCCCTTTAACAACATTCGCTTTCTTGGAAAAACCTATTTTTGACGCGCGTCAAAATTGACAAAAATGTGCTATTTTCCAGACTATGTTTGCTTGGAATGGGCGGAAAACCACTTCGCCAGTCGACAACTTTAAAAAGGGTTTTCCACGCACTACTTAGCCAAGATCATACTGTAAAAATTTGCCGTGGTCTTGAAAAACTGAGGTTTTTGAAATATTGCACACATGTTGAAAAGTGGCAGCCATTTTACGCACTCACTTTTTCCATCTGACAAGCCTTTTAATAAAGTTTCCGCCTTTCGGATAGGTTTTGGGCCCCTTTTCCAAGCAAACATTGTGGTGAAAACTGCCCATTTTTGGTCAATTTTAACGCTCATACGCTAAAACTGCAACACTTATAGATTTTCACACCTTTTCCCAAGTTTCTTGTATAGACATGTGCAACTCAATCGGAAGGTAAAGTTGCAAAAAAAAACTAAAGGTCTTTATGGTCGGAACTGTACTTTGGTTCAATGAAATCTCAGATCGTTATGGTATCAAAGACAAACAAAAAATTGTGTAGCCCATTGCCATTTTAATACGGAAATGAATCAGCCCTTTGCTCTGTCCGCAACTAAAATATAATCTACTGGAGTGGAGGTACGGTGGAGAAAACTATAGGGCTGATAAATGCGGCCGGGGACCGCATGGGCGCACAATGATATGTTTTACGTCCGTACGTTCAACCCAAACACTGACTCATTAACAGCGAGCAAACATGAACTTTTACTAGCTCGCACAAACATTATCGAAATGAAAAGGAACCTATATTTAATGTAAATGTTTTGACTGGAACTGCATGTAGATGTCAAAGCTTGATTAGACTCTACAAAGTAAAAAAATAAAAGTACAAAAATTAATGAAAATCTGATTCACTTATTCATACAAGTAGTGTTTTCATAAGAAACTTGGTATACGGGATGTTTGATCATACGAAATTTTGAGGGAACCACAGAAACAATTCCGGTTGTAATCAACATGACTTAATTACGTGTTACAAGTAACGGAAGTATTATATTATTCTAAGAAATGTGAAAAAAATTCTTCTTTTGTGGGTGTCAACTTTTTGTCAGAAAAGGAAAAAAATGGTTTTTGATTAGGCAAAGTATAGCCAACAAAGCCCATACTTTGAAATGTACTAGTTCATATCACTTAGCGTGTAATACCTACACAAGTGGGCAAAAATAGAAGGTACAAAACGGGAATTTTCAATGTATGGATACATCAATTACAGAAAATAGGAAGTAATGAGTTGAAAAGACATAATTTCCACATCAGGAATGTTTCAGTCCAAATTAGCCCAAAACATTGCTTTGTAGAACTGGCAAAGGAAGTGCTAAGTTTTTCTGAAAACACCAGACAACCTAAGATAAAGTCTGTACCTGCCCAAAGATAATTAAACGCATGGGAAAATTTGAAAAGATGTTTAAAGAACGGGAAAAGGGAAATGTGTTCAGTGTTTCTGGCTGTTTTGGCTGGACCCTGCCAAGAAATTGTAACTGTTATTTCAATTTTGGAGCAACAATTGTTGCTGCTTTCAAGGTATACGGCAAAAAGAAAAAGAAAAAATGGTAAGAGACCGAAGAAAAATTATCATTTTCATTAACGTAATGGCGTTGAAGTTTTCGAAAAGTTGCCCACAGAAACTCATTTTAAAACTGTACGTGCTTTTTTAAATGTCAAGTTTGCTTTGACTTTGCTTTCAATTATCATGCTTTCATCATCTCCAATTATAAATGTTTCACAGGTGGAAAACGCTCAGTAATTTTAATATATGCTTTCTAAACATAACCAAAGAATAATATTTATTGATATATCGTCACATTTTCATCACATTGAAAAAATCCAACTACAAGTGGGTAGGGGCCCTTGAAATCTGAATATTCAAATGAAAACAAAATAATGACCAATAAAAGGGAAAATCTCGGAAGTGAAAGATTAGATAGAAGGAACTTGACAAACTCATCAATTAAAATGGGAACGGAATTATTCAGGGAGGAGATTTGGAACACCCATTCACAACTGTCCCAATCAAAGGGCACAATTACAATCTGATGGGAGGGGTCTTCACCGGTACTAGGAGAACCCATACTTGATGGATTGATGGAGGGAAACGGTAACTGGAAGGTACTCATTCATGATGGGAAGGATAGATATTGGGCAGGAAATGTGGGCAACGAACATTGGGCAAACGACCCATTCAAAGAACACAAACACAGTTCAGTGGAAGAAGAGGGGGTGTTCACCGGGATCAGAAGTACCCATGCTTGAAAAGGAGAGAAGGTGTTTAGGAACACAACTGGACAACAGAAGACAACACGTTTGTACAAACAAGTACAGATGCAAAGAAGGAAGCAGGTCAGTACAACTGGAATTCGACCAGAAGAGGAATATGGTCGCTCGGGATGTACTTGTTCGGCCACGGACCAGTGGTTTTGTTGATCAACTTCAGCGGAGGGAGAGACACCTTCTTCCGCACTTCAAGGGTTCCCGTGAAAGCGATGAAGTCGTCGTACTGCAAAGTTTGATTTATTTTTCAGCAGTCTAATTTTAATCAATCAATTCCTACAAAATTACCTTGATGTTCAGCCCATTACAAAAGAAAATATTGTCTGGCTGCCACGCGTCATTGTGAACCGAAGTCATCTGGCAGGGGCTGTTGATGGCGTCGTCGGCGGGTTCGAACACGTTCTTGATAAAGAACGGATGGTCCAAAGAGTTCGGTCCAACGTTCACGGAACAGGGGTCTGAACTTGTTCTCATTTGGTTTCTGCCGTGTGTGTATGTGTGTATGTGTGTGTGTGTATGTGTGTATGTGTGTGTGTATGTGTGTGTGTATGTGTGTGTATTTGTATGTGTGTATGTGTGTATGTGTGTATGTGTGTATGTGTGTATGTGTGTATGTGTGTATGTGTGTATGTGTGTATGTGTGTATGTGTGTATGTGTGTATGTGTGTATGTGTGTATGTGTGTATGTGTGTATGTGTGTATGTGTGTATGTGTGTATGTGTGTATGTGTGTATGTGTGTATGTGTGTATGTGTGTATGTGTGTATGTGTGTGTATGTGTGTATGTGTGTATGTGTGTATGTGTGTATGTGTGTATTTGTGTATTTGTGTATGTGTGTATGTGTGCATGTGTGTATGTGTGTATGTGTGTATGTGTGTATGTGTGTATGTGTGTATGTGTGTATGTGTGTATGTGTGTATTTGTGTATTTGTGTATGTGTGTATGTGTGTATGTGTGTATGTGTGTATGTGTGTATGTGTGTATGTGTGTATGTGTGTATGTGTGTATGTGTGTGTATTTGTATGTGTGTATGTGTGTATGTGTGTATGTGTGTATGTGTGTATGTGTGTATGTGTGTATGTGTGTATGTGTGTATGTGTGTATGTGTGTATGTGTGTATGTGTGTATGTGTGTGTATGTGTGTATGTGTGTATGTGTGTATGTGTGTATTTGTGTATTTGTGTATGTGTGTATGTGTGTATGTGTGTATTTGTGTATTTGTGTATGTGTGTATGTGTGTATGTGTGTATGTATGTGTGTGTATGTGTGTATGTGTGTATGTGTGTATGTGTGTATGTGTGTATGTGTGTATGTGTGTATGTGTGTATGTGTGTATGTGTGTATGTGTGTATTTGTGTATTTGTGTATGTGTGTATGTGTGTATGTGTGTATGTATGTGTGTGTATGTGTGTATGTGTGTATGTGTGTATGTGTGTATTTGTGTATTTGTGTATGTGTGTATGTGTGTATGTGTGTATGTGTGTATGTGTGTATGTGTGTATGTGTGTATGTGTGTATGTGTGTATGTGTGCATGTGTGTATGTGTGTATGTGTGTATGTGTGTATGTGTGTATGTGTGTATGTGTGTATGTGTGTATGTGTGTATGTGTGTATTTGTGTATTTGTGTATGTGTGTATGTGTGTATGTGTGTATGTGTGTGTATGTGTGTATGTGTGTATGTGTGTATGTGTGTATTTGTGTATTTGTGTATGTGTGTATGTGTGTATGTGTGTATTTGTGTATTTGTGTATGTGTGTATGTGTGTATGTGTGTATGTATGTGTGTGTATGTGTGTATGTGTGTATGTGTGTATGTGTGTATGTGTGTATGTGTGTATGTGTGTATGTGTGTATGTGTGTATGTGTGTATGTGTGTATGTGTGTATGTGTGTATGTGTGTATTTGTGTATTTGTGTATGTGTGTATGTGTGTATGTGTGTATGTGTGTATGTGTGTATTTGTGTATTTGTGTATGTGTGTATGTGTGTATGTGTGTATGTGTGTATGTGTGTATGTGTGTATGTGTGTATGTGTGTATGTGTGCATGTGTGTATGTGTGTATGTGTGTATGTGTGTATGTGTGTATGTGTGTATGTGTGTATGTGTGTATGTGTGTATGTGTGTATTTGTGTATTTGTGTATGTGTGTATGTGTGTATGTGTGTATGTGTGTGTATGTGTGTATGTGTGTATGTGTGTATGTGTGTATTTGTGTATTTGTGTATGTGTGTATGTGTGTATGTGTGTATTTGTGTATTTGTGTATGTGTGTATGTGTGTATGTGTGTATGTATGTGTGTGTATGTGTGTATGTGTGTATGTGTGTATGTGTGTATGTGTGTATGTGTGTATGTGTGTATGTGTGTATGTGTGTATTTGTGTATTTGTGTATGTGTGTATGTGTGTATGTGTGTATGTGTGTATGTGTGTATGTGTGTATGTGTGTATGTGTGTATGTGTGTATGTGTGTATGTGTGTATGTGTGTATGTGTGTGTATTTGTATGTGTGTATGTGTGTATGTGTGTATGTGTGTATGTGTGTATGTGTGTATGTGTGTATGTGTGTATGTGTGTATGTGTGTATGTGTGTATGTGTGTATGTGTGTATGTGTGTGTATGTGTGTATGTGTGTATGTGTGTATGTGTGTATGTGTGTATGTGTGTGTATGTGTGTATGTGTGTATGTGTGTATGTGTGTATGTGTGTATGTGTGTATGTGTGTATGTGTGTATGTGTGTATGTGTGTGTATTTGTATGTGTGTATGTGTGTGTGTTTGCCAATGTTACATGTCTAAGTGTGAGTAAATTTGAACTCACCGCTAAGGAGGAAATGCATGGAGTTCCGAAGAATCCCGGTAGCCAACGGGAGGGCAGTCTCATCCGTCGCCCACTTAGCCTCAGTACGCCGTTTCTTCTCAATCTTCTGTCCGGAGAGGTCACACTGGCGGTAACCGTCGAAGTTGATCCTGAAGTGATGGTAAGTCTCCATGAATATAACTTTTTACGTAGCCTGGGTGATGAATTCCGTGACCGGGGAGTTGTTAGCGGTGTTGAAGTCGCCGCAGATGAGAAACGGAACTCGCCCATTCTCAAGGCCCTCCTATGAACAGGTTGAATTATGAAGGAAAAAATGACACATGCTCACAAAATTACATATGTTCTCTCTCACTCAACCAATACCTGGTGGAGCTTGCTGAAGATCAATGCGAGCTGGCCGATCTTGGTGTCTCCTCTATAGGGACTGAAGAGGAGGTGGGTATTACAAACCACCAACTGCTGCCCATCTTTTGTCGAGGTCAAGCGAAGAACTTGTGCTATGGTTTAATTAGAAATCAGAAGACTTGTCTCCCTACCTTGATGAGGGGTGTCGAGCCCTGAGCCGTAACCAGAAGTGAGGGGACGGACGCGGAAGTGGTAGGCGTACTGCACGAGCCATTTTGTTCGCCTGTAGGCGATCAGGCAACCGTCGGTGAAGGGAGTCTTCCTCTTGGTGAAGACGAAGTCATAACCACCTTAAAAAGGGGTAGTAAATTGAAAATGTATTCGTATGTATCGCCTTTTAGGACTACAATGACAATGACCTAAGCAAACGTAATTAGGTACAGTACCGGCCATAAAGATGTCAGCTTTACAATAAATTTGCAGGTATTTCAAACGCCTTCTATGCTTCTTCAAGAAATTTTGCTTTCTTCAAAAAACTTTCCTTTGATTTGCGTTGAAAATGGGCTATTTTTACAAACATTTTCGTTTGGAACGCGCAAAAGCCTCTCAGATAGACTGGAACTTTCCACGGACTATTTTATGAACTTTTCAGCAAATTAATTTTATATCGCTTTAATGAGAAAAGTTTCCGATTTTGCCAGCATGTTGAAATAGTGAGGTTTTTCGAACTTTTGTTTGTACATTTGTTAAAAACTGGCAGCCATTTCGTGAACTTATTATGATTTCCATATAATAAACCCTTTTACGCAGTTTCAATAATATTCTTAGTTTTAAAAAAACATATAACATGGTTTTTGAAAACTTTAACCAGGTTACATGTTTGAATGGTCAGCATCGAAAAACGCGTTTTTCAACATGCAGGCAATGCCACGAAAATTCTTTTTGCTGAAAGTAGCATGAACAACACCCTCGTGAGAGCTTTTCGGCTCGTTCCATGAAAACATATGGGTAAAAACAGCCTGTTTTGGTTAGTTTTGACGTGCATAAAACGTAGGTTAGTCGAAGAATGCAAGATTTCATGGGGCACCTCATGTCATATGCAGCAACTGCAGAATTTTTGGTGTTTTACACCTTTTCCCAAGTTTCTATACATACACAAACGTAATTGATAGTTAAAGTTGCGAAAACCCAAAGTTGATATTTTTATTCCCGTACTGTATATTTCTGCATATGTTTCTGCGCCCTCTCAAATTTTAATGCTTTCTCGTTGGGAAAAGTAGGTCACAATGCGATTGTTCCCCGAGAAAGGACTGACGGAGCAGATACGGCCGTTCTCGTGAAACACAGCGGTGAACAAAGGCCCTTTGTCGTTTGTGACCTTTTCATAGACAGACAAATGTTCTCTTCTCTGTGAAACAAAAAAAACTCACTGCCTTCCAGGAGGGGGCGGTAGAAACTCTCCACATGGTCTTCTTCGACTTCTTGGAGGCACAGAATGTCGGCATTCAGACGAAGGATCTCCCCGGAAAGGAGAATCTTTCTGTGCTCCCAGTCCAAGTACTTGACTTTGTTCCTAAAGCATTAGTTTGATTTTTCCAGTGATGCATTATCACCTGAGGTGGGGGTAGATATTCCTGTGTTTGTCTGCAAGAGACTGGGCCAAAACGTTGAAGGAAGCAACCTTGATCTTCTCGCCTCTCTTAGGAACAGCCTAAATATGTAATTTAGTGGGAGAGGTGGTACCCGGTATTTGAACAAATGATATGCGTTGAATCATGCGTAAAGATATTTTAAAGACTAACAGCAGCATATTTTGATAAATTCCTTTTTGGTTGTAATTTTTTAGAGCCGGATTTACGCGGATGAAAGACCTTACAAAATAGTGATGTCATAGTTTTCCCACTCTGCTATTCCTACTTTTTGCGTATATGTCTAGTTTTCAAAAAAAAAAAAAAAGAAAAAAAAACATATGGTGGCCATGATAGGCTGGAACTGAAATAAAAAGATAACTATTCAAAATAATGTTTGTTCGAAATCAATTGAGCGTTTTCGATTGAGAGCAGCTGTAGCTTTTTTGTAGCCTTTTTTCACACTTATGGAGAAGCCGCTTTGAGCTTTTAAGATTTTAAGAGCTCGATTTTTTCACATAAAACCATTATTTTTAAAGAGTTCGGTATGTTCAGATCTTGCATTGGAGTAAATTTCACAGTATTTTTCCTTGAAGTTCCCAGTCAAACTTCTAATCAAATTTAAACTGAACTTTGCGTTAAAAAAGCCAATGTTTCACCCAACGGTTGTTTCTGCGCCCCTCGAATTACCGTGTTTTTGCGGATCTATATCAGTATTACCTGATTTTCCTATCAAGAAAGCATTGCAATTAGAGAGGGCGTTGAAACTGGCGCAGAACCATAACCCTTTGTGTTGGCGTTATACATATTCATCCTACATTGGCATTTTCACTTCGTTTTCTGTTTTTCCCTCATACCCTCTCTTTTGCTGCAAGTCACTAATATTATTTTTATATCAATTTTTAGAGTGACTTTGATATAAATTATATACCTTGTCAATGAGGGGAGCGATTTCGTTTAAAAAAAAAAGCTCCAATACTTTGTTGACATGTGCGGAAAATTGATTCGTTTCAATAATTTCGTTGATATTCAGTTTTTTCGTTCGCCGTCATATTGATATTCAGTTTTTTCGTTCGCCGTCTTGCGCCAACCGTGTGGTTGGTTCATCCTTGTACCTGCAATATGCAAAGCACATCCTCTCGGTGTCTGAGCCAAATCGGCATATAGAGCGAGATAGCATGCAAACTGCGAAGACGCCGACCGTAGCAGCGGGCGATAGAGTACGAAACCAGGTAAGAGGCTTGACGGCTAGGGCAGACGGTTCAGTGTAAATGCGAGGAGGGTAAAACATACTCGATGCCTGCGTTGATTTGTCTTTCCCACGTACATTTTCTAGATAATGAGAGGGTGAGGTGCCCCACGCCATTTCGCTCCACCGAAAAGCGCGTAACGAACGGTCGAAGTAAGTTCATTACTACCTGCCTCAGCGACCGCAAAACTGAACGGCCGAAGGCCAGGTGTTCAAGCGGTGCTGTGGTTATGTGTAGCCCATGACTGCGTGTTTAATCTGCCAAAGGCCACGTCTCTGTACTGTCGTCGACAGACTCCATGTGCAATTGAAGGTCGCGTGTCTTTGCGGCCGCAGGTCGCCTAATTGAGCGGCCGAAGGCTGGAACCCAGGAGGGAAGCGAGCCGTAGTCGCGGGCTCGATGCTCGTCAATTTGACTTTCTTTTTTCTAAAACTAAAATCGAAGCTCTGTGAAAACCTCAGGCACGTTTTACAGTACTTAGACTCAAAGAACTCGCAAAAATTGAACACGATGATACCGATAACTCAAACATTTGTTTTTACATTGGTTTTTCATGCACATGCAGTTATCACCACCACCATCATGCTACAACCACAACAAAAACATTCTCGACCCCTCACCTTGTCGAGGTTCAGCAAAACTCTTCAGATTTCTAGTAAGAGACAGTTGATTTTTCGATTTTCCAAGTTCCGAAACAAGTAACTAATGCATACCTCGCGTTCCCAGCACTGTCCCTTCTGGCCGTACTTGTTCCAAAGAACCCGGGAAAAGTTGGTTTCCGCGGCTACTTCATCCGGAGGCTCCTGAACATCAAAAATTCTTTCAGTACAAAAATGACTCAAACCTCATCCAGATAGGACTTCTTGCTGCGGAAGAAGCCGAGCAGCGTGGAAAGAGAAAACAGAAACGGTAGCATCTTCGGTGTATCTGGAAAAGCTGTTTTAGTGGTAGTTTGTTTTTGTTTACATTAAGAATCGGTGTAGAGAAAAAAGAGAAATGGAATACATTTCAAAGATCAATACTTGTGCATTTAAATTGGCATGGTGAAAACTCTGAACATT